>PJRA01000195.1:166872-206415 GCA_016987375.1 Brachionus koreanus
TAAAGATAAAATTCTTTAGAAAATCAAAAATAAAAAAAAAATTTATTTACATGATTAGACGATTGGTCTGCATTGGATGCGTCTCCCTTAAGTTTTTTGCCCATTTTAATGTTAGCATGCGAATCACCGGCCACTGATGTCTTTTTGCTGCCGCCAGGATTACCACCGACACTGATTGAATGCTGAGCAAGAGCCTCGACACTCAAACCGCCAGCCAAATTGGCAGGATTTTGACCAGTCACTGTGTTTTTGGCCAACTCGGCCTTTTCTTCTTCAGCCATTTTGGTAGCTGCTTCGGCACAAAATTGACGTGCTTTGGCTGCTGCTGCCGAAGTGCTGCCGGCCATAGCTTCGATTATTATTGAGTCTAAAGTAAGCAATGCGCATTCATAGTGCTTAGCCAGTGCAACTGCGGCTTGACTTTTTCCCGAAAGCGGTGGTCCATGAACAACCATAGAGACTCCGCGTCTGTTGCGAGCAGCGCGTCCTTCACTCGACAAATCTATGCCCAGATATCTGGCTATCGAGTCGAATACCGGATTTTTTTCCACATCGCCAACTGCTTGTTGAGAGTTGGACGATTCGATTTTTTCGTCTTGTTTTTCGTTAGTCTCGCCGTTTTCTATTTCGTTTATAGTCTCGTTTAGAAGCTGTTTTTGTTTTTGATCTTCTTCTTCGAGTTTTTTTTGCTGGTCTTCGTAATAATCGTACAATTCGATGGGCAATTTTTCGCCAACGTTTCTAGGCGGCAATAGAATCGTGTTGTACTCGTCATAGCCGCGTATTATTCTCAATATTCTTTCGTCTTCAAGATAATTTTTGTCAAATTCCAAATTGTAAATTTCAATCGGATAGGCACACGGGTTGCTTATTTTTACTTCTTGCTCATCGCCGGCACTATGCGGCAAAATTGGATCGAACTCAATAGAATTTTTGCTCAGCTCGATCCTCGGTTCTAGGCCTTTTCCTTTGCAAAGAAGCATCAAACGCTGACTGCTTTGAGCCATGCGAATCGTTAGTCTCTCTTCGTAGATTTTTTCCTCAGTTGGCATGAATTTTATCTGAATATTGGCCTTTTGACCGGGCATAAGGATGCCGCTAGGTGGCATAATTTCATATATTTTCGGCCTGTTTTGCTCAGATTCAAGTTTTTTCTTTCGTTTTAGATGCATTGGCGTAAATTTTTCTTCTTTTTTGGGCAAATAGGACGCTGACCAGTCACATCTCACTTCTTTGTGATTGTTCAGTTGAACTGTTATTATTTTACATTCACCACACTTTACATCAGAAAAATCGACTATGTCATTTGAAATTTGCAAGTCTGGCATTGTTACATTGGCTTTGAGACGAAGATTTACAATCGGTCCATTAGCAATCTTGAATAAAAATTTTTATAGATTTTTTTTTTACTAAAAATATTATTTTGGAACAATTTGACTTATTTAATTTGTTTTTATGAGACTTTTTCGGTTATTAAATTTAGAAAAATACATTTTGAGGACAACCAGGTAGCCCAAACACCTTAAAGAACCATATTGGCTAAAATACAATTTAATAACTAGCTTAATTATATCATTTACTTTTGAGTTTAGTTTTGAAAGTGATATATTTTTATTGATATCTAATTTAATTGTAAAGGAATCATAAGAAGGTCCAAATAGATATCAAAAGTTGTAAAATATTGGTTTGAATAATTTTATTAAAAAATAAAGATTTTGAAATAAAAATTGAAAAATTATGTTTTAGTAATTCAGAAGATAATTGTATTGAAATTTTTTTTTTAGCTGATGTTTTATTTTTAAATTCTAAATTCTTATGACGGCATGCTAAAGCTAATATATGTTTACAGATATTTTTTTTTACAGTATGGACCAATACATGTACAATTTCTATAATTAAGGTAATTAAAGGTTACGGTTACTGTCAGATTCGAACTATTTGTTGAAATCAGAGATCGAAATTTGATAGCAAAATGAAAATAGTTTTATATTTTTACATTTTCATATTTTTAGATTGTATGTGCAATTTTTCAGGAAATTAAAAAATCTCTCAAAATATTTGGTAAACAAAAAAAATTAAAAAATTTCTTAAATATAGCACAAAAAATCTAAAAATATGAAAATGTAAAAATGTAAAATTATCTTCATTTTGTCTAATTTGATCATGTTTTTTTCTACTTAATTAATCTTACTGTTAAAATTTACACTTTCTTTTTAATAGAAAATTTACAAGTGTAAAAAAATCTGTTAAATAGCAAATGTCTTTTATTTTCGATGCCAAATAAAATTTATTTAGTATCAATTAGCATTTTTTAAAACGATATCAAAATTAGATAGCAACAAAAATATTAGCCGTAAAATGAAGTTTATCTGAAAGAGCTCTTTAAAAAAAATTTAAAAAATAATAGTAATTTTTTATCAAATTAATAATTTTTTTGGATTTAAAACTACTAAATAGATAATGTTGTGACTTTTTTAACAAAATAACACAAAATAATTTTAAATCTCGTCATATTGAATTTAATGCCCAAAAAATTTGTTTTTTTAAGAATTTTTCGGTCAAAAAATTTAACACTGAGTCTTATTTTCGTATGTTTGTGTAGCAAAACACTCTTGATAAAGCAGTAGCCTTTAACAATATTGAATAAGCTTAATAGTACGATTTAATAAATGAGAGAATTTAAAATGCTGATTTGATGTTTGTATCACTTGTCACTAGAATATCATCAGTCAAAATTTACAGTTCTATTTTAAAAAAACAGAAAAAATCTATAAAATTTTAAACCCAAATTTTAAGTAATAAAAGAAAAAATAAATTTTTAAAAAAAAATTTCTAAAAATATTTACATTAATGGGTATGACATGTTCGACAGGTCCTAGGCCAAGATTTGCGCCTCTTGGATCAAATGTGACTACAAATTCAACTGAGACATCATGAGGTAAATATCGAACTTTTTCAAGATCGATTAAAAATCCAGTTTTGGAGAAATTTTGTCTTTCAATTTCAAAACTAGCCGATATTTTGCCCATATTAACTGCTCTAACTACATGGGTTTTGACTGTACCCAAAATAACATGGCCAAAGTCAAGAATATAATCAGGTAAAAATGGTCTTTAAATAAGAAAAAATGGAACAAATTTTTTTTTTAAATTTTAAATTTACTTTATTTTCTTTTTTATTTGGCTTTTAGTGCTTAGAGATGTTTTGCTTGAAATGGCGCTCTTTGACTGCTGAGCCAATTGTTGTTTTGACTGTTTTGGACTCGAAATTTGTTCGAATATTTCCTGCGCTTTTGAATGATTACTTTCACTTGATTCACTTAAAACAACACTTTGATTATCTTTTTCCAAAGCAACTACTTGGAACATATCAGCTGAGTATGATTTTACAAAATTTTGAATAGCTAATCTATCAATTTCGACTTGTAAGTCCAATTCAGGTACCAGATGCAAAGACTTAGTGAAAGAAATATTCAAAATTGAAAAAGTTTAGAATAAAATTTTTACATTCAATTCAGCTTCTGATTTTTGTTCAGAATTTTTGACATAAATTTTTGCTTCATCTTTTAGTTGAGTGTATTCATTGCTCTCAAAGCGTGGAAGATCAAGCATAATATCTGCAAAGCCAGCATCACCTTCAATTAAGATATCTTCCGGTGCAAAATGTGATATTTGCAGCTGGAATGTTCTAGAGAATTTTTTCGGACTACCAGGTAGATATTTAATAGTCAGAGTTTCAGTTTTGTCCGCTTCTATTGAACCCTTTAAATTAAAAATAAACTAAATCTGTTAAAATTCTAAATAAATTTATACTTTAATTGGTACTATAATGGGAATATCTGGTTCAATTACGTATTCAGTGTGATTTTCATAGTCGATTCCAATCATACTATACTCGATGTTTACCCGGCCTAGATTTTTGATTGTTATTGTGGCCTCACTTATTTCATCATAAGGCTTTAAAAAATATGCTTAATTTTTTTTTTAATTTTAAAAATTTTAAATGAAATTTTTACAATATTTCCAAAATTAATTTGTCTTGTATTTAATTCATAATTGAGAACTGATGCTTCACCACGAAGAGCTAACTCATAGTCAGGTCCATTTTGTATTTCACAAACTGCTTTAACATGAGCCTGAATTTCTTTATGGCCAAAATAAGTAACTGTTAGATTCTGAACTTCGCCAGGGTTGAGTGTGCCAAACAAAGGAGTTATATTGAATATTTCCTCAATAGTGGGAAGTTCCCGTTCGCCATTTCTAGCCAATATTTCTTCTAATTTACTCTCTATTTGAGCTTTTGATTGATCAATGAGGCTTTGACTATTGGCAAAATTGTTTCCATCTTGATTTTCATCATTTACATCACACAAATCAAGTCTGAAATCCTTGCTATCTGATTCAACTGATCGGTTTGTGTGAGTTTCGGTCAAGGCCATATTGGAAATAATATTGTCTTTTTCAAGCACAAATTTCCACTTATAATTTACTTCCAACGGTCCAATATTAGTCATTTTGATAATTTGAGTGACCTCTGTGTTATTTAAAATACAACCAAAGTCAATTTGATTCATTTCCAAATGAATATTGGGAAAGTAGATTTCTCCTATTAGATTGACTGCATCGCCATGTTGGTGTTCTGAATAGTTAATGTTAAGCAGACCATTTGACACTTCGTTGTGCAAATCTTTCTTGAATTCTGTGTTGTAGTTAATGGCTATTTGTAACGATTCGCCAGTCTTTAAACTCGTCATTATTTCATTTACTAAATTTCCAGTCTCTTGATCAACCAAACTAAATGGTGAATTGGTCGACATGTGAGCAGTTAGATCTAGTGTTGATACATTTGATATAGTCAAGTTTTTTATCTCATTTGGAGGTAAACTTTTTCCATCCTTTTTTTTAGAAGTGAATAAAATAAAATTTTTTAATTCATTGTTTTCGTTTAATAAAGATAAATTTGGTATAAATTCACTTAATCGTTTTTAATTTTATAATTAAATTTGTCAAAAATTTTAAAATTTTCATTTTTTTAACTAATAGTTCTTTATTTGCAATAAAAAAATTGCAAAATTTTACTCTATTCGATAAGATAATAAAAACATTGAGTGACAAAATGATCTGCGACCATTGGAGTGGAATTACCCTAACCATGCAATAGCAAGAAAAGGATTCTGAAATGTGATTCTGAACAGAATAAGGGTGTCATTGGATGGTGTACTAAGACATTGAGAGACTGTTGACACATTTGAAGACATTTGAAGACTCAAACCAATATGGAAATAAAATAGCTACAACTATAATACAAAGCTTAAGCTGTACAATAGTATAGTGAAAGGAACGCTAATGTTTGGTAGTGAATGAAGGTTAATTTTGTTTCACTCATGGAGTAAAGCAAAGGCAAACAAAGACTTGAGTGTAAATCAAAACTAATGACTCTATGTTCTTAAGCAGCGCATAAGGAGAAAAATGAAAATTAGCTTTTCAAAGACCCTTTCGAACTATTTGGTTAATATATCACAAAACATGATAAATTTTTGGCATAAAAATACTGCAAAAAGTTGAAATTTGTTCTACAAAATGCATCAGCTTGTAAATAGTTTGTATTACCCTAAATTTCTCTCTGCAAATCACTACATTTATAACCAAATCATTAGAAATCAAATTTAAAATCTTTTGTACAGAAATAATAAGGTGATTAAAGATTTTATATGATGTATTTTGCACGATGAATTATACTAAATAGACTAAAACTTTTAGACTAAATTAAAAAAAAATTTCTAAATGTTTGGTTCTAAAATTCAGAATGCCAAAAATGCATCGAATTATATTTTCTTATTTGAAAATTTTAAATTTTTTAAAAGATAAAAAAATTATTTTGGAGAAAAAAATTAACAAAATAATTACATGTTCGCATCTGAACACAAGATCTTTGGTTGAAAATGAGACCAATGGTGCGACAAACTCACATCTAATCTTAAATCTCATTATTCTGTCTTTTCCACTTGTTTTTCCAATAATTGAATTGCAAATAAAATATTCCTCAACTAGCTGCGGCTTTTCGCCAAACGCCTCAACAACTATTTCTTTGCATTCACCAGGATTAAGCTCGACTCGATTGGGATTTATTTTAAACAAAGTATTTGGCACATATTTGGACATTTTGTCTCTTCTATTCAAACTAGAGCCAGACACTTCAGGCATAAACGACAAACTTTGTTGTCTAGAGCTTCGATTAGTCAATTTAAATACTCGCTTAAGCCATCCACCGCTAAAAAAAGTACCAAAATCAATAGAATTGCCAATGCTCGGCTCAGATACAATAGAACTTCCAGCACCCTGAGCTTTCACATTTATTTTTTGTGTATTGGCATTTTCAATTTCAATAGATATACAATCATCGTATCTAGTCTTATCAATCAAGAAACAAATAGCCCGGAGGACAATTTCCTGGCCTGGTTCGACCACTCCATTAGATGGTTCGACTCTCCAAGCCGAATTTCTCTTGCTCATGCTCACTTTGAACTTGGCCTCAATCAACGACTCGTTTGAAATAGTAATGTCTCTTGGTGAATTTTGCAGCACAGTTGTCAAGCCCCAGTCTATTTCTTTTGGCAATATTTGACACACAGGCCCTTGACTGATGCATATAAAATTACATACAAGTGGTGGCTCAACACTACCGTTTATCTTGATCAGCAAATCTGATTGTATGTCGCCCAATTGAAGCGATTCGGCAAATACAGACACATATTTGGTCGAATTGGGTTCTATTACTCCCTCGGCTTGATTGCTTGTGAATTTTATTGTGTCATTTGGTTTGGATGGCAGCAAATAGTATCTGGCTTTCAGCGATGTCTCATTGTGCAATTGAATTACTTTTTCATATGAATGATAAATGAAACATCGACCAAGATCAATGTTAGGTGTAAGAATTCCTATTTGTGGCACTGTTGAACGAGCACTAATGGGCAATTGAAACAATTCATCGCCCACATTCTCAATATCGACAATCAAGTATGTCTCGTATTTTTTTATGAAATGAGGTACAAATTCAAGCAAAATTTTTATTTCACTCTGAGGCGGAATAATGCCTTGACTTGGTACTATGGAAAATTCTTTAAAATTGAACTCATCCGGGTCCGACTCGGCCAATTCTTTGACTTCGCCATCACTGGCCACTCGTAAATTGAAACTCATTGGCACTAGAGAAGTATTGGCCAGCAAACATTGATGTGTATACTTGAAACCATAGGATACCAGGCCGTACTTAATGCTTGGTACATCGAACAAAAAAGTTGGTGGTATTACAGTGCCTTGTATGATCATTGTATATTTGTCCGGTTTGCCGTCTATGGTAAAATCAAAAGTTTCACTAAAGTCTCCTAGTTGATCGCATGTTAGAGTTATGTTTATTGCTTGATAGCCATTCGGGGATATTAGGCCTTCATTTGGCTCAAAATTGAAGTATTTTCCAAATTGAGTGCTTGGCATGTTTACATTGTAAATGGCGTCAATAAAGCCACGGTTGGACAGGACTACTTCATAGACGTGAGTCGAGCCAATGAACACACTGCCGATGTCTAGTTTTTCGATGGATAGTTGTACTTTGGGTCCGGCGCCAACTCCGGTCAGTCTAAGAGGCAGTCGGGATTCACGGCCGGTCACTTGACAATAGGCTATTTTATTGTAGATTTGTGCATAGTCTGGCTTGAATATTACACTAACTTCAAATGAACAATTTGGCCATATGTCGCCCTCGATCGGCTGAATAAAAAACACTTCGTCTTCGAAATGAAACGGCTTGTGTTCGGTTGTTTTAATTTTATTTTGAAAATTTCTCGACAACAATGCCATGTAATCTTCGGCCAAATTGGACATTTTTATTCTGGCATTTTCTTCATCTCTATTTAGGCTCATTACTTCTTTGAGTCTATTTTGTTGTTCTAGTTCACTGCTGGCAAACTTTTTCCACTCAAAATGAACTATAATGTCGCTACGATTGTGAATGGTAACTGTGCGTTGATTGCACATGGTTATGTATGTGTCCTCGATGCGAATTGAGCTTTTGTCCAAGCGGACGTTTACGTCCTGAGCAGTGCCGTAGAGCGACACGTAAATAGTCTCACTTGAGTCGTACTTAATGCTCAATTCTTTTTTGTATTCATCGCATTTTTGTGCATTAAAGTACACTGTCACTTGCATGTTTTCACCCACAGGCAATATTCCGTGCTCGGGTGACACCGAAAATGGTCTTAAAATTTAAAAATAAATTTTACAAAAAAAACTTTTTTCTATTTAATTTTATTGTCTCATTTTAAATAAAAATAAAAATGAACAATTTTTTTCAATTTTTTTTTGTAATCAATTAAATAAACTAATTTTATTTTTTAAAATAAACATGATTCAGTTAATTTATCATTATTTAATTGGAAACAATGAATATGGTCAATGAGAAATTCGAGAACAATAGTTAGGCAGCAAAAGTGAAAAGATAGCATTAGTTTAGAGCCTAAAACAGATTTATTTTGTAGATTTGAGCGTAGTGGCTATAATAATCCAATGTTTGATCAATATATTTCATCAATTTCAATTACAAGCATAAATTCAAACCAACCCCCAAGAAAAAGAAGACTCCCAAAAGAAAAAAAACAAGTGCTTAAGAATGAATTTTTTCTAAAATTTTTTCAATTTTTTTTTCTATCAAATAATTGATTATTTTAGCTTTTTTTTATTATTTTGTCTACTGAAAAAAATAAAATTATCTACGAAAATAATTGTTAACCATTATGGTATTTTAAGTTGTTTTAAATTTTTTAATGTGTGATTGAATAACTTTTTCTTGCCAGGAAATAATGTTGGTGATGAATTTAAAATTTGTCATAATAAAAATATTCGTTAAAAATATCTCACTTTTATTTCCAAAAAATATTTTTTTTCATGTGGAAAGAAGACTTAAATTATCGCATCAGACTAAAATTGAGAAAATTTAAGTTTCAATTTTGAGATAAAATTTTTTTTTACAAATGTGAAGTTTTATGGAACTGAAATTCATTATGTTTTATGAAAAATAAAACATTTTTTTTTTTAAAAAAACACATTAAAACTTATACAGTTTTTATGTTTTAATTTTTCATTTTAGAATTAAAGGTGATGCATTAAAGGTTACTAATTTAATCAAAAACAATATAATTAAATGAGAAATTAAAAGGAAAAAATATTAAAAAAATTATTTTTTTCTTCTTTTCTTTATGTTTTAATTTCATAAAAAATAACATGTTTTAAATGCCTTAAAAGTATTAGTTTTATAGAACTACACATTGGTTTTTATTTTGAGTGGAAATTCGAGCCAAAATTTAATTACATGCAGTACAATGCACAATACTTATATGGATATAGTTTTTTAAAATTCTTTTCTACACATGAAAAAATGTCAATGCATCAAATATTTTGATAAAAAAAATTCTCAAAAATTTAAAAAATTAATAAATTTTGAAAACTTAAATTAAAAATTTATTATTCATTTGATTGATTTAAATAAAGAAATTAAATATTTTATTTTTGGGTAAAAATAATGGATCTTAAATTAGAGATTCTATGCTTGATTTTAGACAGACACCTAACCTTCTTGTCTTGTAATAGCAAAATAGCTTTTAAGTGCTAAAAAATGTTTTTTTTGCTATTAAAGCTTTAAAATGGAACAATTTTATAATATAATTTAGATAAAAGATTACTCTTCGCATTTGAGAGAAAATTTGGCATCTCTGTTGCCTATGTTACGGATGCATAGAACTTTGAACACCGAATGTTTGACTGGACATGGTCCATCGGTTGAAAAATTTATCTCGTCAGGAAAATCAAGAATGGCGCGTGAGCCTATGCATCTAATTGGCACAATAAATTTTTCACGCTCGGTAGTTACAATCAATTCATGGTTGTAGTCCTTGTTTTCTTCTGGAACAAACTGAATTTTGTAAATAACCGGGAGGCCAGGTCCGACTTTTTGATGAGCATCGGCCGATGTAATTATCTTAAAATAGGGCGTATCCAATTGGGTTACTTTAACTAAACGCGGTACTTTGTCATTATTACGCAACAACAACGGTATTTCGTAGGTCATGAAGGGTTCAAATTTTTGAAAATAAATTTCGGATGGATACGGTTGAAACATGGGCTCATCAACCATCAGCTGAGTGTTCTTAAATTAATTTAATTGTATTAAAATTATTTTAGATTAAAGTAAGCTTTACTTTTTGAAGACTTGTTTCGCCCATGTCAAGCAATTCAATTATTCGCGGCAAATGCATTTCGTGTGTGCTGGCCAATTTTTGTCTTGTATCCATAGACATTTCTTTTAAAAACTCTGAAGGCTTTAGCTAAATAAACAATTTAGATTAGCTCTAATTTTAATCTTTTGTTTAGCTCACTTTTCGAACGCTTTTTATTTCTTTGATAAGTTTGGGATTTTTGGGCGCACTCACTTTACTTTGATAACTAATGTGCGGCAAGGCTTCCAATGAGCCAACTGTTCCCTTTATCTCCCAAGACATTTTGGACAAGATTTGGGCTATGATAAATCAATTTAAAGTCAATTTATTAATAATGGGTTAAGTTTCTTCTAAAAATTATAGCAAAATTTTAAAATGTATTATAAAATATAAAAAAAAAAGCATTAGAATAAAATTTGTTTGTTGTCATGGCAACCCTTAAACAAAATTTTCGCTTTAAATAAGAATAAAGAACTGTATATGAAAAAATTAAGTATTCGTATAAGTTGCCATGGAAACTGAGAGTCACAGAGTTGAATGTCATGGGCAAATTAGGAAAATTATTTTTAAAATTTGAATTTTTTTCCTTATTATAATAAATCTGCTCAACCAAAAAAGAACTTTTTTCATTTTTTACTATGAGTGATAATGGATCTTCAGAGGATAAGGTTCAAAGTGAACGAATACGCATAGGCTTGCGAAAAATGATAAAATCGTTTGACAATTATATCAAGGATGCGAGTTTTTCTGAACAATTAGAAGACAATTTGAAGCACATGGAAGAAACTGATGGAAATTTTCACCGACATGATTTGGTCGAGTACTTGCACGACAAAATTGAGACAAATTTGGGAAGTTCGATTAATCGAAGCATAAACGAAGCTTTTGCTAGCTTTAAATTTGATGGCGACATTGATTTACAAAATCAGGTGGCTCAAAATATTTGTCAAGAAATTGTAAAGACCAAAGAAGTGTCCGAGTTCAAAAATTCCTTTAAGAATCACGTGCTCAAGGCTAACGATTATTTGGAAAAAAATTTTCATGCAAATTTTATTGAAAATAATTCAGAAGAAGTTACTTTGATTGAAAATGAGAACAAGAGTGTTACATTCACAAATGACTTTGATTTTAGCTCCCCGGATAATTCAATGAATCATAATAGCTTTGTTTTTTTTACAAGCGAACAATTTCCAGCCATCGCCAAAAATCTAGATCCGAACAAATCGGACCAGTTGAGACTTAGAGCCATACAGCAGTTGCTAGCCATTCCGGCGTGTGACCCCCAAGCAGCTGATCATTGGGTCGACATCAGAAAATATCTTAATCATGCATTCAGAGATCCTAATGAAAGAATATCAGTAATGGAATAAAAAATTTTTAATTTTTTAATTAATTTTTATTTTTAATTTAATTTAAAGGAAATGTGCTTAAAGCTTCATTCGCGCACATTGGCTTCGTCTCATTATAAAGTGTCAATAGAAATCTATAAAAATATAGTCAATCATTTAAGTCAATATTTTCAAGGAAAAGAAATTGAGAATCGAACTTTCAAATCTAATGTTAACTTGCTGAGCACAGACAATTTGTTTATACTTAGAATGGTAATTTAAATTTTAAATTTATTTTATTTTAAAATTAGAAAAAAAATTTCAATTCAAAAAAATTTTTTTTTTTTTAAGAAAATTTATTATTTAATTTATGTGTGGAAAAAAATTAACTCTTCAAAATGACTCAAGTTAGATAAAATTTGCTATATTTACAAAATTTAAGCTTCGACATTTTTAATAATAAGAAAATTTTTTTTTAATAATTGAATTTTAGAGTCTTTTCAAAGTCAAGTCAAAAGACTTTTATATGAATTTTGAACAGCTCTGATTTTAACACAAAACAAAGAACAAGTTTATGAATAATGAAGAAAAATTTTCAAAAATACTAACTAAAAATGCACACCTTAATATGGGGAAAAATGTTAAGATTCTTGATTGATTGAAAATTCAACTTTAAATATGAGTCAAAAAATATGAGTTCATGAAAATAAATAATTTTACGAAAATATGTTGGAGTTTGTAGATTTCTTTTTGGCTTGATTTAAGCTTAGATCTGCCATATTAAAGCTTTTTTAGCAGATGCAATTTCCGTTCAAATACGTTGGTTTCTTCTTTACTATTTTTATTAAAATATTGTTTTAGCATATTTTTTAATATATTAATTTTATTTAATTTTTCAAAATTTCTCAAAATATTTTAAATGAGCACTAAATTTCAATGCATCTTTAGAAATGGCAGTACTTTTTCACCGTTTCAAATTAAAGCTTTGAAATGTTTCAAAAATTCAAAAATCTGCGATTAAAATTAATTGCGCATTTAAAATGTTTGATCATTTTTGAAAAATGAAATTAGATCAAAAATTTACTTTTATGGATTATTAAATTATTTTTATAAGAAAAATTTTAACATCGATGAATATCTTATTTCTTACTGAAAAAACAAATGGCCTAAAAGGACTGCAGCTTTTTTGGTCCTTAATTAATATTAAGATAAAAGTGTTACAACATTTATATAAAAAGATGAATTATGCTCAACAACTATACGGCATTGAGATAAAATTCTTAAATTCTCAAAATGAATAAAAATAAAATTTAAATTTACAAAATTTATTAAAAAGGATTCAAACATTTGTCTTTTACCTATTTTAAGCCTTTTTTTCTAACATCGCCTAAAGGGCATTCATTGAAATATTAAGGCTTAAATATTTTGGGGGTGACAAATTTAATCTTTATGCGATGACAACAATAACTAAATGTGGTGACAAATTTACTATATTTTATCTGATCACAAAAACTAAAATACTGACAAATATGTTTGATGATGTGACTATTTATAATTTTGTACCGACAAAAATATATAATAATTAATTTTTTTTGGTTTTTTTATTTGAGTTGTTGATTTCTTTGGGGTTTCTTGTTTTTTTTTCGGTAGATCCACATCAACGACTATGATTCTTAAGGAGACTCTTGTTCAACAGATGCTTTCTCGAGTTCGGATTCTTTATCTGAACTGTTTAAATTACAAACGTTCTTGTACAAACAAAGCTGCTTTCTGTTTTTTTGGTCTTTCTCTTTTGCATTTCTGAGAATAATTAGTTTGTTATTAAATTAGTTAAATTGTTATTTAATGTGTTTTTTTGTCAGAACATCTAGTCTTTTATATCAGTAAAATATAGTCTATTTTGTCAGTACATTTATTAAGTTTAAATAAATTTTGAAAATAAATTAAAATGAAAATAAATTTTTCCTTTTTGAATTTGGAATATTTAAATTTTCTAGAAAAGAAAAGAAAAATAGTGGGTTTATAAATAATTTCAACTTTAGTTCCGACTGATAAATGACTATGCAAAAGATGTAAGTTTAAAATGGACTCGGTATCCGGACTCTTTCATTGACACTTTAATTGATGAAACACTAGAATTTCTAAGCCTAATTTCGGATTATAAATTCGGAACATTTATGACTCCTGTTCATTGTTTATCACTCCTGGATATTCAAGCTAATTGGTTTTCAAAGTGGATGGTAAACTAAAATTTCAAAAGATTTTTTTAAAATTTTAATTTAAAAAAAAAGCACGGTCATGAAAGTCGAAAAGTGTTAATAGACAATCTAAAAAAATATGAAAATCTTGTAATTAAATTATTATTAAATTTTATTTCTTTTTTGTTAATTTATAACATTTTTAATTGTTAAGATTCGTTCTGCAGTACAATCTATTATGCTCTATTCGAGTACTGGACCAAAAAACTCAGATCTTACCAGCAAAAATAAAACCAATAATGAGCGAAAAAAATCAATTAGTAAATTTTAAAATTTTTTATTATTAAAAAACATAGAAACAAAATAATTTTAATTCAAAAATAACTAATTTTTCTCTGATAACTTTCTATGAACTAAATATCAAATTATTTTTTATTATTTTACATGCTTATTTTCAATTATAAATATTGATTATCTAATGAAGGTTCGGTGGCTTCCGGTGTAATAACCAAACGGACTATTTTCAAAAAATCAGAGATTGAATATGCCCATTTTGTGCACTCGTTGAATTTGATAAAAAAAATTTTGTGCTTTAAAAATGGCAGGAAATTATTTCCCATAAAATTGTCTAATAGAGAAAGTAAACGTTTTATGCATAAATTTATTTCAACCTTTTAGTTTTATTAATTATTAAAGTTGGCATCAAAGATCTATTAATAGTGATTATTCAACTGATATTTGACACAGCTTCAAATCTAACATTGAATGGTAAACTAAAAAAAAAATTACATAAAAAATACAATTGTCTTTAACTGAATAAAAAAGAATTTTCGCCATCTAAATTTGCCTATGATTTACTGATTGATCTGTGTGTATCCGAAGACACTTGCAATGCATGTCTTTGTAACGAAGAAGTGATTGATTATCTCTTAAAGCCTATAAAATCAATAATTCAGTCTTCAGAATCAAATCAGCAACAACCTTCGACTTATGATGAAAGCTGTATGCTTTTAATTGCCAATGTACTATCCAAATTGGCTTCAACTGAAAACGGTCATCGCCAATTGCTCTTCAATAATACAACTAAACAAAATTTTCTCTCAAATTTAAGCAAGTAATTATTTATCTTCTTTTTTCTCAATTCATATTTTCAATTTCGACTTAAAACTATTTAGATATTTTGCGCTGATCACCTCTAACTTTCACCTCTCTGATAATCCATTCATTGATGGTCAATTTTTCACCTGTTCACTACCCAAGTTTTAGAATATCTTCTTAATATAAATAATTATAAACTTGACCACTTTGACTTAGGTCAAAACAAATATTTTGATCAAAAAAAATGGAAGCATTTAAATTTTTTGTCTGACTTTTTAAATAAATTTTAATGTTTTTTCTTATTCTAATAACTAACTTTTATTTTTAATGCTGAAATTTAAGACTGGATTTTAGATTTAAGATTAATTTCTGAAATTGATTAAAAAAAAAGGCATTGTGAATTTTGGAACAAAAAACAAAAACAAAAATTTAAAATTAAAATAGCTTTTTTTCTAAGAGCCTTAAAGCCGTTCTGCAAAATATATCAGCTTATACAAGGTATGTATCACCCAAATTTAGTTCATGCAAAAACTGTGCTAATTAATTTTAATATTTTTTAATTCATACATAATTTTCTGTGATTTCTTTTTTCACTTAATTTTTTTTTTTGGTTTTACGTTATTGGATTGATCACAGATAAATATTTAAAAAAATAACCGCTTTTTTATTATTTTACCGCCTTTTATACACTGAAAAAACAATCTTTGTGTTAACAAATAAAAAAATTTCTTAACTTTTGCAACATACTGTATAATTTTTGCACAATTGCAGAGTTTTTATACAGACTAAAATTGGGTGATACATACCTTGTATTAGCTGATACATTTTGCAGAACGGTTTTTAGTCTCAGAAAAAAAGTTATTTTAATTTTAAATTTTTGTTTTTGTTTTTTGTTCCAAAATTCACAATGCCAAAAAAAATGTTCTTTTGAAGCTCTAACCCTCTTTTATTTTTTGGCAGAGCTAGTTAAATCTTGAATGAATTTTGTCATCATATTTAAAGTAATGAATGAAGAGCTTATAGTTTTTTCTTTTAAATAAAGAATTTTTCATTTCTAATTTCGTGATCTTTATTTAAACGTTGAATTTTTTATTTGTTTCAACAATAACAATAATAAAAAATGGTAAGTGGGGACTTCGTCCCCCCTCCTTATCAGTTAATACAGTTTGCACAACGATTTTTGGACCCTTAGAAAAAAAGTTATTTTAATTTAGAATTTTTGTTTTTGTTTTTTGTTCCAAAATTCACAGTGCCGTTTTTTTCTTTATGCAAAACAGATTTTAATTACATCGAATATAAAATGATTAATAATCATTAAAATTTAACTTGTGAAATTTTTTAGGATTTTTAATTTCTAAAGAAAAAGTCTTAGTTTTTAAAAAAAAAATAAAAATGAATTTAAAATTTAAAATTTTTCTATTTTATATATTATAAATATAGTTGTGAATAAATAACTTTATAATTAAATGTCAAAAATTGTTTTTTTGAATTTTAATCGTTAAAAATAATTATAGACAGTTAAATTTAATAGCATCATCAATTATTATGCTATTAAATTTAACGATTAAAATGTATAAATAATATCTTGAAAACGAATTTTACGAATGAAGAAAAAGCTCAGTATTTATTCAATAAAGGAGTCATATTAGAACAGCAAAGTAGACACTTTGAAGCAATAAAATTTTACCGAATGTCAATGCAACTTGATGCTGTCATTCTTATTCTAAAATTCAAAAATTTTGATTAACTTAGAATTTTAAAATTCTGATTTTAAAAGAATATACTCAATTTGAGAATATGGCTTTTAATTAAATAGCATTTTTCGGGAGTTAAATTTTGCGCTATTAATTTAATTTTTTAAAAATTAAGAATCTTATAGCACTTTTTTATCTATTATCCATACAATCAATTAATATTTTTTAAATGATATTTAATGTTTTGGCGCCTTTTTTGAACCAATTTGAAAACTTTTAATCAAAAAAGACTGTTGCTATGTTTATTTAATTGTTTAACAGAAATAAACTAATTCCTCCTAACCTCATATACAAATCTTTTAACATGACGAAGATTTTTTTCCAGTACAACCATTGTAAAAAAAAAAAGTATTTTATAAATATAGTTGTGAACAATAATAAAAAATTGTCATTGTAGTAGTTTTTTTTTTAAATTTAATAATTCAAAATTTTTTTTATCAATTACTGAGATAAAAAATAAAAAAAAATTAAAAAAAAGCCATTTGAAAATATGTAAAAATAAGTTATCAAAAATAGTTTATTTAAAAAATTGACCGTAAGCTGTTATAATGGGACGTCTAAGTGCGCCACTACTTGGAAGCTCTAGTTTCCCACATCATTTATATTTCTAAAATTACTACTTAACTTTTTTATCAATTTAGAAATTCAGCGGCACATATTATATCAAATTTTGTGCAAAAGGCTCTTAAAAATCAGCTCCAATATTCATTGACGAATGCTGAAATCAGCGAATATTTGTACATAGTTCGTCTACTTTACTCAAAGTGCCAAGGAGAATTTTTGATCAAAGACTATGCCTTGAACAAATTGATAAGTGACACATGGCGTTCGGTAATACTTAAAATAATTTAAAAATAAAATTTTCTCTCATTTTTAATAAAAATTAATGTTAATTTTAAATAGCTAGTTGTTGAAAAATCAGTAAATGAAACACCTAGAATATTTGAAGAGAAGCAAAACAGTGCTGTATTATCATGGTCCGATTCATTGCTGGATAATTTGTTGAACATGGCGTCTACTCCCAAGGGTGTTTTTTACCTAAACGAAACTGAACTTTTAAGCCAAGTAACCAACTATTTGAATAAACGCTACAGATCCAAAATACAAGTGGGAAAATACGAAAAATTCGGCTACGGATTTTTAATCTCACAGCTAGCAAATACACCAAGTGGTTGTTACTATTTGAGCGAGGCCCAAATAATTCAGTCCATAATTGAGGACATATGGATGGAGCTTGAATTTGGTACCGACGATTTTATGAGTGCATTTCCAAGAGCTTATTCAGTAGAACCGATAGACCGCGAAGTATACAAACCAATGCTTTTCTTGGTCAACATTTTGTCCTCGTTTTCAGCTATCTACGAGTTTCTAGCCGATGTATTTGCCACGCCAAGGTCTTTCTATGGCAGCAGAGACTTTCCCAAAGGCCTCATTAGCCTTCTAGAGAGAGTCACTTTTTTGGATAAAAAATCAAAAATCTCAAGCTTGTGCAATTTTGAGCAGTCTCATATTTTTGGTCTAAAATTGATCAGTATCCTACAATGCGATCTAGATATTCTTCTTTTAATTGAAGTTCAGTATGATTTGAATAAAATACTGCTCAATCTTCAAAAATCAAACAGATCCATAGCATGCCAGAGTGAAGAAGGCGAGGTAAGCTCAAGTCGAGAGGAGAACGATGCGTTTGATCAGTGGGAAAATTTGGATGATAATATCGAGAGTAATGGCATTATTATCGATGCTTTGTCGGTTGAAAGAAATTTTGTGCTGGTAAACTCGAATGTAATAGGAGGACCGAGTGAAAAAACCTTGCCAACCAAGATTGTCACAGAATCGGTAGGATGAGAAGAAATTTTATTTAAAAATAAATTAATTTAATTCCAATTTAAATAGAAAAATTTTGACTATGATTTTCCCCTGTTTGATAAACTACCAGTGCCAAGTTTTTACATTAAAAAGCCAATATACCAAAATACACCAAGTAAACATATATTAAATTTAATTTGATTATAAATTTTTAACTATGATCTTTTTAGATGTTGAATTCGAAAATTTTATCAAAAATTTTAATTATAAAGATATTTCAAAAAGTGAAGAGACTCAGTTGAGATGGAAGTCAGACTTTCAAAATTTGTATCTAGAAAGCTTAAAAGAATCGAATACAAATGTGAACATAATGTCGGATGCTTTGTCAAAATTTGTAAAAATAATGCTCAAATTGGATGCCAATAACTTGATTAGTCTGATAGAGCCATCAACAAACATTGAAGTAATAAAGACAAAACATGTGAAAAAACAGCCTAATTTGTCTCAATTGAATTTTCTTGGTGTCGAAAAAACAATTCAGTAAATTTAGATTTTCTTGTTTTGTCGCAAAAAAATATAAAAATATTTTCAAAAAAAGGTACGCTCAATTGATTAAAAGAACGGACAAATTTTCTAAAGAGGATTTGTTTAAAAACTTGACTGATCTAATTAAGTTAACTAAAGCCTTATTAAAATTAAGCAATTCAAAATCCAACAATTTACAATCAAAGCAAGAGAGTTATTTAAGTAAGATTCAACTTTTTTTGGCAAAATTAAAATAATTTTACACTTTTACATTTTCATATTTTTAGATTTTGTTGTGCAATTTTTTAGAAAACTAAAAAAACACTCTCAAATTATTTGGTAAACAAAAATAAAATTAAAAATTTTCTAAAATAATGCACAAAAAATCTAAAAATATGAAAATTTAAAAATATAAAATTATTTTCATTTTGCCCTTTTTTTGATTATTTGAAACTGTTTTTAAATTAAAAATATAAAAGCCTAAAAGGATACATTGTGTTTAAGTTTTTTTTTACCTCGACTATCTAATTCAGATTTGAGCGTTTAATAGTTAAAGAATTGTTTGTTGTTGGCAAAATGAAAATAATTCAAAAATAATAATTTACATTTTTACATTTTCAAATTTTTAGATTTCAAGTGCAATTTTTCATAAAACTAAAAAATTTCTTAAATAAATATTGCACAAAAAATAAAAAAAATATGAAAATGTAGCAATGTAAAATTATCTTCATTTTGCCTAGTTGTTGGGCCTTCAGGTCAAGTTTATCTAAATATCTTTTATTCTCAAATATAGTATTATATGAATCTTGTTAATTCGTTCAAATTTAAAACTAAATCTCAAACCTAATAGTTTTTAAAGTAAGAGTAGTAGTATTAGTTAGTAAATAATGCTGTAAGGATACAATCGAAAGGATGTGCGCCAAGAGACACCTTGTTTTAACAGCCTCAGTTTAGATTTTGTCTAAACCCAACTTGCCTATCAATGCTGTAATGTTTTAGTTTAGGGTAATAAAATAAAACAACGTGTTTGTAACTGTTAAAATAAGTTTTTATTAATCTTAAAATGAATAAATGAAAGTGGCCACTCTGGACCCAAAGTTAGCATAAGCTTAATTGAGAGTAAACAAAAAGGAAATTTATACAAGAACAATTAAGAATAAATAAAATAACAATTTGCATGAATTATATATTATATATAAGATGTTCCAAAACAGCAAACATCTAATTTTAACTTAGGTGCGGTTTGTTGTAAGTAGCAAACAACAAACAACTGCTGAAATCAAACAACTAGAGATTATACACTAAGTTTATATTAGTTTAGCTTGGTATCTCTATTTGTTTGTATATGTGTTTAAGTGTATCTAAAACCCAACGGCAATTTAATTGTCTGTAGGTATTAGGACACTACAAATGCTTTTCTTAAATATGTTTGTATTTGTAATGCTTCGAGTTGCTTTGAACCTTTTCAAGGATTTCGCTGCCACTGCGCTTGTATGGATACCAAGCCCTTACTGCAAATTAAAGATGGGATCAAACGAAAGACCTGAAAAGCAAATTAACAAGGCTTTTTGTGAAGTATTTAAAAGTGTTTTTTATCCTGTAAGCTGCAGTCATTGCTCGTGCAGTTGCTCATTCTGATTTTTCACTTAATTATAAGTCACTGGTGATAAAAATGCCAAGATAGCGTTCTTTTCAGCTAGTGGAAAGTGTTTACCGTAATATGATTAAAAAAGAACTGGCTTATAAGGGTTCAAGTATTAACACAATTATACAAAATATTTTTTTTTTAATTCAAAAAGAATTATTTTGCATTTTTGATTCTTTCAATTACGCCTTTCCCTCTAATTGTTTTTATTGATTTAATTTTTTAAGCTTTTTGCCAAGAAGAATCCTATCCAGGCTATGACTGGTTTTTGTCTACAATATTTTTAATGAATAACTGTGACTTGGAATCAAGTTTCAATTTTATTTATGATTTTCACTTTTTGCAAATATCATCGTTCTTATGGTCAGCTAGATTGTTTGGCAATGAGTCAACTCTGCCTAATGTTTATGCCAAGAATGGAATCAGCATTTTGTTGCCTACGATATGTCATTACATAGAGCTAATACTAAAAATTGAATTGCCGTTGATATTTTCGGCATTTCGAATGTCTGGTTTATCTCCATCACAAATATGCTCGAATTGGCTCAAGCAATGTTTTTGGAATTATTTGGACTGGCCCGAAATAGTAACCTACATATCTATTTGCATTGTTTACGGTGTTGACTTTCAGGCCTATTTTTGTGTTTCAATTCTCAAGCATTTAAATGAAAAGTCGAATTTTGAGAACACCAGTTCAGTGTGTTGCAATCAAAATATTGTACAGCATCACACAAATCGAGATTTGCAAATATACTTAAAAGAAAATCAAATAGAAAATTTTAAAATTGATAATTACATTGACTTTATGTTTGATTTAGAAAAAAAATACCGAAAATATATTCTTGAAGACATAAAAAAAACTTTTTCAAATTAAAATTTAAACTTTTTTCTCAATGATTGTAAACTTTTTTTTGATTACTTAAATAAAAAATTTGTAAATAATTCTAAAATAATTCAACAATATTTTTTAAAGAATCAATCAAGCTAATTTAAAAAGGTTCATTTGTTTAAAAAAATTTTAGGAACAAAAGCCATTCTTAAAAAAAATCTAAATTAAAATATAATTTTATTTAATTTTAATTAAAAAAACAATACATTTGTTCAATCTTTAGAAATTTAGAGAAAAAATGACTTGTAAATAAATAAGATTTTAGCATTATATAATCAATAATTAAAGATTTTTTAAGATATTTTTTTCTCTAAATTCAATCGAGACTGAACGAATATTTTTGACAAAAAAATATCAGACTGTTTCATGAACCATTGAATAGATACAAAAATAACAAAAAGCAACTGAATTTTTACTTAATAAAGTAAAAATTTCTATCATTAGAGTTAATATAAAAATTTCAAATTTAGTAAGTGCTTGAAAATTAATTTTTCTAAAAATTAAATAATTAATGGTTAATTTTTAAAAAGTGCTTTCAAAATTATAGTTTTACCAAATTAAAATTTTATAACTAAAAATTTGAGAAAAAGTTAAAATTTCTTGTTATAATTCTAGATCCTAAATTAAGTCTAAGACTAACAAGTGGATCTATTTTAAAAATTTATGATAACAGAAATCAATCGTTAGACCCAGCTCAACCGATCTTAAAAAGAGGATGCCTTGATAAAAAGGCGACGTTACGTATTTGATGGAATTTCCAAGAGGTAATACACTTTAGGCTATTTCCAGATGGTGGTGCTATAAATGTAAAACTTTATTCTGAACAATCAAAATGAATGTGTGCTTCACTTCAAGAAAAATATACTTCTTTAATCAGCCGAAAGATGTTTATTTCTTCAAAATAACACTATACCTCATGGAGTTTGAAGAAAAATTGCAAAAATAGAAGAACTGGAAGAGGTCGAGCTTTTTCCTTATTTTGCAAGAAGAATGGAATACTCGTTGATAGATGGCTAAAGACTAAAGAGCAAAAAAAGTTTATATTTAGAAAACGCAAAATATTGCTTGTTTATTATTGATAAATAGAAAAAAGTTATAAAAATGAAATTTTTTTTTCAATTTTCCACTATGGTTGATCAAACTGAAAAGCGGCTTTTTTAAGACACCTACCTCACTCTAAATAATTGGAATTAGAACAAATTATGTATCAATCGATAGCTTTCAATAAGCGGAATCTAATGATATCTAATGCTGACACATTTTTTGCCTTATGATTAAAATATGCTTATAAAATATTGTATTTAAAGCAATATTTTGAAGTCAAAGCAAAATAAATTAAGAATACTTTAGATTTAGGGTAGGAGGGCCTTCGGCCCGACACAACAGAGTCTAGTCAAACTTTTTAAATTGAAAAAAATTATAATCATTCAGACTTGTGTGCTGATTTATAGCTTTAATTACACTAATTTAAAAAAAAAAAAAACAACATTTATTTAATTTAGAATTTTATTTTAAATTTTGAATAACCATTTTCTAAATTTATGTTACTAAAACAAAAAAAAATAATATAGATAAAAAGGTTTAAGAAAAAATTTACAAAAAAAATTCTATGTCGACACAAATGACAAATTAACTTAAAAGTTTGAATCACGTTTGCTGGACAAAGTTTATTGACTCAAAAAACAAATAGTTTTGTAGAATCACATTAAATGTCCATCACTTACTTATTTAAAAAAAAACCGCAATCTTCTAAATAATAACTAAAAATTTATATATTTAAAAAAAAAATAAAATTCAAAATTTATTTCGCTAATTGGGATAATTTTTAAATGTCTTTGTTTTTTAAAAAAATAAATATCTAATCACATTAATTCAAACCTGTTGACAATTGTAGGTGTATGTAAGTCGATGTAGGTAAAAAAAAACGGTTGAAAAAAAATCACGAGTCTGAATGAAGTTGGACCTTGATGGGAAGAAAAAATTTAGCAACAAAAAAATCTTTTTTAAAAAGAGAAAAAATTTTGTCAATTTAAAAAAATTAATTAAAAAAAAGAACTAACACAAACAATTAACCCAATAGTAGCCTAAAATAAAAAAATAAAAAACCTGACTAAAACTATCTACTAAGAGTTTAGTTTTTGATAATTTTTTTTCTTAATTATAGTTAATTTATTGCTAAAATTACTGACAAAATTTACACTCATCTCATTAGATTTAAACGATACTTGTAAGTTTCTGTTATTAAAATTAAAACCATTCATTGAATGTACAGCAAAGTTGGCCTCTTCAAATGTCTCAAAGACCACAAAACCGAATCCTTTCGATTGTCCGGTCTTGGTGTTTTTGATCACATTAACACGCTGAATTCTTCCACAATGTGAAAACAACGAAAACAAATCGGACTCATTTGCATGCGGTCCAATTCCATATACATAAATTGTGCTCGATCCATAGCCGAAAGCCATTTTTTTGTCCGAACTATCAAGCAAGTTGGCCGAATTGGCTGCCATGGCATTGTTCATAAAATTCGAGTTGTGCTGCTGCATTGAAGGATGCATGTGCATGTTAGGATGAGCAAATGCTGGATTGTTGATCATATTTGCATTGGTGGCGCCAGGAGCGCCGCCTATCAGGCTTTCAAAGCCCGAATTCTGCACCAGCGGATTCGCATTTGCAAAGTTAGAATAGCCCTGTTGCTGCATCGGATTCATTCCTCCTCCATTCCATCCATTGAAACCATTGGCATTGGGACCATTGTTGCTATTGCTATTAATCAATGTGCTACTAAGACCATTAAGAGCCGGATTGGCCCCTCCCAATGGATTATATCGATTCTGGTGTCCACTATTTCGGTTTGTTTTCATTTTGCCCAGGTTAATTTGAGCATTGCTAATGGCGGTCAGCGACTGAGCTTGCATTGGGTTAAAATTAGTCTGAAATTGATTTTGAAAGTTGAAATTGTGTCGATTGCCTTGCATTTGGTGCGGAATGTGCCGCTTTTTGGCGCCGTCTTCATCAGCATACTTGACAAAAATAGGCTCATTGCCACCGTTGGGCGGCATTGTATTGTCTAAATTTTGTATGGCCGTTTGAGCCATTTGTTTAGTGGCCATAATGACAAAGCCAATGCGTCTACTGTAAGTCGTGTTTTGGTCCCTTAATATTCTCACTTGTATTACTTGGCCGAACTGGGAGAACAAGTCGGCCAGCTGCTGTTCGTCGTAATTCACCGGTATGTTTCTAATGTACAAATTTGTGTTCTTGGTCTCTTCGCAGTTGGGTCGAGCATAGGCTACTTTGAGCCGCTTGTGTTCTATTTGAAAGCCGTTTAGAGTTTCGATCGCTCGCTTGGCGTCCTGTTCGTTCACATACTCGACAAAGCCGTAGCCGAAGCTGTAGCCGGTGTTACGGTCGTACATTAGCTTGCACGACTTTACTGGTCCGATATTCGAAAAAATCCTATTGAAGTCGTGTTCTTTAACCGATTGAGGCAAATAGTTCACTATCAGATTGCACGGATTGAATGTGTTCTGGCCGTTCTTCATTTGGACTTGATTGGTCCCGCCCGATGTATCGATTTTAACATTCACGCTCATTTTTTTCAAATTTTTTTTCTCTAGCTTTGCAAACTTAAATTCATAAATTTTTATGTGTTTTTAGGCTAATGGAATTTTTTTATTTTTGAAAAAAAATAAGAAAAAAAAAATTAACTTTTATCTCAGAAAGAAAAAAATTTTTTTTTGTTGAAAAAAAATTATGGTCTTTTTCCGAAATGGAGGGAGTTGGTTTGCCAAATGGTTGTATGGAATGAATGAATAAATAAATAGATCGCTTGAATGATTAATTGGCATTCACTTTAGGCTCAATGAAATATCATTTTATTAGCGAGATTTTGATTTTTGTTAAGTTTGTTTTTGTCTTTAAAATAGAAATTTATCCTAAATTTAGATTAAGTCAGTTGCTATTCAAACAATTGTTGCTAGCTTAATATCAAACATTATCTTGTATATAACACCGTTTATGTGGAGTAATTTATTTTATTTTTTCAAAAAAGGCTTGTAAAATATCTTTATTATTATAAAAAATTATGAAATGCGCATTTAAGGCACTTGGTTTGTATATGCAATAAATTTTTGTCTCACATTTTTTTTTGCTTCAAATGAACTTAATTAATGTACAAGAAATCATAAAAGAAAAATTAAACTCCAAACAATAGAATATTCAACTTACTGAATTTAAAAGAAAATTGATGCTCAATAAAATATGACCAAGTCGGTGTGATCAGATTTACGAATGATTGATTTCTAATTGACGTGTTGAATTGTTGGTGTTTGATTCAGAGAGCTCATTGCACTTATAATATAATTTAAAACACCATGCTTTTGAACTTTCATAATTTGAAAAAAAAATTCAAATATATTAAAATAGCATGAGAGGAGGGCGACCATATACCTCGATGAGTTTATCAAATTTTCCGAACATTTTCGCCATTAGTCAAATAAATCAAGAGCAATATGTAGATCATAATTTACATTAGTTTCATACAAATATCAGTTTTTTCTATTTAGAGTTTAATTTTGAAAGTTCATGAACTTTGATCAACACATCTAAAAGTGTTAGATTGCAATTAAATTAGACCAAAGTGGCATCAAAATCACTAAACCACAATATTTTGGATCGTAATTTGCATCTGCTTTGAAAATCAACTATAACTAATTTTCTTTTATGATAAAACAAAACTAATAAAATTGTGTCATAATTTTTTTTGTATTTTAAAACATGTACACGTTTTTGCTTTAGAAATTTTAAAAAATAAGAGTCAAATTATTGTTTGAAAAATTGGGTTTATTTAATTTATTAAATAATAATAATAGTTAATATTCTACGGTCAAGTTTAGTTTAACTAAACTGACAAAGCAGGAAGACTAACGTAATCTCGCTATTGTAGAATTTGAATGCTAATGTGAATTTTTTTCTTTATTTTATTTTTAAAATTAAGTAAGAGCAATTTTTTAGGAAACAAAAATAAATTAAAAACAATGCTGTCCAGTTTGAATACAATTATTTATTATTTTTTAATAGACAAAATATTTTTTAAAATAGCTGAATTCAAATAGTAGCTTGACTTAAAAATTCTTTAATTAAATTCAGATGTTTAAAATGCTAAATGGTTTTGTAAATAATCATAAACTTGTAAGAGTGATTAGCAAAAAAAGACAATATCGTTATCAATTTTTAACAAACAGAGTTGTTGAATAATGGAATAAGCTACCAAAAGAAGCAATATCAGCAAGAAAAATAAATGGTTTGAAGGCAATAATTGATAAAGAAATATTCAAGCAGAACTCACATGGACTGCAAATGTCTAAATGGCTAAACGCATAGACTTCGTATCAAGATTTGTTTCAAATCGGCCAAATGAAAATAATTTTACATCTTTACATTTTCATATTATTTGTTTTTATTAAATAAAATTAATATTTTAAAACTTGAAAAAAATATTTCTCATATTTTACGTAAATTATTTTTTATTTTTGTTATTTTTTTTAAGTAAAAAATGTTAAAAACAGTAAAATTTTCTTCGATTCATTTATTTGACTTTAAAAAAAAATAATTCAATATTTCTTAGTTTTTTGCGTAATTAGCCAGTTTCCTAAAGAGTTTGCAGCCTTATTCCACGCTTCTTGAAAACTAGTTGCACAGAGAGATTTTCTAAACTTCAATTTTTTTAAATTAGTTCCTTTTTTCGACTGTTTATTATTATTCTATTTATTGGACTATAAAGAAGGACAAAGTTCCATTATTTGCTGCCAGAGGCTTACCTCGAATAATTTTAAAGATAAAAATAATAATTATAACAGAGCAAAATTTTAAAAGTTCAATTAAATTTTTTTCTAAATTTCAAAAGTAAGTTTTGTAGATGGAACATGGTGCAACTTCCAAAACTGCATTTTTTAGAACATTCTGGTAAAATTCTGCAAATTTAGCATAATTAAAATTTGGAAATATTTACATTAGTGCATTTTGCAGTTAGTTGCACATCATTAGCAGACTTTCAGAATTGATGCTACTGTAAATGTTGCACTATAACCTTTAGAAAAAAAGTTTATAACAATTTTTAGCGTAAATTTCTGATCTATTTGTTTATTTTGTACCAAATTTCACAAATTCTTTTTATATTCATTGACAAAGTAATTTATTTTTTTAATCATAGCTTAAGTACCATGGACAAATTATAATAATTAAAAATAAAAAAGCTTTTATTCTTTGTTTATTTTTGTTTATAAAATTATTTCAAACTTCTCTCATTTGATCCCATATGAGAAAAATCAAGATATTAAATTGAATTAAAAAACCAAAAACTTTTTTTATTTTTTCATAAATTTAGAAAAAAACATAATTATCTAAAAGAAAATCGAGAATTTAAATTGGTCATGATGTTCCAATTAAAAATTGTCTTCAATTAAACAAAATATATTAGCAATATATTATCATCTGTTTGATTAAAATTTTTTTTTAATGATTTTTTAGATTTTTTTATATCTATATAACGTTTTAGATTTTATTCCTTTCATTTTATTTTTTCCTATTTATTGTTCTTTTTTTTCGCGGACATATTTAAATTTTAATCAAATTTTTAGTATATTACATACATACACACATTTTGGTTTAAATTTCCATCAGAAACAATCTAAAGTACAACAAACTCCTGGATTCAATCCTAAAAACGTCACAATGATAACAATTCAATATAAATAAATATTTATTTTATTTAATTTAATAAATAATTTAGGAGGAACACCCCTGAGTTTGTCCGAAAAGTCTTCGCCTTCGTTTAAACCCTAAAATATAAAATTTCTGGATTTTTACAAAAAAAAGGAGTAAAAAAGATGACAAAAGTATTTGAGAGAATTTACCTAAATGTACTAATGCTTTTAGTTATTATTTGTTTGTTTTTACAATAAAGTTTTTTCTTTTTTTTTCTTCTGTCCATTAGACTTAAAATTCAATAAATTAATCAATAAAATAAGCAATTACGCCATTAAGTACAATCTGGTCTTGATAAAAAGTTCAACAACCTTTTTATGAAATTAAAATGAATTTTTTTTTCTATTTAACAAGTTCAAAAATCTAAGATTTTTTATATGTTGATTAAAAACTTTTAATGCCATAACTCAAATCTGAGTTCTACCTTCCAAAAAATCGCAGAAATAATAAAATAATATTAAGTCCTATGATAACTACTAAACATTTTTCAACAGGCACGTTTTGAAATATAATTTTTTGAAAAAAATGCTTGATTTTTCGATTAATTTAAAAGTACATCTCAATTGAGCATAAGTAATTTAAAGCTAAAAAATTTTAATTAAAGCTTTGTGAGAATTATTTCAAAAATAGATTAATGAAATTTTTTTTTAAATTTTTTATCAATTATACAATATTATGACTTTTTGAAATTTAGTATAATAGAACAGAACAAAATGTTAATAATTCTTGTAACTTTTCGTTTAAAAGTCAAAAGAAAGTTCTGTAAATGCAACAATGGTGCAACATTCAAAGTTGCACTATTATCAACAATCTGGTAAAACTCTGCAATTTAAAATATGCAGCTTAGTAATTTTAAATTTAGACAAATTTGGCTTTAATGCATTTTGCAGAGATTTTGCACATCATTACCAGACTTATACTTTTGATGCAACTAAGCATGTTCCAGTTTATTGCACAAACAGAACAAAATAAAAATCCTCAGAAAAAAAGTTATAGGCTCTGAAATAATTAATTTTTGTTCTATTTTTCTATTTTGTACCAAATTTCACAAAAGCCAATCTTATTAATTGGATTTGAAAAAAAAATTTAAATTTTAATTATCAAGACTATTTCATTGTCGTTTCTGAATATTTTGAATATTATTTCAATTAGCCAAAAATTTAAGAAAAAAATTGACAAATCAGTTTTCTATTGCAATTCAAAATCAAATTTTTTGATTCAAAATGGATAATACTTCGGCTGAAGGTAAAAGCTATTTTGCTCAAATTTTATCTTAAGTGATTAAAGCAAATGATTAGAAAACTTAAGATTTAAGATCTTTTGAGAAAAGACTCACTGAAGTTGTAGCTCATCTTCAGCCTTCAATGTGGCGGTATAGAAGTAATTCATAATTTAAATGTAGATTTTGGAGGTTATTAATTTTCTCAATAGTTCTGCTGGTGCTATTGATTATTTTGTCAATATTTGGTGCATGGTCATGGCTTTCTGATCCTCATACAGCCAAAGTAATTTACAACGCCATAAATTTAGCATTCAGATTTAATTTTTTAGCTGACAATTTTTGAATCACTTCTTGAACACTTGCTGTTTACAGTCAGTTTTTCAACGTTGATAATTTTGTTTGTTTTTGGCATTCACAAAAAAATTGTCGCCTCTTCAGTGTAAGAATTTTTTAAAATAAATTAATTTATTTTTAACTCAAAATCTTGTTTCAATTCACTCTAGTATTACAACTCGATGCCGGTCTGTTCTAAATGAATACAACATGTGCTGTGACGATGTAGGATTTAAAAAATAAAAAAATTTCTAGAATATTTAATTTTAATTTTAGAATGGAAGACTTATTTTGAAGCCAAGACGATCTTAATAAGCTAATAGTTAAATAGCTCAATCAATGTAAATTTCATCCAAAAGGACTAAATTTAATTTTTAAAAATATTAATAAAAAATTTTATTAAATTTGCATTCTTCTTAATGTGGAATGTCGAATATCACTGTTGAACATTAAAATTAGTTTCAATTTAAAGCTTGATATAAATCTTCTAGTTGATCAAACAGTTAATTTATTCTAAATTAATAAATTATTTTAGCAAAAATGGCATTAAATTTGTTTTGAAATAAATGCCTTGAATTTTTACCTAGATTTAAAAATTTAAATTGAACTATGCTTGTTTTAGTAGCTCTTTAATTATAGTGTGTAAGCTTATTTGTTGTCTCCAAGATATTTAGAAGCAAGAATTCATAAATTTAAAAATAGATATACCTTGAAATGTATAAAGAATGAACTAGGCACTAATTCTCTCAAATAAAATAAAATCTAAATTAATGGATTTTTATTTCAGGCTAATCCGTTACATTTTTTTCAAATAGTGATGATTGAATAGAAATGCATTAATTCATTTTTTCATATTTCCTTTAACCCAAAAATTTAATTCAACTGAACTAAAAACCTTTTTTAATCAATAAATCCATTAAATATATTTATTTTAATTTCACTACTAAAAGATTAAAATTTAATTTTTGTTAATTGAAAAAAACTCCTCTTGGCCATAAATATTAATAAATAAAATTATTCAAGTAAATTGAGAAAAATAATTTATTTTTATAAAATAAAAAAAAAATTGATTTGATCAAAAAAATAAAAAATTTAATTTTTACAAAAAGGCTCAAACATCAGAATGACTTTTTTTAAAGCTATCAATTATTTTGAAAATCCATTTTTTGCTAAATTTTGAATCATATTCATGCAAATCCTCCTCTGACTCATTTTCTGTCTCATCTTCGTAGATCGTACTCTTGTGCACTGAATTGTTTCGTCTTACTCTTCTTGTAAAAACTTTATCACAGCCTTCAATGCCAAGATCAAGACTAAATTGTCTTTGATTAAATTTTTTTCTTCTAGAAACATTATTCTGAATTTTTGGGCTAAAGGCCGGCTCAGTGACCTGTTTTGTCTTGTTTTCATTTAGCGATGAGTCATAAGACAAAGAACATCTCCGTGTGTCCATTTTATTATCCATTGTATGTGATGACAATTTCAAGTGTTTTTCTTCGTCCAGGCTTTTTCTCAAATTTTGAACTAGATTTTCGAATTTTTCCAGATTATTCTCATACAATTTGTCCAAAGTTTGAAATTTTTGCTTGGGTGCATCGCTCTGGTGCCTCGATTCGCTTCCAATCGACAGGCTTCTGTGTCTGTGCAATGGAATATCTGTCTTTACATCTCCATGTATTTCCATATCATATTTATGCGATTCAATGGCATACAAACCGTAAATAAACATTTTCTAAATTAATACCAAAATAAAACATGCTATTAATACTTAAATTAAACAAAGATGCACTCGGAACTGTGCTTTATTTTAAGCTTTAAAAATGAGCACAGGAAAATCGGTCTGAATTGACACAAAATCTTAAATTAGTTTTTTAAAGAAAAATTATAACAAAATTTTCGAATGAAAGGAAATTAAAATCTTAATTATGAAGGTGTTTGGGAGTAGGCGATTGTTTCGGATTTTGATTTTATGTCATTTTTTTTTTAGTTGAAAAAGAGAAATTTTTTTTCTCAAATTTTTCTCTTTTAAATAAGAAATTGTTCAGTCTAGCTAATTAAACATTTAAATTAAATTAAATATTTCATTTAATGATGGATCGATTTCTGTACGAGAATTATTGGTATTTATAACATTCAGTAGATTAATCATATATTTTAGCTCGATGGAAAAAATATGCTTATTTTTCATTTTTAAATCTAAAAGGAAATAATTTTTAAAAAAGCACCTTTGGGCCTGGATTCAATTTGATTTTTTTTTACAGTTATCTCAGTTTACAAGAATAATTATTAGATTATCTTATTTGTTAAATAAACATGAAATTTGACATGATGAAAACCTATAAAGCTAAAAAATCTAAAAAAAAAGAGAGAAAAGCTGTGATTAAAGAAAAGTCATTTTAAAAAATAAAGCGTCCTTGTCTTTTGAAATATTAGAAAATACTATTCTTAAATTTAATTTTAAAAAAATTGCTTCTTATTCTTCTAAACAATTCAACTCGTTTAATTAATAAAATAAAGTAAAAAATAAAAAGAGAAAAAAAAAATTAAATTTTTATTTTGGTTCAATTCTGATTATAAAGAAAAAAAAACACATAGATAAAACGAAAAATTTATTTGCGTATTTTTTTTGAAAATATCTCTTCTTCTATTTTGTTGAGTCTATTTTTGGAATATTTATTTTTTAATGTTTTGAATCAAAAATATTTCAATTAATGAAAATGAAAAATTAATTTTTATCCAAAAACAAATTTTTTTTCATTTGTTTAGTTCATCAACGTTAGTTAAACAAATGGCAAACGCATCTCTTGAGATATCTAGATAACTAAAAAAAAAATGTGAGCGGAACACTAGTATTATAATATTTAATTAATTTCCCCAGAGAGACTACATATATTTTGATCTTAAAGTGTTCGATTTTAAATAACTGAGAAAAAATTCTTCTTTCACTTAATGTTTTTTCTAGGTATAATTCAAATTGATCTGACATTAATTAGAATTGCTTTTAAGTTTTAAAACTGAGGATTTTTAAAGATTACTAATCTTGATTGAAACACATGGATTTATTTTAAAACTATAATGTGTTTTAACTTGTATTCAATAATTTGGTTTATTATCGATTTTTGAAATCTTTGATTGCTTTTTTCAATCAATATTTACACGGCATCGTAAACTAATTATATCTAAGATGACTTAATAAAATTGCCAAAAATTAATTTAAAATTTCATTTGTCATTTACAAAAATTAACTTAAAAGCATTGATTTTCTTAGCTTTTAGTGACAAATAACTGTCTGTTTACCGGGTGATATTTTTCTATTGAAGCATTTCAAAATTAATTTAATTTTTAAGATTTATTTCTGTTCAAGAAAAAAAACTGCCCTCAATTAATTATCCCGTTACATAGATATGAAAAAAAAACTCATTAATTCATAATTCCTATTATACATTTTTACTGACATACATGAATGATGATGAAAAATTTTCTTAAGTAATATTTCATTGTCAAATTTTGAATGTCATGATTTTTAATTAGATAATAGGTTCATGTTTTTAAATAAATAGTCTATTTTTACTCTAGGTTTGGGTTGAATTTTGATAGGAAGTAAATATATTTATATTCTAAAGAAAGAAGACTGGATAAAATGTCAAATTTGATAATGAAAATAATTTACAGAATCATATAAATTCTATCAATAAATTCATTTATTTAAACTTTCAAAATTCGGTTAAAACTGAAACTAATTAAATGTTAAAAAATTCTTAGAATGAATATCTAGTTTACTAACTTAAAGAAATATTAGATGAAATTCAATTCTGTAACAAATTTGATTTAGATTGAGATTTAGCAAAATATTTGAAATCTAGAAAATTTCTCAAGTTTTCCTATAGTAAATTAACTTTTCGGTTAATTGAGGAAGTTATTCTATACTCAAAAACACATATATCTTCAAAATGAAGCAAATTTAGGTTTTAGATTGGAAAAGACTTGAGCTTTTTTCATTAGCTTCAAAATATAAATTTCAATCTGAAAAATTAAATGTTAAATTGCTTTAAATTGTTTTAAACTTAATATTCCCTCTTAATTTCCTTCTAGATTTTTTGTAATTCAAGTTCGGATTGAAAGCAACAAAAACTCTGTTATTCAGATATTCAAATAATCAGACATTTTTTAAATTAGAAAAAACACTTAAGAATTTTTTAGTTTATGAGAAGGAAAAAAACAGAAAAAAAAAGTTTAATTTATTAAGAAAATTTATTTAAAAAATTTTATTTTAAATTTTAAAAATAATGGAAATTTGTTGAAAAAAATTCCATTTTATAGTCGAGAGAATATCAGTGAAAAAAACATTTCAAAATATTCTATGCGTCACAGGATTTTAGGATAAGAGCATGCTTTGAGCATTTGACTATTGTTTGTAACAATTTTGCCAACCAAAAAAAAACGGAAATTCAAAATAATAGTTAATTTTAAAATAAATGGAAAATTCTAAAATAATGATCAAAATTTGATTTTGAAAATTTTTCAATTAATAATAATCGTTATGGAATTTTTCTCTTCTTTTAAAATAATTTCAATGATATTTAGCTCAATTTTTTGAAAGAATTTTATTCATCTGACTTAATTTTCATTTTAAATGACTGTGTTGGTAACAAAAAATAAAAGAAAATCTTTTAGAATAAATATTCTATTTTTTAACGCTGTTAAAATTAAAAAAAAAATTTAATGTACAAAATTTGCATGTTTTCTTTTTATAATGCCCATTACATTTTACAATTTAGGTTTTGTTCAAATTTTCATCTTACTTATTTTGTATACATGAGATTTGAAATTAAAAATTCTTCTTTTCTGTGTATTAATATCAAATTAGATCAGAAAGGCTTTTTATTTCTTTTTTTTTAAAAAGGTATGCTTTTAAGTGTAATAGGAAAATTTAACACATTCGACAATTTATTTTTTTATTTGTCTCTTTAATCATTTAAAAAAAATCAATTTTTGAAATAAGAAATATCTATTTTCTGGCTTTGCGCTAAACAATAATAAACAAAACTCTTAAAATTGATTTTTCTATTTTATTTAGAAACAAAAAATAACATAGCTCAGTGCTAGGTTCTCTCTTCTTAATTATTTCCATAAACTATATGTTGAATATTTACCAAAACCATTGTGAAGCTTATGCTCATGACACGAAGATCTTATCAACAATTGCAGAGTTATTACATGAACTAAATTTGGGTGATACAAACTTAGTTTTTGTTTTGTTTTTGCTAGTGTAATTGGTCTAGTTAATCTGTAGAGTTCTTGTTTGTCAAAGTCATCTCTTAGAGCTCGTATACGATTTCTTACTATGCTCTCGTTGTAGATTTTTGTCCTAGCTTTTTTAGAAATTTATTTTATTTTTGGCAACTATAAATCACGATTTTATCTTTGACTGACCATTTTTTGGAAAAAAGTTGAGCTTCAAATTTTCTTTAAATGTCCAAAAGGCGACAATTTTTATTTGAAATTTTTTGCTACTAAAATTTCTTAATGATAAAATAAATGTTATGCATATTTATCTTTCATCCTAAAAAAAAAACATCAAAATTAAAACAAACATTTTCATTACTAATTTTTGCAGTGAATCATTTTATTTATTTTGCTATTTGAGTAGTTTTAAACCGAATTTTATTAAATAATAATCAACAAAAAACAAAGAATTGTGCTTTTAAAATTTTATTGATCAAAAATTTCAACAAATATTAATTTCACATATTTAATTTAAAATTTATTTACATTGAGGCAAAGAAGGCCTAAAACTACCCGAAAAAATAGGTACATTTTAAAGCAGTAGAAGTGAGATTAAACATCAGCGATCCATCGATTTAGAACTGAAAAGAGAATAAACAAACAAACAAAAAAAATAACAACCAAACGACCACTCAGGTGAATATATTTGTTCTAAAATAATTTTATTTGAAAGCCAAATACGTGACAGTAAATACTTTTAAAAATATAAACAACATAAATTTTAAACTTAAGAGAAAAATCTAAAAATTCAAAACCATCAATTTTAATTAGTACTCAATTGACACTGATACTACAATTTAAGAAGAAAAAAAAAAAAAAAACATTTTAAGAAAATTAATCGCTTTTATGTGTTGACCATTTTCCGGTATTTTTTTTTTCTCTTTTCTTTAATAAAATTTTAAATTTTCTAATTTGTTTATTTAATCCAAATATATTTAATTAGAAATGAAAAAGCTTGATCTAATCCTCGTCCTCTTCGTCATCGTCTTGTTCCTGAGTTTCATCAGCCTCTTGAGTGGTGTTGGCGCCGTCCATTCCTTCCAGATGAGACAAATCTCTGAGGACAATCTCGCCGTCGTAGTTGTAAAAGTGATAGTCGGAAGTGGCCATGTCAATCGCCCATCTGAACTTGTCCCGCTGTGTTTTCGAATAAATTTTCTCGACTGGCACATTGTGCTTTTTGCACCAGGCTACACTAATTCTCGGGTCCAAGTAATTAAGCTTACTTGTGCCCAGCGCAATGTCCTTATTTTCTTCTTTGTCCGTCACCTGTATCTCCAGCTTTCTGAGACCTTCGACCAATTTTTTCAGCTTGTTTTCAGCTGTTTCAAATTTTCTAAAAATTAAATTATAAATTTTTTTTTAAATTCAAATTTTCCTAAATCAAAATATGTTTAAACATTTATTACTTTTTGGCCGCAACGGACTTTAAATTTTTTAAATCGGACTTGGCTTTTTTGAGCTCGGCCTCAGCGTCAGCTATGGCCTCTTTTTTGTCTTGTATTTTTTTCTGCATATTCTCCATTGATTTGGCAAACGTCTTTGGCACGGCACGCTGATGGTTACACAAAATAGCCACAGCCCTATTGGCCCTATTATACGTCAGTATTAAATCGTTGACACTGTCGTGTTTGTCCGTCATTTGATCCAACTGTTCTTGCAGAGTCCTGGAGGCATTGTACGTTCTAAAAACTTTGGCCGACAGACCTTCCATGCACTCGTTCAAATATGCATTTAAAATGGTCGTGTTCAAACGATCGAAGAGCTCGTCTTCGCCATTTTTGTTCTCTCTAAAAAGAACTAAATTTTTATAGACTTGTTTTTCGACTGCTACTTTGTTCTGATAGCGAATAGAGTCTTTGCCTAGAAAGTCAAACTCGACCACATGTTCGCCAATGCCGTCCACATTTTTGTGCAGCTTAATATGCTCGACGCGAAGCGAACAACAGCCAACTGTGTCCGCTTCGTCGTCGTCTTTCTCATTGCCGGCTCTAAGCGCCAGTTTGTCTATGAAATAAATGGCCACTGCTCGCTGTCTCACTTTCATTTCCTTGCTCTTCCAATCTTCGGTATAATTTTGTCTTATTTTGTCTATGTATCTATGCAGTTTGCGCGCTTTTTCATACTTTTGCCAATCTCGTTCGCCCTTGACCCTAGATGCCGCATTTAGCATAATATACTTCGTATTGCCTTGTACATTCTCGGTCCAAGAGGCGAGCCACGCCACCATATTGTCATGTCTGACCTCTTTCCACTTTCGGCCCGGTGGCGGCTCGGGTATCTTGCTATCCTTGCCACAATTAATTATAACGTCCTCGGGATTGATGCGCTTTTTGACCATGCCCATTTTGGGATGTTCGCCTCGGCCTCGGAACAAACCGGGCGGTTCTATTTTATAATTGCCTATTGGTTGTTTATGCCCGTCCCAAATACAAAACCCGAATTGTTTCTTGATCTCGGCCGCTTCTTCTTTAAGCTTTTTTTTCTCCTCTTTGCTCATGGCTTTTCGCTCCTCGCTTTTCTGCTTAAAATAGTCGGCCACTTTGCTAAAATCGCACTTTTTCAAATCTTTGATCAGCGCCCGTTCTTTTTCGTTCATAAATTTGCGCCAATCGTTCAAAAAATTCGTGTTAAACGCATCTTTTTTGGTGTAGTCGTGATCAAGCATTTTGGCATAGAAGGTCATTACCTCCTCGGCCTCGACACTCAGCTGCAAGTGCTCGCCATTGTAATAAAATCGAATGTCCTTGGGCAACGGCACATAGTCCGACTCAAACAACGGGCCTTTGTGTTCCAGAGTGGTCCACTTACGACCGTCTGCGTATTTTTTCTCCTCCCACCATCGCCACACTTCCTCCTCCTCTTCTTTTTTCTTGCGTTTTTTAGGCGACTCGTTCTGAGTCAAATCGGCTTGTGCAGGCCGTTTTTTTCCATTCTTAGCCTCTTGCTTTACTGGAGTTTTGGCCTCCTGTTTAACTCTACTTTTACTCTCGCTTTTTACCTCGGCTTTTACTTTAGCATGACCGTTCTTGACCGGCGTCTGACTCTGCGGTTCTGACTTGACTTTTTTCACATTCGGCTCGGTTTTTTCGCTCTTAATCGAAGGCTTTTTCGAACTAGACTCCGATTTAGAGCTCGTTTTAGACGTTTTCGACATTTTTTTTGCCGAACTAGACATCTAATTTTGTCCTATTTGAATTTTTTCTTTTTCAAACAAATTATAATTCTAATTGATTATTTTAGTATGCGTGTATAATTTAATATAAACATATATTTCGAAATTTTTTTTCTTTTTGCTATTCAGAAAAAAAACGACTAAGTCGCTCGAGTATTTATACTCGAAAATTATAAAAACGACTAAGTCCCAATTTTTGTTCTATATGTTAAGCGAGAGGGCTTTTGTTCGCTTAATATATGCATGTATCTTATGCCAATTGATTTATGTGCGCTCGCTTCTGCATTATGCACGTCTCTGTTGTTGCATTCTTTTTAAAATGCTTGCGAAACAAGACATGTCCGCACTTGTTCTTATATTAAATGTAGAACACACTTTTTGTCAAACACTTTCTTTCTATTTTTTAATCTTGATTTTTAAACTTGCTTTAATTAGATTCAATTAACACTAGAAGCACCAAGCATTTTTTCACGTTTTTTTAATTCAAAAATATATTATAAAAACAAACTAGAATAATTTTATAAAGGTATATCATTATTTAAAGAAAATTTTAAAATCTACACAAATCAATAAAGATAAAGTCATTTGAAAAATCTATTCAAAAGATACGAGGATTTAAAAATTTCTTTTTTCGTTTCTTTGGTGCTTCTAGTGTTAACTTGGACCAAAAACATTAAAAAAAAACTATCTTACTGATTTTTTTTGTAATTATTGTCTTGAATAAAATTTTAAAAAATTTATTTTTAATATTTAACTTATCTATAGCTAATCTAAACGTTTCAGGACTTCATAAAATATTTATTTGAACATTGAAATTTAGCATATTTTTTCTGTTCATTTTGATAAGATATTATTTTGGAAAAAACAATTCTCGTTTCAATTTTTATTTAGTCAATGACTTAAAATAAAATTCTCAAGCTAGTTGTTTTGCATCTAATTAACTTTTTATGCTTCTTTTCCTAATAAATTTTTTCTATTACAATTGAACGTATAAAGTAATTCACAGGCATAGTACTCTTAACAAAAGTATATGTCATCAATTGTGTCATTTATATTTATTCAATAAACTAAAATAAATACATTTGATATATCAATTTTTAATAACCAATTATGCAAAAGCGTTTTTGAATACTTAAGGAAAGATTATAAGATATTTGATAGAGAGAATACTTCTTTTATTAAACAGTTATCAAAAGTAGAAGATATGACTTATATAAATTGTACTGAATACGATTTAGCATTCAGTGTT
>PJRA01000195.1:206461-231812 GCA_016987375.1 Brachionus koreanus
TAATCATTTTTTTGTAAAAGACAAACTGAATTTTTTACTTAATTGTAAAATGGATATTTAACTGTCCATTATTCTTATCACAATTTGTCCATGGGACTTAAACTTTAATTGAATAAATAAATATCAATCAGATTGATTCGTGCAATTATTTTTGGTTACAATTTTAACAAAAAAATCCGTTTTAATTGTAAAACATGTTAATAATTTTTCTATATTTTCTATATGGCAAGTTTTTTTTTCTCTGAGATCTTTTTTTAGCAAAAATTTGAATTAAAAAAGCTCAAGCAGCAAAAGGTTTTTTTCATAAACAATCAAGAAAAAAAAATAAAATTCAATATGCACAATTTTAGAATATTTAATCATTTGATGAACTATCTGATTATTTTTCTTAAATATTGAAATATCTTTTAGTCAGTTTTATTATTTTTTATAATTAATAAGAAATAATTAATCAATGAACTCAATGAATTTCTATTCCCCTACTTTATTTCTATCTAAATTGGGGTGAGCATTAAAATACCATAAAAAAAGTGAATCCAAAAAATTGACACATAAAAATTAAAATTGCTAAACAAAATTGCAAAAAGATTAACCAACACATATAAATTTTCTGAAACATATGAAAAAGATTAAAAAACATAAAAATAAGAAAAAAAAATATTTTTTTTATTATTCTTCTTATTTTCTAAATAAATAAAATCTGTTAAAAACACATATATTTTAGACAAAAATGAGAAAAAAAATCGAATGGATTTTTTTGACCGAAGTCCAACTAGAATTTTTCTTAAAATCATTTCCGTCTGCACCTACGAAAAATTTTTTCCTATCTGTTATTTTGTCACCTCCCACGAGCAAGAAACGGATTTTAATTTTTTTTGGGCGTCACTATTCAAAATTGCAAATTCATTGAATATTAATTTAGTAGAGCTAATTGATTTTATTTTTATTGATAGTTGTTATGCGAGTGCAAATAGTATTCAAAATAATTTAATTAATACAACAATCATAATGTGTTGGTATCATTTGAAGGCAAAGGTATTTTATTTTATTCTAAACTTAATTTATTAATTATCATAAATTAAGGTCTTTTATTAGTAAAACTAAATCAAAAAAAGAAAAGCGGGTTTTTGGTATGAAAGAGATTAATTTAAAAATTTAATTTTTTTTAAAAATTTTATGTGTTTGTCACTTTTTTGTATAAAATTTAGAAAAAAATATGTGCTGTTAACATTTTGGATAAAAATTTGACTTAATTATTTTTTATTAAAAATAAAATTTATGTTTTTGTAACATTTTAATTGAATCATTTTATGTGTTAATAATCTTTATGATAAATAGATTTAAGTTTATGTGTCATTCTCAGAATATATGTTTTTTAATCTTTTTTTATGGTATTTTAATCCTCACCCTCTAAATTGCTTAATATTTTAGAAAATAGCAGCTTTTTTATTAAAAGACTTTATAATACTTTTTCTAACAATTTTGTTTTTCACCATTTGAAAACTCAACTATTTAATTAGCATATTTTTGGGACCAATATTACATTTGTTTAAATACTTGCAACACTGGGTAAATAAAAATCAAATTTTATGTGAAAGATCTATTATAATATTTCTGTTAGTATACAATGGTGCAATGAAAGAAAACACAACACTAGTGTATTTGAAAAATTTTAATTTTCACAGGATAATTAATTTTTAGTGTCAAAATTTTTTTTTCAATAAATTTGACTAATAATTTTTTTCAATTTTTATCTTGAAAAATATACTTATTTGGTTAGTGAATCTTTTAGGGTTTTGAAATAATCAATTTGAATCTTAAATTGACTCATATATATTGAAAAAGAATTTCTTAGTAAAAATAAAATGTCACAGTAAACTTAACAAAAAAGATCAATTTCAGTTTTTTAGACTGTTTCAAAAAAGTTTAGCATTTAAAAAAGAAAATGTGCGATTTACCCAAAAAGCACGAAACAAGTCATTGTGACTAGTTATCAAAATTTTCATATTTTTATATTGCATCAGAGTGTGGAAAAGTAATAATCATTGAAACAAAAATTGCTGCTAAAACATTAAATTTCAATTTGTTGTTTAAAATAGTGAAATTTTTGTTTAAAACTTATGTATCAAAATAAAATTTAGATTTGGTAGCCAAATAAGTACATTTAATAATAATTTTGATATCTTACTTTAACTCTATCAATCGCGAATAAGCTCTAATGCAAGCATCAACATTTATTTACATAAAAATTTGTTATCAATAAGCTAATTCAAATATGCAATTTGAAGCTTAAAATATCAAAATTCAATTATTATAATGAAACAAATTTTTTTAATTAGACTTTATCGTCATATATTGTGCAAAATTCTTTCGATTAGTCGCTAGAAGAACTAAACGAGTCAATTTTTTTTGTTTGTTACAGATCATATTTTAGAAATATGACTACTTTAAAATAAGATTTAGATTTTAGATTTTATAATTTTTATATTAGTTAAAAATTAGAATTAAGAATACAAAGAAATGTTGAAAATGGTTTCAAGTTTGAAAATTGATGATTTAGACACTGATGCTTAAGAACTAATTAAAAAAAAATAGTCATTAAAAAATTTTTTTGTTAAAAAAAAAAAAGGGTTTTGTGGGTTATGTGAACATTTATGATCACACAGATATCGATTTAAAATTCAAATTTAGTCTGAATTAAACTTTTAGATTAATGTTTTTTAGTCATATGAAGTTTTACTCCTCTTTGATTCTTCATCATCTCATTGCATATTGGCCAAGGAACAGGGTTAGAGTGTTTGCTCATTGCCTTTTTTACTTCAAATTTAGCTTCGCAAGTAGTGCTAGAAATTCTTTCTCTTTGTGCTCAATGGATTTCATTTTTACATTTGAAATTCTAACTTCAGCTAAAACCCTACTTAGGGACACAATCCTTTGATTGTTTAAGTCCAAATCTAAATCCTCATTCAAATCAGTACTAATATTTGAACTTACATTTTTACAACATTTAAAAAATTTTTAAAAATTTAGCAATACTGTTATTTTATAGACTTTTTTTTTGTGTTCAGTAAACTAAATCAAAATTGAAAAAAAAATTGAAGATTTTTTTTGACAAAATGAACACGTTTAATAATCTAGTATTTTTTTTTCATGTTAATAATAGTCTTTAGACTTAAAATGATTTTTTTTTCTCATGAAAAATGAATTCTTGATTGTTAATTTTTTAAAGCTGACTACAAAATTTGTTATACCAATTTACATTCATATTCTCTAAGCTATAACAATAAGCCAATACCAACGCCTATTAAACTAAGTATTTTAAAATTTGAATTTAAATCCTGGCATGAAAAGATAAAATATTACAAACATCAAAGGCACTATTTACTAATTTATTTATTAAAAAATAAAATAATTTTTTTTTAAGCTAAATATAATTTTTAATTTTTCTTTCATATCCTTGATTTAAAATTTTGTTTAAATTACTTTCTTTTTTTTTTTTCAAAAATCCAAAAAACTTTTCAAAACATAACATTGATTAAACCACAAAAAATAGTCAATACAGTAAAGGACATTTAAGAAAAATGAACAAAAGTTTTCTATTCAAATATGGTCGTCGACGACATTTATTCATTATAATTGTGAACGGTTAAAAAAAAATTCTACATTGGTTTCTGGCGGGTGAATAATTTCGTCAACAATAAGTGAATTTTTTGGGTAATTTCAGTTCTTGTTTTAAAAAAAAATCAATTAATACATCTTAGAAAAAAATAAATAACAAAGGAATTGGGTCGAGAACGACTGCAAATTTAATAAAAAATAAAACTCGACTAAATTCCTTGCTGATTTGCTTTGGTTAATTCTGAGTTAGTGTTCAAATAAATGAGTTTTTTCTGAACCAACCGATGATGTTGGAGGTCCGAGCACAATTGGCTGTCCATTGTTAATCGGGCTTTCTTCCTGACTTGAATTTCCAGTCCTTGATGGCTGATTTGTTTTTGCAGATTTGGCCTCGTATTCCATGTTGCCCAAATCCTCCTTAAATATTCAATTATTAGCTCAAATACATGTCAAGTCTAATTCAAATTAGTTAAGCATCAAAACTTTTAGAATAATTAAAAAAGCTAAATTAATTTCAGGAAATAAAAAAATTTCGGAAGTTTTTTTAGTTCAAAGCTAGAAAAATTCGAATTAATGGGAAATTCAATAAAAGGGAGAAGAATTTTTTTCTTGATTCTTGTTTAGTTAAAGTTAGTGGTTTTTCTAAATTAAAATGAAGAACCTGTTGTTGTCTAAAATTTGCCTGGGCTCGATTATTCTAGAAAATTTGGTAAAAAAAAAGAACAACCAGACAATGACGATTAGAAAACTTACTGGTATGTCGTCATATGTGTAACCCTCGGGTCCCTGCGGCTTACATTTTCCGCAACACCAGTTAAAACAGCAACAGCAGCATAAACAACAACAACAACCGGTGGCGCAGAAGCAGAAAATCATCAAAAATTTACACCATTTAGAATTGACTAATAGGTATGCCTTGAAATTTTCCTCGCCCAATTGATCGGCAAGCTGCAAACCCATGCTTCCATACTGATCGTAAATCTCTCGTTTTGTTTCATTGCTTAGTACTGCATTAGCATGGTTTATTTCTTTGAATTTGTTTTCGGCATCTGGATTGTTTGGATTTTTGTCTGGATGGTACTTGAGCGCTAGTTTTCTGTATGCTCTTCGGATCTCGTCTTGTGTAGAACCTTTCGGAATTCCCAGACATTCGTATAAATGTTCGCCTTTTGCGCTAAACAGAATACATTCAACTTGAAATTTTTAAAAGAATTTTTTTTCGTTTGACATTTACCTTAGTCGCCGTTCCATTTAACTAAACTGATTTTATTTCAAATAAACTTCTACTTCTTTTTGTTATTTCTATTTTTGCTTAAAATCTAAAGAAAAATTAATTTTTTTCACCAGTTGCCATACTAATTTATTTGTGCAATTAAATGCACACACTTCGAAATGGCTTCATATTAATAAAATTTTAGCTACTCAATTTGCCAAACTGGTTAAACTATCATGCTTTTCATATTTTCTATTTCATAAAACATCTTAAAAAAGCCTAATCATTACTCTGATTGACTAATCAGCAAATTATAATTTTGCTTGAATATTTTTTAAAATTTTAAATTATGCTTCAAATAAATTTTGTTTAGAAAAAAAAATTATTTTAAATTTGCTATTGCCAAATTTATTTATTTATTTTTATATAACAATTAAAAAGTAGATGTAGAGAGTCAGAGTTGATTAATTGAAAAGCAATTCTGTCAAAGCTAGCAAATTAATTGAAAATAGCAAAAATTTTTTTAGTAATTAGGATCAAATAGATTTTTAGTTGAACGTTCGAAAGCCTGACTATTAGACTAAATATTTGTCATCTAGTATGTGACGTGCAAGTCATATTTTTTGTTTGATCCGGTTTAATCCGTGATTCACTTAGCTAAAGTTGATCCTAGGTCTGTTCTGACTCTAGATGCCCTCGACTCTCATAATTATTGCATAAAGAGCAAAAAATAAAAGCAAATAATCAATAAAAATAAAAGAAGAAGAGAAGCGGAAATATAACGCGTTATCGATCCACGTATGCAGCTCAATTTAAATTTCTAGTTTTAGTAAAATGATTCCGACAAAAAAACATTTGAGAAACCAAATGCTCCAGTTTTCTATAAGTCTAGAAAAGAAAAAAAACTCAATCATGAAAAAAATGAGCTTCTTGATAATTATAATTATTTTTATATGCATAAAATCTTCTAGTTCTCAAATCAATAAACATGTAATTCTCTCTTAAATATTAATTTTCAATACCTAACCTAACATTTATTTTTTTTTCTCTTAATTAAAAATAAAATTTAAATCTAAACTTGGAAAAAAAATTAGTTTTTAATTACCAATCTCTAGACATAGTTAGAAAATTTTTTTTAATTAATTTGTCCGAGGAGTTTTTGAGTATGCGGACATCTTCAGGGTAAGGGCTGCTTAGTTTCTTTTAAAAAACAAAATTTTTTCATCACTTTTATCTAAAAAAATTAATCATTTCTATTAATTAATTATAATTTTTAAAAATACTAGAAATTTTTTTTAATAATTTTTTTTAAATTGCATTTTTAAAGTCAATTTTTAAATGAAAATGTCTGCTTTTTTTATTTGATAAAAATACCTGTTGTCAAGTGAACATAAATAATAAATTGACGATTGTGTAAAAGAGTGCATAAAAGTGGCGGACCAAAACTGCAAATCTGCATTTAAATTCAAAAATAATTGCGGTCTTTTTTGCTATGAAATTTTCATTTTGAGAAAAAAAATTATCATTAAATTTCATTATAATAATTAGAAAAAGCCCACTGCCACAGATACTCAACCTTGCTGAACAAAATATATGTTTTCTTGACTTGACAAGTTTTTGCCAGCTATTTTCTAGAAAAATTTTTTTTCCACTTAGTACAAATACAAAAAAATAGTTGCCCAAATTTAAACAACTCGAGAGCTCGGGGATTTGTCATAATTTATGAAGAATCGATTTTTTTTCAAATTTTAAGTTTCTCTCAAAATTATTATAATTTTAAGCATACATTCAAATCCCATACAAAGATAAAATAATCATATCTTGAAAACGTCTCCTTAAGCAGTCATAAAATAAAGCATTAAGAGAAAAATACATATTCAATGAATAGTATCATAAGATATGTGCGTAGTAGGGCATCAAAACAACATGATGACCAAACTCCGTATGCAAACTTGGAAAATACTCCTAGTGTGATTGGTTCGAGTTTGGACGTGTCGCAGAATGAGTCGGCAAACCAAGGCCGTTTGTTTCTAACTAGCAATTATTTTGTCTAAAGTCTTTCTAATTTTTAAATTTAAAAGAAACTTATACAATTGATTCAGCTGTTGAAAAAATGGGGTTTGGCATCTTTCAAATAAAACTTTCTATTTTGACTGGACTTGCTTGGGTAAGTAATTTTATTCTAATAATAAAAATATGTGTAAAGACATGATTTTTTTTTATAGATGGCTGATGCGATGGAAATGATGATTTTGAGCATTTTGGGCCCAGCCTTACACTGTGATTGGCTTTTGAATGAGTGGCAAAAGGCCTTAATAACTACTGTAAGCAAATTTGTTTTCGTTAAATTTATGAATAATTTAGTAAAATATGTAAATTTTTTTTTACTCTTTGAAATTATAAAAAAAGACGAATTTTTTAATAATTAAGAAAAAATGCTAAATTTAAGATTAAGTAAACTATGATAACATTTTTATGTTTTGAATTTTTTTTTAAACAAAATTCCAATGTATATTTAATCTAAATCTTTAACTAAGCTTTTTATTCAAAAAATTTTGACTAAAAAATTAAATTTTTCAAACTGATGTTCAATAGAATTTTAAGATTAGAAAAATTGGAATTTTTTTTCTGTTGACTAAATTTTTGAAAATTTTGGCTTTAATTTAATAAATTGAAAAATTTAATTTGAAGTAACTAAAGCCGATTAAACCATGATAGAATTAATATTTTTGGTAAAAATAAAATCTAAACAGGTTTTAAATAGTTTAAAATTAATTGATCAGTATTTTACTATTTCGATTGGTATTTTTAATATATTATGTAAGATTAAAGTAAAATTTAAAAGCTCAAATTAAAAATTATTAGTGTTTATTTTAGTTAAAAAAAAATTTAGAAGAATAAGGCTTTTTTTGTCTTATATGGTCTTGCTTTTTTTACGTTTTTTGTCAATTGATAATCATTTTTTGCTTTTGGTAAAATGTTTTCAAATGAATTTCTTAAATTTTGATCATTTTTTTTGATGCGGACGTCTATTTATCGTAATTTTGTCCTGCTTTTTTTGTTTAATATGTTTTCTCCATTAGTCATTGCTGGCTTCGTTTCATTTTCATTTAGTTAGTGACCATTTGCTTCTACTTTCTTTTCAGCTTGTTCATTCTAGATGTACTCTGAAATATTTGATGCCATTGGAACTTACTTATGTTTCTATGCTTTATATATTTTATATTTGAACTAGCAAGTTGAAACTTGGCATCAACTTGTATGAATAAGTTGGAAAAGAAATTTTCTTTATATCTTTTTTAACTTGTCTGTTTCACTGATTAACTTAACGTTACTTAATTGATACTTATACAAATTGAATTGAAATAATTTATAAATGATCAACCTTACATTGATCAAAATATACAAATCAATTTATTTATTTAAGTACTGATTATTTAAATACAAGCCGTTTTAAAATATCAAAATTTATAACTTTTTTTGGTCAAATAAATCTGTACTTTTTTCTATTTTTACCCAATTTTAATCTTACATTGCTTTTTTATCTTCTTTCTAATCTATTGATAGATGTTGTTATCACTTTCAAATCTAGTGTTGCGACAAATTTTTCCAACAAATTTTGCAATATTCAAGTAATGATTTTTATGGTTGAAAAAAATATTTTGCATACCAATTTAAAGCTTGGCCTTTTGACTTAAAGCAAGATAAAAATACAGAAAAATTTTTTTGAACAATCTCTTGTCTTCCTTATTAATTTTGCTATAAAAATACTCAAAGATAAATCTAATTTATGAAAAAATAAATAAATTAGATTTCGAAAAATTAATTTAATTGAAAATTTAAAACTTTGTTAATTATTTATTTAAAGGTAGTTTTCTGTGGCATGATGGTGAGTGGAACAATGTGGGGAAAGCTGTGTGATTCTTATGGAAGGAAAGCAGTAAAATAAAATTGAAAAGAATTAATAAATTAAATTTTAAAATATTTTTTCAAAAAGTGTTTGATTTTATGCACTTTGTTTACATTCTATTTTGGAGCTCTCTCGTCATTTGCACCAGTCTTTGTTTGGCTTTTAATTCTGAGAGGTCTAGTCGGATTCGGAATTGGTGGTTCGCCACAATCAGTGACACTTTATGCTGAATTTTTGCCATCGAAACAAAGAGCTCGATGCGTTGTGTTGACCAATTTATTCTGGTCTGTAGGCGCTTGTTTAGAAGTACTTTTAGCTATTTTGGTAATGCCGTCTCTTGGTTGGAGGTGGCTACTTGCTTTTTCATCTCTTCCACTTCTGATTTTTGCAGTTTTTTGCTCTTGGTTGCCTGAAAGCGCTCGATATCATTTGGCATCTGGCCGATCTGACTTGGCTGAAGAAACTTTGAAGAGAATATCTCAGGAGAACAAAATGCCTCTTCCTCAAGGAAGCCTTAAAATTGTAAAAAGCGACAGTAAACGGGGACAATTTGCAGATTTATTGTCAGATGAGCATCGAGTTACTACACTTATTCTTTGGTTTATTTGGTTTGCAAATGCGTTCTGCTACTACGGAATCGTATTGCTCACCACTGAAATGTTTCAAATCGGAAATGCTTGTCAAGGTATTTTATTTAATAAATAACCCTATGAATCAAAATAGAATTTTTTAAATTTAAATTTAGCTAGTGAAGCAAGCAAACAAAATATTGAGCCATTTTGCTATTTAAAATGTTTGCAAACAAAAGACTATATTGATTTACTTTACACTACAGTGTCTGAATTTCCTGGTCTATTTATTACGATTACAATTATTGAATTATTAGGAAGAAAGAAAACAATGGCAATAGATTTTGGTGTATTTTCGGTTTTTGTCTTTCTAATTAATATATGTGTTGAGAGATCAGTGATGATTATGTTCCTATTTGTGGCTAGATGCTTTATATCAGGCGGATTCCAAGCAGCTTATGTTTACACGCCCGAGTATTATCCGACAGTGAACAGGGCGGTTGGTTTGGGCACATGTAGTACAATGGCTAGAATAGGAGCCATTATCACTCCATTCATTGCTCAGGTATTGCTCAAAGTTTCGCCATACTTAGCAATAAGTATATATGCTATAGTGGGCCTTTTAGCATCGGTTGCTTCGATGCTCCTTCCCGTAGAAACCAAAGGAAGACAGTTGGAAGACGCCGAAACTGCATATGATCCAGTGGTTCACTGATATATTCAACAATTTAAAACAAAATATGACAATAAATTAAATCTCGCTGTAATTTTAATTATCTCAAATAACTTTTTAGATTGTAATCTATTTTAAAATATATATTTTTTTTTCTAACCGGTTTGTGAATCTTTTTCTTGTGAATTAGAAGCAACTGTTTACATAATTTAAATAATATTTAATAACAATAATTTATTTTGAAATAATTGATTATTAAAAAATAAAAATTTAAAATTAATTCATAATTATTATATTCATATTAGCATATTTTCTTGATAAATAAAATGATCACTTTCAATTAAAAGTTTGAAAGCAAAAAAAATATTGCTAAAATTTAAAAAGACCAGCTCAATTAATTACTAACTAATGATGTTGGTTAAGCTTGGTTAGCTGGTTAGCCAAATTTTGACCTCAATTCAGGTATTTAAACAAATTTTGTAATTTTTTGAATTTTGAGTACAAAATTTAAAGTACGCTTTAATTTATCCTTAATAAAAATTAGAATTGGTCTTGATCCTTAACCATTTTTTTTTCAAAAATTGAAATGTTTAATTTTGAGAAAATCTTTTGAATAGTACACAACCAGTTTCAATTTTTTACTTTAAAAAATCCTTTTAAAGCATTAATAAAACAGATCAATTAGAGTTCTTCCTTAAGTAATTAAAGGGTTTCATAATACCACGATTAATTTATAATCAATTTATAAAAATCTTATATTTAAACATAAAATTTTGAAATGATGTTTATTTACGAAAAAAAAACCTATCTTAGATTGGGCTGAAAATTTAATTTAATCTAAGTAATTTGACTCATAAATATTGATGAGAAATTGTTTGTAATTTATTTCTTTTAAATTACATCCATTTTTCATCTAATTGTTAAACTAATATTTTTAAGTTCAAAAATTTATTTCTTTAATAATTTCAAAAATAAAATGTCTTAGAAATAATGAACTTTTTTAATTTTGAGCTAATTATAATTATTATTTATTATAATATATTTTTTTTGGTCGACCAAAAATTTGCTAACTTAATTTTGGTTAACCAACATCACTACTTGGAACCTAATTAACTGATACTCAATCAAAAAAGGTCGATCAATTATATTATTAATGGTCTTATTGTGAAGTGGTTCGAACATTCGATACCAATCAAGAGGTCGAGGCTTCAGATCATCACTCAGCTGCAAGCGCGTATGACTAACAATCCGACTGTTTAAGAATAAAGAAAAAGTTATACGAGCTTCATCTTTCTTTAGCACAATTCTATCCTAGCGGATAATGGGGAGGCGCTTATCCTCTTTTCAAGTACCTTTTTGAGCAACAGATCCGATCTGACACAGAGGCTCCTGTATAGAATTGATCATGCACACTGCAATTATTCCCAGTCGAAACCGGTCATCAAGAAATATGTTCATTCAAGATATTTATTCAAGAATTTTTATTATCTGAGACTTTTAGAATGCAAATGTTGTTGTTTGAAAGCTTATAAAAATGGATTGAGCTACGGTCAAATTCTTAAAACATACTTCTCTGGCAAATCTAATGCTGAAACACAAGACCATCTAAGAATTTCTAATAGTTTATTAATATAAATGATGAAAATTAAATTTTAATGATTTTTTTTAGAAATTGAACTTTATTTTTTTTTTGGATTAATTAAGCTTTAAATAAAAAAAGTGAAACCTGAGATTTGTTCAGAATTTTGTCTCCTTTTATAATTTAGATAAAAAAGTTAAGGTATTGGGTCAATCCTCAGACGAGAATGAAAAAACTGGAAAAAAGTACAAAAAATGTGTTTTTTTGGTTTAAAGTGCAACTTAATTCCACTTAAAATACTCAAAAGCCGGAGGGTTTTTTTGAACATTCTTTGTTACTTCCTTTCATGAATTTAATCATTTTTTATAATTTTTTTTTCAATCATATCTTAAATCAAAAATATTTCAGAATTATTTGATTTTTATTACAAAAAAAATTTATTTTCATTAAAAAAAAAGCAAAAAGAAAAGGAGTAGTCGAAAAATCCCTCCGATCTTTGAGTGTTAGTTGTGTGTGAAAGTTTTGTTTGAGAAAATCAGACCAAAAAATAGTCTTTTGATTGCTCCATCAATTTATTCGGGTTATTCCGTCTTTTTTTAATAAGCTTTAATATAAAATTAGTTTAATGATTAAATTAACTGAAAAAACCAAACCAACAAAATCATTGAAAGAAAATTTTATAAACTATTTATCTATGCTATAATTATCATAATTTTTTAGTATATATCGATACAATTGTATGAGTATTATCTTGGCAAAATTTGTTTTAAAAATTTTTCCGAAAAAATTAATTTATAAAAAAAAATGTCTTTTATTAATTATTCTATTAATCATTTTCATTAGGTAAAATTAGTGTCATTAACTACTTGATTTTTTTAGCAATGAAGTTGTCATGATTCTTAAAAAAAAATATATATATATATTTTTAATTTTGTTAATTTTAAATAAAACTAAAAAAAAAACATGAATGGTAAAGAGGTTCGCTTTGATAGGAGATCAGGACGCAAGAATACTTCTAAAGAACAAACACCATGTAGTGTGTTCACTAAAAATTATTATGGCAATCGAAGTCGTAGCTCAAGTTCAAAAAAAATGCCAACTGCTTACTTTCCAACGCCGAGTACTTGCAAATCAGACAAAAATCTAACTCTAGTAAATTCATTTGATATTTTGAAGCCAAGTAAAGCTAAACACCAGTCAAGTCCCGAAGAATTAAGCGAGTGTGAAGACGAAGACTACGACACAAGTGAAGAACCGTCTGATTCGCAATCGGACGATGAATCTTCAAGCATTCGAAACTGTATGCTTCAAGTGGACGAAAATTGCAACAAAGTTTTAACTGGCCGAGATTTGATAAGCATGTTTTATTCATTTTCCGAATGGTTTAATGGCTTAAAAGATTCATTTGTTACTTCGACTCCGAATTCTGTGTATTCATCAAGCAACCGAGAAGTCAGAAGTCCAAGATCTAACTCTTGTCCATCAAAAGCAAAGATATTCTATGACAGTGTTGAAAAAGTAACCGGTGACTTGACCAAAGACAAGCTGCTTCGATTAAGATATGACCCAGGCGATCAAGCTAAGCCTTGGGATGAGTCAGACATTTGTAAAATAAAGAAATTTATTAATTTTATTGAGAAAAAATGCAATTTTTTTGATCAATTAGACACAATACCAGGAATAGGCAGCGCTTATAACGACAGACTGAAAGAGTTTATACCAAATGTGGGTACTTTATTGGAGCTTTATATGACTGTTGATGAAATGACATTCAAAGCATTGCTAAAATGCTATTCTAGAATGAAAAACACGGATATAAATTATGTGTTCACATCATGTAAAAGATATTACAAAAAATATGGCTTTAAGTTCGGCGATGTTGTTGTAAAATCGCCCGACTTTTGTTCAAAAACTAACGCATCAAAAAAAATTTTTATTTAACATAAATTTAGAATGAATAAATTTTCAACAATAATTAAAGAAAAGTTTATTTTAAATTTTATTTAGATTTAAAATGAGTGGTTTGTTCAAGTTTAGTTTTAGAATTTGTCGCTTCGGCAATCAAATAGCTAGAGGGTATGCGGCCAAGAAGCCGCCCGCCCTGACCGAGGCTCAAATTCAATTTCAGAAGCACACTGCCGAACTGGGCTTCAGAGAGCGAACTTCCATTCGCGGCACCTTGTTCGAATTCAAAGATGTTGAAACAAGCATTGAATATATGCAAAGCGAAGGTTAGTAAAACATGATGAAAAATTTGCAATATTTTTTATTCAGTTTTTAAATTCATGATTTTTGTGAATTTTTATTTTATGATTTTTTTTAGCATTCCGCAAGGCCTATGGAGATAAAAAAATTTGGGAATGGTACATTCGAAACTTTAAAGGACGCTATCCCAAGTCGTACACTCGCAAAGAATGCATTGTAGGCTTTGTTCTTCGGCTCTGAGATAATTTCTAATTCGATTTAATTAAGGGTGGTGGCAGATATATAACTGGAAACCCGTGTCCCATATGCAGAGATCCTTACCTAGTAGTAAATTATAAAGTAAAAAAAAAAATTATTTTAAACATTTTTTATTAATTAAATTAAATTTAATTTAGAATTTAGAATTATTAAAACAATTTGTTAGTCCCGATACGGGCATGCTCTATCCAACTAATCGGACAAGTAAAAATATTTAGCAATGTCTTTAAAATTTTACTTTTTTCTGAAAAGACGTTTGCCGCAAACAGCAGCAAAATCTCGAAGTTGCATACGCCAAGGCGTGTGATTACGGCCTAATTGATCATCCAGTTCCGCACCGTCACTACGACTACAGTATCTATTATCCTGAGCTGAGGCAAACAAACATAGACGAAAAACCATCCGTTTTGTTGGGAATAATACTCGGTGCTAATCGAAAATCGATTAATAATGTTTATGAAGAGCTCACTGAAGAAGACATTATTTTAAAAAAATGAATAATAAAAATTATAATTTAATAAATAGAAATCAATTTTTTTTTCTTAAAATTTTTTTAAATTACTTAATTTTTGAATAAATAATAACGAATAAGATAGAATGGCTGTTACGAGCCATATGGTTTTTATTTAAATTAAAAAAGAAAACAACAAAAAAATTCAATTTATTTAAATTTTTTAAATTATTTGAATAGAAAAATGTCTGAGAAAATAAAAGCTATTGTGCTAACTTCGACTAGTGGAAGCAGTGATTTTTCAAATTTGCAGCTAAAAGAAGAAAATTATCCTAAAATTGAAAGCGATGATCAAGTTATTGTACGAGTTAAGGCATCGGGTCTAAACTTTGCCGAATTGATGCAAAGACAAGGTTTTTACAAGCCAGCTTCAAAAACACCATACACGCCAGGCTTCGAAGCAGCCGGAGTGGTTGAAGAAATAGGCACTGGAGTCACTGATTTTCAAGTAAACGATCGAGTCATTATTTACAATGGAAGTGGCATGTGGAAAGAAGTGATTTGTCTCTCTAGATCAAATCTAATTAAAATGCCCGATGGCATGTCCTTTGAAGACGGAGCTGCATTGATGGTCAATTATCTAACAGCCTATCAAATACTGTTCAGAATGGTTAACATTAGACAAGGCGATAAAGTATTGATTCACATGGCTGCTGGTGGTGTCGGATTTGCAGCTACTCAGCTATGTAAAACAGTAAAAGATGTTACTGTAATTGGCACTGCATCGGCTGCAAAACACGAAGCAATAACACAAAATGGTGTAGCCCATTGCATCGATTATACCAAAGAGGACTATGTTCAAGAGGTAAAAAAACTGTTTCCATTGGGAATCGATGTTGTTTTAGACCCGTTGAATGGAGAAAATGCCATAAAAGGCTACGAATTGTTGAAGCCTTTTGGCAGAATTTGTCACTATGGAGCAGCTAGCATAACTTCAGAGAGCCGTTCGTTTGTGAACGCATTCAAAGCCTGGTGGAAATGTCTTTCTGTAACATCTTTGGATATAATCAATCAGAACAAGAGTGTGTGTGGATATCATTTGGGATTTTTGATGAATAATCCATCATGTGTTGATCAAATGTCCACAGATATATCTAATCTGTTGGAAATGTACAGCAAAGGCCTAATAAACATTCAGCATGATTCTACTTTTGCATATAGCAAAATAGCAGAGGCTATGAAGAGAATGCATTCGAGACAAAATGTTGGTAAGATAATTCTTAAACCGGACAGTGAAATTGAAAAAGAAAGTCCGAGAAATGTTGAGGAAGTAAAAGTTGCAACTGAAGATAAAGTTGAACAAACTCAACCAGAGCAAAGTCAACAAGGTGGAGAACAAAAAGCTGAAGAAGTGGCTAGAAGTGAAATTGCTGAAGCCCATAGAGAGCCTGTTCAAAGTGAAAGTGAACAAATTGAGCATGAAACATCTAAATTGAATGTTAATGATGATCAAGCTAAGAGTGAAAATGTAAGCATTGAGCAAACAGGCGAGAAATCGCTTGCAGAAGAAGCACAAGCTGATGCTAATGGTTTGACTGAAAGTCAATTAAGTGAGAATAAACAGAATTAAAATTCTCAACAAAATGTTTAATTTAATTAAGCAAAGAATAGTGATTAGTTTTTTTTTTTATTTGTTGATGTTTTTTAGTCTTTGACTTTAGCTTTCTAGTCATAAAACAGATTTTATTATTTATTTTCATCTATTTTAAAATAAAATATTTTAAAGCATAATTACATTTTTATGCTATCTAGACTCAAATTTTTTTGTTAACCCAATGATTATGCTAAAAACTTGTAGTAAATCAGTAATAACAGAATAATACTTTTAAATAGTTTATTAATGGCATATTGAAGTCTATGATCAAAATTTAATGATCATGCTCAAATATAATTTATTATACAAATTTTGAAGAAGTTTTATAAATAAAAAATTTAATGCAGATAAATGTTTTCATGTGTAGCATAATATGTTAAACCATATCCAACTATTTTGCATAATTCTGCATTCAGAAATCGTTTGCAGAAATTTGCACACCTACAAAATTAAGATTAATATTGAATGTGCATTAAATTTTTTACTCAAAAATATTTTGAAATTTTTTTAATCATAACTCTTGAGCATGATCATTTTAATTTGATCATAAAATTGCCTTATTTATAATTGTTGAGCTCTAACAATTTATGTTTCTTTTTATCTCTATCTGTTCTTAGAATCGAGTCCTTATTTATACCCCTGAATTCGTGTTAAGGAAATGGGTTTATAATTAAGGCAAGATGTGAAATAGATTTCTATACCAGCATCTAGAAGCGTCTGCTTCTGAGATACATGACAATCATATTAATTCTCACTTTTCTTTGTGCATCAGTTGAAATACTGATGCTTAAGTGATACGAAAATTGGGTTTAAAAAAATGATTGCAAAGAAAACGGAATCTCAAAAATATATCTAACCTTTTATACTCAATTTTGTAATTTTTTATATTTTTTTTATACTAGACACAGTGCCCCTTGTTTGACGGGTCACTGAGCAGCGATCGGCCTTAGCTTAGAATTAATAAATAAATATTTTTTTAAATATATTAGAACGTCATGAATAATTAACTCAAAAGCAAAAACTGACAAGATAAATTAAAAAAACACAAAAAGCAGTCATTCAGTTCAAATTCATTGTGAATTCAAGCATCGGATCATCTTCGTAGAATTAAATTTTTTTTTTTAATTTTATTTTACCAAAGTATAGTATAGTAACAGATTATGTGTCAATAATATTATGAAAGATTTTGTCTTTTTCTGCTTTAAAAATATCCCTAGATTGAGCTTCCACTGCATCAACTCCCAACTTAATCCAGCCATTGACTACACGGTTTGTGAAGAAGTGGTATCGCTGGGCACAATTTTTGATTATCTTTCTTTTAATTTTGTATGGCTGGCCTCTTGTACTTCTGTTTGAAAAAGTGATTGGAGGTTACCATTTGACGTGCTCAATATTTTTTTAACTTAAAAAATTTGTATTTTTAAAAAACTAGTGAAAAATAATTATTTTGCCATGTTCACTTTTTATCTACCATTTTGTCAAAATATAAAAATTAATCTTAATTAGTCTTAATTTTTTGATAAAAATAAAAAAATTATTTTCAAAGTTTTTTGTAAAGTGAAACTATTAGTTTTACGGTCTTGGATATAAATCATAGAACATTATTAAAAGCTTTTTAATTTAATTTTTTAATTTCTGTCGCACAAAATTCAACAGACCCTGCAGTAACTGTTTGAAACAGCAAAAAAATTATGATGCTGCTTTCCTATCGATAAAAAATTAAATCTGACAATATTGATTTTGCATTAAAACTGATTTTAATTTATTAAAATTTATTTTTTGATTTTAAACTATTAAAAATTTAAGACTGTCAAAACCTGAATTTATTTTATTTCAGAAAAAGTAATCAATATTTATAAAATAGATACAGTATGTTTCTAGACAAATGCTCTTGGGTTAGTTTAGAAACGTACAAACGAATAGAATAGATAATTTTTTTTCAAAAATCAAAAATAAAGCTGATATTCAAATATTTTGTTAAATCGGTTAAAAATTTCTCTTTAAAAAATTTACATTCTTTTCAGTGTTTTATTAATTAAGAAAAAAACCAACGTAATTTTTGAAATTTTTTGGAAATTTCAATTTTGCAAATTTGATTTAAATGCACCTAGTTTGATGGAAAGAAACATCACAAAGAATTATTAATATTATAATTAATATAGTTAAATAAATATTTTCACTCTTGAATAATAGTATACTTTGTCTCTCAAATCATGAATATCTTCAAGTTGATGATCAATTCAAAGAGTTTATATTTAAATAATTTTAGAAACATTACTATCTAAATAAAAATGGGTTAATACATTTAAATTATAAAAATTAATTCTATCAATGGGTTGAGATAATATTTTATTTTTTAAATTGTTTTAATTTTGAATCTGTAAAGGATGTTTAGTTAATGCAATATTTGCACAATGCACATGTATAATTTCGACACCATGTTTAAATAAAATTCTCGAACAAAAAATCCTCTGTAAATAATTATTCACACACATTCTCTTTTCTCATTCATGCACTCAACAAAAAATTTAAAAAAACTACAGCTAACATCATTCATTCATTTAATTTATACGTGTGTGTATATATACATAGTCGTACAAGCCGCACATTAGTCTAGCAGTTTCGTTTCAAACTAAACATCAATTCAAACTAGAAAAATTTACAAAAAATCTCTCTTTAACAAATTAAAAAATGGCCGATGAAGAACTACTTGATTATGAGGAAGAAGAGCAACCACAAGAACCGCAAGTTCAGAATGGCACCAAGACAAAAAAAGACATCAAAGGCACTTATGTGTCAATTCACTCTTCAGGATTCAAAGACTTCCTTCTTAAGCCAGAACTGTTGCGCGCCATTATGGACTGCGGTTTCGAGCATCCGTCTGAAGTTCAGCATGAATGCATTCCGCAGGCCATTCTTAGCATGGATGTCATATGTCAGGCTAAATCAGGTATGGGAAAAACGGCCGTGTTCGTACTGGCCACACTGCAACAGCTCGAGCCAGTCGATGGCCAAGTAAGTGTTCTGGTAATGTGTCACACTCGTGAGCTTGCCTTTCAAATATCAAAAGAATATGAACGATTCTGCAAGTATATGCCTAATGTTAAAGTAGGTGTTTTTTTTGGCGGAGTAGGCATCAAAAAAGATGAAGAGACTTTGAAAAAAAATTGTCCCCACATTGTTGTAGGAACTCCCGGTCGTGTGCTTGCCCTAGCCAGAGCCGGTATTCTCAATCTAAAGCACATCAAGCACTTTGTTTTGGACGAGTGTGACAAAATGTTAGAACAATTGGACATGAGAGCCGACGTACAAGAAATATTCAAGATGACACCGCATGACAAACAAGTTATGATGTTTAGTGCCACTTTAAGCAAAGAAATACGGCCTGTGTGCAAAAAGTTTATGCAAGACCCTATGGAAGTGTATGTCGATGACGAAACAAAACTAACTTTGCACGGCCTGAGACAACATTATGTCAAATTGACAGAGAGCGAAAAGAATAAGAAATTACTTGACTTGCTGGATGCGCTAGAGTTCAATCAAGTAGTGATATTTGTAAAATCAGTGCAAAGATGCATGGCCTTGGCTCAGCTATTGGTCGAGCAGAACTTCCCGGCCATAGCCATACATCGAACTATGTCCCAAGAAGAGCGTCTATCGCGCTATCAACAATTCAAAAATTTTCAAAAAAGAATTCTTGTCGCTACCAACTTGTTCGGAAGAGGCATGGACATCGAGAGAGTAAACATAGTGTTCAATTATGACATGCCCGAAGACTCGGACACCTATTTGCATCGGGTTGCCCGTGCCGGCCGCTTCGGTACCAAGGGTCTAGCGATCACATTCGTTTCGGACGAGAACGATGTTAGAATACTTAATCAGATACAAGAAAGATTTGTAGTTAATATAACTGAATTGCCTGATGAGATAGACATTTCCACCTATATTGAGTCAAAATAAATTACTAGAAAAACAGCTGACACTCATCACTAATTTTTATGATAAACTAAACTCAATTTTTGTGTTTATAAAATATTTTTATTTTGTTTTTTTTTTTTTTCATCTGGTTTAATATCAGACAGTTAATAAATGATAATGTTGATTTTTTTCTCAGATTTTTATTTTTAATTTAGATAATACTATACAATCTAAATTGAGAAAATAGCAAGATTTCTCTAGTAACCTAGTACCTCTATAGCAAACTTTTACTTGTATTTTTTCTTAAATTTCTGTCGAAATCATTCAATCTGTTTTTGAACTGCTTGATCGAACCATCACATCCAACTACCAAATGACATGATTGTATTTTTTGTGATTTTTATAAAATTAAACCATAACATATGCATTGTAAAGTTGCAAAAATGATTAAGCATCTCAATACATAATTTTTTTCATGAGTATTCCAAGCGTGTTGTTGGCTTTTTTTAAATACAACTATCAATTTAATCATTCCGTTTGAGTTTGTTGTTGCTTATTTAACCATTACACCAAGATCACACTCAGTAGTAGTTTCAAATCTGATATCATTCTCATTTAGCACTGAGATTTCTTGTCTAGCTATCTTTTAGTCCTTAAAATATACATTACTTAGCCATTTTGTAAATCTTCTCTTGAATTAGCATTTGATCACTAATATTTCTAATGACTCAAATAGTGTTGGGGGTCGGCAGAAAGGCCACGTGTCCGACCAGAAAAAAAAAATATCGAGACCGTGGCCTGTCCTGCAAGCGGCCGAATCACGGCCGGTCGATTGAACGGTCAAAGACCGTGGCAGGCCGGCGAAGCAGCGGTCAACTAAAAGACCGATCGAGAAATGGCCGGCCAAATTTTAGAAGACCGTGTGGTGGCCGGCATCCTATCGGCCAAAATAAAAACCGGTCGTTTAGTGGCCGGCCAACAGATAGGCCGTTAAACGGTTCAAAATTAAAATTTAATTATTAAATGTCTAAATTATTAATAAAAGATTTCTAAAAAATATGTAAAACATTATTTTCAAAAATTACCTAAAATAAAAAAAAAAAAATAAATAAAAAAATAACTCTTAATGCCTATAAATTTTTTTAAAAATCTAACTAAATTTTTATTTTGGACCGTGTGGTGGCCGATCGGTCTGCACACAGTCGGCCGTTTAGCGGCCTTTCTGTTGGCCGGCCACCACACGGTCGATCCTTTTAAAGACGGCTCACATACGACCGGCAAATTTACAGGCGATCTAAAATTCGGCCGTTAAATTCATGGCCATAAAAGACCATTTATAGCTAGCGGCCAAAGTTGACCGTTACCCAACACTAGACTCAAATCAATTTTCGGTCATCCGTAAACAGCTTACAAAAGTGACTTACTAGCTCCGGTAAATCATTTATGAAGATCAAGAATAGTAGCTGACGAAGAAGAGAATCTTGTGGAACCCTACCCATAGCTCATCAACACAATCAGATTCATACTGACCTGATTCAGACTAACTTTTCTCTGTTTCCTATATTGTAGAAATTTTTCGAGCCATGCCAAAAGCTTATTAGTAAACCTATAACTCTCTGCTATTTCAAATTGTCATTAAGTAAAACAAAAAAATTATTAAACATTCTTAAATAATATATAACGAAAGTATCAATGTTTAAATAATTGTTCGAGAAAAAAAAATAAAAAATAAATTGTAAGGTAAAAATTGCACAATAAAGTAGAATATTTGGATTCTTTATTTGAAAATCCTTGGGCATTTACATCCAGCTAAGTTTATTGAATTGACTAAATTGGATAAAATTAATAGTTTTAAAAAAAATCAAAAAATTTAATCTAACATTCTATGTTATTTTCAAAACATTTCTCAATAATGAAATAAATTTTATCAGATAATATAATGAAATATAACGAAATATTATGATTTTGTTTCAATTTAACAAGTTTTTACGGAACACAAATAGAAGATTATTTTTCCATTCCTTAAATTTAAAATAATTTTAAAAAAATCAAAAGGAAATAAAAGCCAATCTAACTGTGCAGATCCCAAACTTCTATGAAACAACGAAAAGGGAACCGACAGCTACTTTTTGTGGTCTTCAACGTACTTTTCGAAAGAATTGTAAGATGGATGATGCTGGTTTCGACCAACATTCAGTATAAGATTCGACAGGAGCTAATATTTTTTTACAGTCGATATTAATAGATATACTAATTTTATCATAAAAATTGTAACACAAAATAAATTATTTTATGCATAATGGTTATTCTAGTTTTACTAAAATTTGAAAAACTAATACATAAATATATAAAGATTTGATTTTTTTAAACGACGTTTAATAAAAATAAACGAAACTTTAATATATTTTCTTCTATTTATTCAAATAAAGGGCATTGTGAATTTTTTAACAAAAATTTTTTTCTAAAGGTCAAAAAATTGTTCTGCAAAATGTATCAATTGATACAAAGTTTGCATCACCCAAATCTAGTCTGTGCAAAAACTCTGCAATTGCCTAAAACAGTATATGCATTGGGAAATTATTAAAATTAAATTGCAGAGGTTTTACACTAACTAAATTTGGCTGATACAAACTTTGTATCAGCTGATACATTTTTCAAAACAATTTTTGGACCCTTTAACACTCAAAAACCGGAGGGGTCTTTTGAACCCCTTTTGTAACTTCGTTTATTTGTTTTTTATTCAATAAATTTAAGCATTTTTTTATAATTTTTTTCAATCATATCTTAAATAGAAAATATTATAAAATAATTTTATTTTCACTGAAAAAAAGTATTAAAAAAGATTTAAATAAAAGGGTCAAAAAAGTCATCCGGTTTTTGTTCACAATGCCAAATAAAACCTAAAATTAAGAAACATTAAGAAATTACTTAAAATATAAAAAAAATAATTTTTAATTTTCTTATTAATTAGTTAATCATAGATTATTATTAAATTTCTAATCTAAATAATCTTTTGAATCGCACTGTATTGAAATAAAAATTTTATTTAAGACAAATATTTTGACTTTGCTCTAGCATTAAATTTGCTTAGTAACCACGTGACTTTAAAAACTAAAACTAAAGCACAAAGTTCACACTAATTTTGCTATTTTGCTTAATTTATTTTCGTGCATTCTAGAAAAATAATAATATATTAAAAAAAAAAAATCCAATAAGCAAATTAATGAGAGAAAAATCTCAAATTGTCTACATATTTAGTCAAAATGTTATTTAACAGATTTTATTTAACTGAATTAGTTTTTTTTGTTTTTTCATTTTTTATTAATTTCTAATTTAGAAAGTAGTTTAAAAAAGAAGTATTAAGCGAAAAAAAATGGCTGATGTTGAAAGTGACTTGGAGGACATGCTCGATGCGCCATTCAAAAGCAACAATCAATCGCACAACGAAGTAACTACCTTTTTAATAAAAAACTGTCTTTCTCTCTTCTTTTTAAAAATCTATTTTGCCAAAACTAGGCCCTTCGCTACACTCACTAAATAGACCAAATGTGGCTCTATAGGTATTTTTTAAAATTAAACTCGGAATACATTCGAAAACGTAAATTCCGACTTTTAATAAAAAGCTTATTGAATTTTTAAAAAAAAGGGTTCACTAAATCAAACATTGCTCAGAAATGGTCATCATTTTCCGATGTGATTTTAAAATAAAAATACTCTTTTTTTTTTTAAATTAGTATTTTAGCAATTTTTTTCTCTAAGACTAATTGAATAATTATTTTTTTCGATTTAAAAAGTACTCGCAGTCGACTGAGACCGAAATGACCGAAAGCAAACCAGCAGCTGAGACAGAAGAGAGCAACCCGAAGCCTGAAGAGAACAGTACTACTGAGAGGAAAAAGTCTCGCAAAGACAGGTCGAGGTCACGTTCTTCCAAAGACCGTCACCGAAAACGCTCGAGGTCGCGTTCTCGATCTCGCTCCAAACGATCCAAGCGGAGCCGGTCAAAGGACAGGCGTAAGAGGTCGTCGCGCGAGCGTCGTCGTTCGCGGAGCCGTTCGCGCTCCCGCCGATCCAGGTCAAGACGACGCACCAGATCCAAAGAGGACCGACGACGAAGATCACGTGAGCGAAAACGATCGCCAACCAAAGAAATAGAAGTAGTCAAAGAAAAATCGCCCGAGCTAACACCCGAAGAGAGAGATCAGCGCACAGTTTTTTGCATGCAATTGGCCGCTCGGATTAGACCGCGCGATTTGGAGGACTTTTTCACAACGGTGGGCAAAGTGCGCGACGTTCGTCTAATAACCGATCCAAGGACCAAACGTTCAAAAGGAATAGCTTATATCGAGTTTCGCCATATTGAGTCGGTGCCGTTGGCTATTGCTTTGACTGGCCAGCGTTTACTAGGCGTGCCGATCATAGTCAAATTGACTCAGGCCGAAAAGAACCGAATGCCGTTCACTGGTCCGCACATACCGGCCAATTTACCGCAAACAGGTCCCATAAAACTCTATGTCGGTTCGCTGCACCCAAACATATCCGAAGAGATGCTTCGCGCCATATTCGAACCGTTCGGTTTAATTGATGCCATTTTGTTGGCAAGAGACGATTTTGGTCGCTCAAAGGGCTACGGATTTATTCAATTTGCAAGTGCCGAAGACGGCAAAAAAGCCATGGAACAACTGAATAATTTTGAACTAGTTCAAAAGCCCATCAAAGTATCGTTGTATGTCGAGGCCAATGATAAATCGCTCTATCCGGGCATGGTTAATCCGATGATTACAAATTTGGACAATGACGAGTTGGACAGGACAGGCGTTAATTTGGGTCCGAGTGGTAAGCTAGCTCTAATGGCTAAATTGGCCGAGGGAACTGGCCTTCAAGTGCCCAAGCAAACAATGGACGCGCTTAACATGACGGGCGGCCCACAGGCGCCCAATGCGGCCGCTCCTGGCGCTCCCGTTGCCACTCAGTGCTTTTTGCTTTCGAACATGTTTGACCTAGAGGAAGAAATGAAAAAGCAAGGATGGGTAGAAGACATTAAAGATGATGTGATTACCGAGTGCTCGAAATATGGCGGCATTGTTCACATACACGTGGACATGGAATCGCCCGAGGGAAATATTTACATTAAATGTCCCGATGTATCTGTGGCCACGTCTGCAATGGCTGCTCTAAATGGAAGATTTTTCGCTGGCAAAGTAATCAAAGCAAGCTACATTCCCATTTCGAATTATCACTTGAAATTTCCTGAAGCGGCCTACTGTGACGACTTGCTCGAGCCTAGTCAATAGGACCTGTTG
>PJRA01000503.1:5736-35493 GCA_016987375.1 Brachionus koreanus
CAAGTATCAAGGATGTAGCAACCACTTCCCGGAGTATGCCATCAACTATTGTAAATACACAGACTCGTGGACTTGCATTAGAAATATTGTCTCAAATGCCAACCGACAGCGCACTCACAAGAACAATCAATAGAAATCGGCAGAAGAATTCTATTTATACAACGGATCCAGAGCTTATAATTGATCTAAGGATCCCGGAAGATTTAAAATTTACAGCACGGGGACAACGATTTCTTTTGTGGGATTCTCATGATGATGATGATGAAAAGGCCCGTATTATCATCTTTGTCACAGACAAAAATCTGCAAGTATTATCGGAATCGCGAGACTGGTTTGCGGATGGTACTTTTAGGACAGCTCCACTTTTATTCACCCAATCCTGGAATATTCATGCCAAAATTAGCGATAAATCTTTTCCACTTGTATTCTGCCTGCTAGAAGACTAGACAGAACTTACATATACCAGGGTTTACGAAAAACTTTTAGAAACTAAACCAGACCTTAATCCAAAGACCATTATGACGGATTTTGAAAAAGGCGCAATGAATGCTGGAAGTTCCGTTTTTAGACAATCAAATATCAAAACTTGTCTTTATCATCTCACTCAAAATATATGGAAGCATATACAGTTACTTGGTCTCTCTTGTCTATACAAAGCTCCAGTGTCAAGCGAAGAATCAACTCAAAAATTTAATGAGGACTGCAAAAAACATATGAAATATTTATTTGCCATAGCGTTTGTCCCAGTCGACGACGTATAAAATGTTTTTGAAATAATCGAGAAAGATATCCCTTCCGAATTGGACTTACTTTATGATTATTTTGAGACCAACTATATCGGAGAAGTTGTTCCACAAGAAGGCGTTGGTCGTCGACGAAAAAAAAGGATCGCAAAGACCCTTTATTTTAAATCAGTGTTTGGAATATGTATGACAATGTTCTGTCTGATTCGTCGAGAACAATCAATTGTTTAGAAGCTTGGCATCGAGTTTTCAATAAGAGAGTTGCAATTTCTCATCCTCAAACACCAGTATTTATCCAGCATATAGTTGAAGTGCAAGATAAAGTGGAACGAGATCTTAATCACATGGATAATGGCGTTCCGAACACTCAACGATAGAATCAACGAATACGTGATCATAGAATCAAACGAATCGTCGAAAAATACAACGATTCAGATACAATTCAATATCTTAATAGTATATGTAATTATTTCGATTTTATTCATAATTGACAACTTTTTATCAGTTTTTTATTTTTATTTTCCATTTTTTTCAGATATTCCATCATTTCAGTCTTTTGTTCATTTCAGTTTCTTTTTTTTTCATTATATTGCTATTTTAATTAATTATTAATTATAATAAATTAAAAAAAAATTAGTTAAGTTTTTTTTATTTAATTTAAAAAAAAATTGTCGGATCGAGTTTTATCGGAAGTGACTTATCGGAAATTATTTTGTCGGAAAAGGCATTGTCGGATCGAAATTTGTCGGAAATGACTTGTCGTAAGTGACTTGTCGGAAGTGACTTTGTCGGAAAGGTCTGCCAGCCCTTTGACATCGTTTTTTTGATTTGAACTGTACTCAGTAGTGTTATTCATCTTAACAAGTTTGCATTTGTCCTATAGTGACATGTTTTTGTCTTCCAATTCTCTGGTAAGTTCCAGGATTTCGCTATTGAAGTCATTCCGAATCGGTTGTTTTGCTAGCTCAATCATCATCTTCTTAGTGAGTTCATTTTCAATTAATCGATTGTATAAGTCAACCCTAATGTTTTTGATGATGTAATCCGTAGTCATGATATTCAAAGACAAGAATAAGCTTGTTGTACGACACAACTTGTTGAGACTGTCAGTAGTTTAAGTTTATTATATGCCTCATGATATAATAAGTTAGAGGGAGTATCATAAAGTATAGAACGAACCGCTAAATTTTGGATTACTTTTAATATTTTTTAAATTGGTTTATGAAAGAGAGTTAAAACAAGTGAAAGAATAATCTAGATTAGATCCAATCAAAGACTTAAAAAGTTATAAAGTCAAGGCCCCATTTTTTTTGTTGACAAGATTTTGATTAAGTTTAGCCTTGAATTACAAAGTTCTTTAATTTCTTCTATCATTGAAGAAAAGGTTAGTTTAGATAAGAATTTATTTCCTAGGAACTTCATTTTTTTTAGGTTTTCGATTTTATTCCCATTAATCCTTTAATTAAAACATAGAACTTTGTTGTTTATAGTAAAAATCATTAAGCAAGACTTTTCACGCGAAATCTTTATTTTCCACTTGAAAATTTTGTAATAATAACAGGTCGACAATTTGACGGGTCTTGTGTATGAGAAGATTTCTTAGAGATCATAGTGATTTTGACACTTTTCCAAGCTTTAGGAACTGTAACTTCTTGAAGACTAATATTTAAAAGTTCTTTTATCTCTTTTAATAAATTTAAAAATTGAAGGTAGTTTTTTTGACATTAGATTGTGGATAAGGTCAGGTCTGCAAGTTGCTTCTCCCTTTGGCTATTTTAATGCCGAAATTATTTTATTAGGGCTTATCGGTTCCTTGAAGTTAAGCTGACTATTGCTTTTAAAATATTTTATATTAGAGTGAGTAATTTTTAAATCTTTTTCATTGTTTTTATGACCAGGATTAAGACTGAATGTTGAAGATAATTGGGTTAAATTTGGGCCTTTATTTGATCTAAACTTATTTATTTTTTCCAAAATGTTCTGCTTGATAATGGGTTTTTCCCCATATTATTAATAAAATCAAACCAATTTTCATTTCAAAATTTTTCTAGGCTAATTTTAATTTCGAATGTTAACTGAAAACTAGAAATAAATCAAGAATTTCAACATAATATCAATTAAAGATATTAAAAGTAGGGGTTTAATCATTAATTACGGAAAAATCTAATTGATTAATTATCCTTTCCAAAATAATTCAATTTTGATTTTCTCCTAGACAGCCTACTTGTTTTTTCCGAGCGTTAAGATCACCTCCGAGAATAATATTTTTACATATGCTTTTTATTTTTCAAACAGATAAAAATTAACAAGTTCATTTGGTAGGTTATAGAGGCTAAATAAAAATAAATATTTGAGTCACTCAAATCAACTTTTATTTCGTCAAATAATACTATATCAGGAAATTTGTGAGACAAAAAATTTTCTTATAGTTTAACCTTACTAGGAAGATGAGCACAATTCAAATGTGTAATTAATAACCTTTTTTTTTGAAAATTGTTTTTTTTTTTGCAATTTGAAATATTCATTCTGAATTTTCTTCAAATTTGAACGGGTTGATTTAATGATTTAACGGTTTACTCTAAATTCAAGTTTTGTCAGATTTATTCTTGCAGCTTTTTAATTCTATAATTTAAATTACTTTACTTTTATCTTATTTTTTCTTTAAATTTTTATTTTATTTTATTTTTAATTAATTTTAATTTATTATTTTTTTATTAATATTTTTTTTTTAATCTGAAAGAGCGTTACCACGAAGTATGCTTTAAAACCTACACCCGTCAAGATTGAGAAAAAACAACACCGGGTGTAAATCACAAAATTTTTTATAAAAAGCCCATTTTTTTTAGCACATTTACTTTTGCTTACCTGAATTTTATTATACAATTTTTTTTTTGTAAAAAATAAATCATCATCATATTAAAATTTTAAATGAAAAAAAATACTTCAATACACCCAAAAACACCCTTGTAATTTTCGTGATTCACCCAAAAACTAATAATATTTTCAACTAATAATATTTTCTAATTCATATTTTTAAGAGCATAAAAATATGAATTAGAAAATGTTAGTTTTATAACTAAAATAATATGATTTTGCTATGAAAAATTGAAAAAATAACTTTTAATGTTTTGAGATGATACACCCTGATTTTTTTGCCAAATCCCATTTTTTTTCACTAAAAAAAAATTGCTATAGAAGGTTTTCGACCATCAGGAATACTAAAATTTGGTTATTTTTTTAAATATAAATTAATTTTTAAAGTAAGTTTTTTCTAATAATTTTTTAAATGTTTGTAAAACATCAAAAATGACATACTAAAGTAAAAAGAAGAAAACATTAGAAATTTTTTTTCTTTAATCATGAAATTTAATTATTTTGAATTTTTATTTTATATTTTTCATAAATTAGATTAGAATAAATTAAATTTTATATATTATTTATTAAAAAAAAATTGTTCTTTTATTTTTATTTATATATTGTATAGATTTTATATAAAAATCATATTAATTTTAATTTTTAGTAATTAACAATTTTTCCTATAACTTGACGTAATTGTTTTTTCCATCACTGCTTTATTTAATTTACTTTTTAAAAAAGATTCGATTTTTTTTTGTTGCTCTTCTCTTGTTAGTTGGCTCCATCGTCGTCTTGTATATTCGTAGTGTCGAAAATATTTTGAAACTGTATACTCGCCACTTCCTCTCATTGCTAAAATACTTTGATCAACTTGTCCGTCGGCTAAACTTTTAAATGTGTCAAAAATATCATATAAATATTTTTTTTTATGATTTGTATATTCTTTTATCTTATGATTAATACCTTTAATGGCTTAAGTTAGAATTTTTATTTATCATCTTTTTTATATGGATGCTTAAATTCCTTAAGATTTTTAATCACAGAATCTGATCTAGAATAAAAATCAGTTTCATTTTCTGAAACTATAAAACTATTTTGACGGTCTTTTCTATTACCAAATATCTCAATCAATCTGTTTTTTTGGTCTAAATCATATTATTATAGTTATAAAACTAACATTTTCTAAATCATATTTTTATGCTCTTTAAAGAAATATTATTAGTTTTTGGGTGAATCACGAAAATTACAAGGGTGTTTTTGGGTGTATTGAAGTATTTTTTTTCATTTAAAATTTTAATATGATGATGATTTATTTTTTACAAAAAAAAAATTGTATAATAAAATTCAGGTAAGCAAAAGTAAATGTGCTAAAAAAAATGGGCTTTTTATAAAAAATTTTGTGATTTACACCCGGTGTTGTTTTTTCTCAATCTTGACGGGTGTAGGTTTTAAAGCATACGGCACATATAATACAAATAAATAAATAATGATAATTAGTCTTTTCATAGTTTCAGTACCAAAATTTACTCAAATATTTAATAGATCTTCAAATTTTTTTTTAATCAACTGAAGTAAAATCAAGTTGATTCTATTTAAGGGGCATCATATTTGAAAAATATATACTTGCAAACGCAGTTAGAAATTCTTATTTAGACTTGTCTTAATTTGACTTGCAAATTGCCTCTAAATCAGTTGAATCAAATTCTTCTCGCTCACTGAATTTGTTTCGTTTAGATTAATTTTTGTAAAATAAAGCAAAACAATAAATATTAATGAATGATCAAATAAAATTTTTCCATTTTAATTTTTATGCTACTATTGACTTATTTATTTTTCGAATTTTTTAAACATGTTGTTTTAAACAATATTTTTTATTTTAAAACCTGCAAAATAATATATCTAATTAAATTAATTTAAGTGCTTAATATAGAAAGATCTTCTTGATATTTTAAAGTAAATTCAAAAAATAAAAAAGTCAAAAGTAGTATAATTAATTGCTATTTCTAAAAAAAAATTGTACGCATAATATAAGAAACAAATATTGCAATATAAACGAGAAAAAAAAATCTTTAATATTTAGTCATAACTTTTAGAAAAACACAAATTTTTTCCTCAAAATCAATTTATTACATTTTATATTAATCAAATTTAGATATTTAGTTTAATAAGTGTTCAAAATATGCTACCCACTTTTGATCGTCTAAAACAGAACTCATTTAATCCTATAATGAGAAAATCGGCTGAAATTTATGAAATTGATTTAGCTCAGGGTGTGTTTGAACGGTTTGATTGTCCAATCCTTAATGAAACTGGATGTATGTATCGTTTTGTATCAAACTTCCAAATTCAGTAATTAATTAAAAAATATTTAATTTTTTGTTTTCTAAATTTAATTTGACTTTGATTTTAAAAAATTTGATTATGATGATTTTTAAAAAAAAAATTAATTATTAAATTAGTAGTTAGCTTATTAAAAAAACGGGAATTAAAAATTCGGCAATTCTTTTGTATTTAGTGTTGAGTGCGTTCAGTCGATTCCATAGGACGGCCAAATAATTTTTTGGCAGTTTCGATAGCCATGTAAGAAAATAATGTCTGAAAAATTTTCAAATTTTTTTTTTCAATAAATAAAACAATGGTGTGGAAAAAATGTGGAAAATTAAATTTTTTTCCTTCATCACCATCAAAAAGCCCAACACCATTCTTTGGCGGTTCTATGTCGGCCACTGACGGTACCTAATTGAATAAGTTGGTATTTATATTTTTTCTTAATTTTCATGTTCATTTCTGTGTCCAATTAGGCTACTTTTAGTTTTCCAAATTCAAATAATTTTGATATAAATAAATAGATAAAGATTTTTCAAAGCTCATTTTTTTTCCTCAAATTATTTTTAGAATATTTGAACAAGAAATAAAAAGGAGAGTTTTCCTCGTATTATGTTTGAATAAAATTTTATAAAGAAAAAAATTTAAAAACTTGTTTTGTAAAATTTTATTAAATCCATAAAAAAATTTTATTAAGAAATTCAATATTCTAAATAGTATTTTTTAAGCAATGACACATGATTCATTTCATATAAAAGAGAGCAGTACCTATAAGCAACTTTATGAAAGTGCTAAAGAAAAAGATCAACAACATATTATTCATCCAGATGAACCAATCGTTGTCTGTAGGCTAAATGATATTAAAGAGAATCTAGAGGGTGATTATGGAAGAGTAAAAATATTTTATGATACTATTTACCTTCATCCAGAGTCTCAAGTCCACGCAATAGCAAAATGCAAGATTCTTGTTGATATTAATCGGTCTCTTCCTGATACCGTTCGTAGTTCATATTTTTATGCTTCAATGCTTGTGCCTGTATTCAACAAATATGCATGTGGAAGGATACATTTCAAATATCCTGATTTTAACTTTTTCAAAGGACAAAACGTTGAAAATTTGGTTCTAGTTGGCGAAATAGTATTTCGGCATGAAACAGAAAAACAAATTCTTCTTGAATCAATACATTATCTTACTGAATACACTCCTATCCAGCTCGCTATTACTGTAGTTCTTCCTCGCCACTTTTATAGTGGATTTAGAATGCAACTAATTTTGATACATAGGGATATCGAATTCGATCCTGAAAAAAGAAATCTATTGAAATCGTTATTAGAAAATGGAGAAAAAAAAATTGACGAATGTAGCAGATACGATTGTCCATTGAATATTTTAGAATGGAAAAAAAATCAATCACTTGCAGCTATGTTCAATGTTAAACCGATCAAAGTAATTGAATACAGTGAAGATGACTTTTATCAAGGTAATCCGATTAAATTTGATATTCCAGGTTCTATTTTCGATTACTCAGAATCTATCAAAATAACCATCGAATTTGAAACAATTCAAGCAATAAAATTGGAATGGGAAAAACACACAAAAAGATATCCTTAAATACAAAATAAAATTATAGCTGAATTTAGTTAAAAAAATTTTTACTAATAAATTTTATAAAAATAAAAATTTTAAATTTTTCTTATTTATCTTAGTTTTAGTACCAAAATTTCTTAAACATGATTATTCAAATATTTAAAAGTTGTAAACAATTTTTGTTGCGATATTCAAAAATAAGATAAATGATTCACTTTTAATAGTTGACAATATTATTATTTATTTCTTTTTCTGTACCGACTTAATGCTTCTTCAGAATAAAATAGAAAAAAAATCCATTCAATTCTGTCCAAACTTATCTTTCACTCAACTCAAAAAGCCGATTGGAAACTGTTAGTAATTTAAGTTTATTTAAAGAATCATAATGCAATATGCTGGAGGGAGTAACATATTTTAACTTAAGGATAGATCTGACTTCTGTGTTCTGAAATGCTTTTAGTTTTTTGATATTATTTTCCAAAAATGAATTCAAGCAAGGAAAAGAATAGTTTAAAATTGATCCGACTAAAGTTTTTTATAAATTTCCTTGTGTGTTTTGAGTAAGATCCCATTTTTTTATTTGACATTATCTTAATAATATTTAACCTTATATTTCAGCTTATTTTAATCTCGTCTCCTAATATATTAAAGTTTAACTTAGAAACAAATTTAATCCTAAGAATCTTGATTTCTTTTTTGTCTCACTATTCTGTTTCCATAAATTTTTAAGTTTAGATTTTCACTCTCTTTTTTGTACCTAGAAAAGATTACAGAACACGACTTTTCAACTGATATCTTCATTTTCCATTTAACAAGCCATCTAGTTCGTTGGTGTATTTATTTATCTTATTTTCAAGGTTCCCCTTTTTGAAGAATGTAACTAGATAATCTGCAAAAAGCAGAGAGTATTCATTGTTTTGTTTCTTTTGGGGATGTCATTAATATATAAACTAAATAAAAGATGACTGATTACTGAGCCTTGAAGAACACCTGCAGTTATTTAAGGTTTTAGAAATATCAAGAAACAGGCCGCGAACTTTTTTTCTATTAAATGATTCCACAATTTTTTGAATTAAAAAGAAAAGATAATCTGATGTTCTCCAATGTTTCCTAAATCCACACTGCTCCTGGATAAGGAATGAATTTTGTTCAAAATAATTTTATAATCTTAATTTTATGATCTGAATATACTTAAATAACTCGTTTTACAAATTGGTCTATAATTTAATGGATCTTGTAAAGTAGAGGCCTTTTTTTGAATCATAGTAATGTTTGAAGTTTTCCAAACTTTTCGGATTTACTTTCTCTAAGAGATAAATTGATAAGTTCTAAGATTTCTATTAATTAATTTAACATTAAATAAGTTTTTTAACATTAAATTATGAATTTGGTCAGATCCTGATCCCGCTTCATTTTCAATCTTTTTAAAGCTATAATTAATACTGAAAAAGGTAAGGAATGCCTTATGTGATACAGAACTGATTTTTTCTGTAATTTTATCATTTAGTTGATCTATAATGAGGTAACTATCAGGGATATTAACTATTTGGGAATTTAAAATCTCGCTAAAAAATTGCCTGTTTACTTTCTTATATTTAATTTTTGACTTAACTTAACTATTTAAATCATTGAAGCCGGTAATTTTGTCAAAAAGTCAAGTTGAAACTAAGAACAGATCAAGAAATTCAAATTAATTCTTGTTAAAAATATTGAAAGTAGAGCGCTTATAATTAATTACTGAAAAGTCTAACTCATTAATTATCCTTTCCAACTTAATACCGTTTTCATTTTCTCCTACGCATCCTATTTGTTTTGTTCTATCGTTTAGATCACCACCTAAAATGCAGTTTATACATTTTTTATTAACTGTTTTAAAAAAATTAAAGTTCAAAAGTACATTGGGTGGATTATAAAGACTAATTACAACATGCAAAATAAAATAAAATAATAAAAATGAATGAATGATCAAATAAAATTTCTATTTTTGATTTTTCCATATACGACAATCAAGAATACATTAATCTTAAAAAAAATTTAGATTATTGATGCTTGTCCTGTGAAATTTAAAAAATTATACTTAAATTATTGATTTTTAGAAATTAGTTTTATGAAATTTGTTTATCCTTGAACATTTATTATACTTATTTCTAGAGAGTCTAGAAAAATCACGACACTAACTGAAAGCTATTTTATATTAAAAAAAAATAATTGTTCATTATTTTAAATACTGTGAAAAAAATTTTAACAATTTCAAAAAAATCTTTATTTAAAATTAAAAAAGTTTGAATCGAACAAATTAAACTTTTTTTCAGTAGATGAAGTATTTAGATTTAAAAAATCAAATTAGAACCACCATTTTTCGAATTCTTTCAATTTCTTTTTCAAGTTTATCTTCTGAAAGCTTAATTTTACCATCAACAACCCTTTGAAGTGCAATTATTGAATCTTGAACACTTTCGAAGCCCGTTTTCAATTCTTTTTTTAGTTTATCATGCTCATTAGATGATTTGTTAAATCTATCATCAATTCCTTTATTAACTTTGTTCTCTAATTTCTGAAATAACAAATTTTTTAGACTAAATTCAAAGAAAAATTAAATTTACTTCAATACTAGTAGACAATTTGTTTAGATTTTTATGAAATTCGTCTTCGAATGAAACAAATCGTTTATTCATTGATTGCGTATACTCTTCGACTTTTCTGTCTAAACGATCAAATTTTTCTGTATTGCGTTGGCTATCATCTATTTTGGAATTCAGTCTGCTTTCCAATCGAGACAAATCACTTTCTTGATTAGCTTTCAACTGGTTCACTTGGCTGCGAATATCATCAAGCATCTTTTTTACAAAAAAAAATCACAATTTTTAATTTTCTATTAAATATAAATTTTACTGTTCGAGTTTTTCCATCAATAAGCTGAATCTGTTTAACTGTATCCCCTTCTACATTTTTCAAAACCATTGTCTGTTCCATCATCACGGAATCAAATTTTTTGTTCAATTCATTTATCTATTTCAAAATTAATTCTAAAAGTAGAAAAAACTAAATTATTTAGGCAAAAAATAACCAACTCTGCTCTCAATTTCATTCATTCTCAATTGAGCGGATCGGTTGTTATCTTGGTACTGAAATTGTAGTTCTTTCAAACTGTTCGAATGATTCATGATGTCATTTTCAATTCTATTTAGCTGGTTGTCGTGCCTGGTTAGTTTAAACTGGTGATCTTTATTTATGGCCATGAAATTAGCTTGTAGATCATTTGTTTTGAATTCTACATTATTCATTTGAAAAGCTCGTTCAGCCAACTGAGAGTCCAGAGCTTCGATGTCAGTGTTCAATTTTTTACATACTGAAGAAATGACACGAATTTGCTCATCCAGTACTAGACGCGCTCGTCGTTCATCTGACAAAAATTCCGACATCCCTTAAATAAATATTTGAAAAAATAATTTCGTTATGATTTAACATAGAATCTGACTATCAGCTGGTACATTTAATGGCTCATTTAAAGTTATTGGCTGAATGATCGGTGGTAATCTAGGGGTTGTGTCTCTACGTGGTGTAAAATTCGACATATTTAACACAGAAATTTAAATTCGCAATGATTTATAATGTCAGATTCTAGTCAAAATTTATGACGCATACATAAATAATTATACATACCTATGTAAAACTCTAATCAATCAAAATGTTTCTTAAAAAAAAGGTAAATCGAAAATTTTGGTTTTTCAATACAAAAAATGTAAATTCATCACAATAATATATACAGTTCCTAAGGAAACTTGAATTTATTTTAATATATTAAGATTCTGATAAAAGTTTACCTGAATAGCATGAAAATTCTTAATTTATTTTTTAATTTAAAAAAAAAAAGTGAAGACAATGAGGCATTGAATTTTGTACTCGTCAACGAGAGTGGGATGTTATAACACATATACTATATGATTACTTCTCTAGGCATTTGAATCTAGAACTTAGATCACACGCTAAAAATGGAAAAATGTTGAGAAGGTTATTTAGAACAAAAAAATTCTATCGTTGTTGCTATAGACAAAATCCAGATAAAGATTTTGGCTGATTATTTAGAATACTTGGAACAATTTCTTTCAGTTTATTCAATTCAATTCACCTAGGCTCCTCTTTTCAAATATAAAATATTAAATGTTCGTAGGATATGATAAAACTCTAATATTTTTTCTTTTGAAATCATTCCTTCACTATTGTAGTACTATGACAATTGTTCATTAAAAAAATCTAAGCAAAAGAAAACACATCAATCTCCACGTTTTGATGCTGAATTAAGATCATTAAGAATACTTAGGGATTATTGTTATCATAATTAAATGATGGACAAAAATATTATAGAGTGAACAGAATCATTATAGAGAAGCTAGAAGGAAGCATCAAAGAATAAAATTATTTTTAGAGGCTAAAAAGTCTAAAGACTTCAAACATTTTGGAATTTTTATAAAGCATCCATAAAATTTAGAGGAGATGCTGATTTTGACAGCTTTCCAGAAGAGCCTTATTGAGATGTTAAAAAAGCCTCTAATATTGTTTATCAAGTGCAAATGTTTAATAGTTGCTTGCATTGATTCTTCCTCTTCGTCCAGTGAAACTGAAAAAAAAAGGCTGTTGACGAACTTCCTTCATCAAGCTCTCCTCAAGCGCTTTGGAATTAAAACTAAAGTAATTGAAAATATTAGCGAATTTTTTGTTCCATTACTTTAAGAGCTCTTCAATAACAGTTTAGTTTTTAAAAAGATAAAGAAAATTGCCATTGTTAATCCCTAATTTAAAAATAAAGCTTGTAGGTCAGATATAAACAATTATCGAGTGATTCCAGTTTTATCACCAGTAGAAAAAAAATTAGAAAAACTATTGACATCTATCTTACTATTTTGAACCGATAAGATTTTATTTAATGGACAACATGATTTTAGATCTGAACATTCTTTTCAAGCAACCATCCATATGAGTAAATAAGTGAAACGAATAAAGCATTTGATGTTATTGATACAAATTTATTACTTTTAACACTTGAAGCACCAAGCATTTTTCACATTTTTTTAATTAAAAAAATATTTTATAAAAATACTATAATAAATTTATAAAGTAATTTCATTATTTAAAGAAAACCTTAAAATCGAAAATCGAAAGTAGTAAATGTTAGAAAATATGTTTAAAATAGCAAAGTAAATTAAAAAAGCTGACATTAGCTAAGTTTAAATTATTTTCTTTTTTATTTAATTATGATTTTTTTAGAAAGTTAAATAAAAAAAATTAATTATTTTTTAAATAAGAATTTTAACAGAAAAATATAAAAAAGGCTGGGCCTAAGCTTTAAAAAAAAACTAGAATATATAACTTAAGCAGAAGAAGGATGCTTGGAAAATTTAATAAAAAAATTATACTATTAAAAATTTTTGGTAATTCTTGAGTTAACTAATTGATAATTTTATGAACCTACCAGAGTACAATTTTACTCTTTCGCAAAAAATTTGTCATACAAGTGTAGTTGTAAATTTTTTTATTTTGTTATTTATTTCAAACTCATGTAATCATTGTTTTTAATTTTTCAACAAAACCAATTTAACCTTTTTATGGTTATATTGTAAAATTTACTAATTTTACCCCCAGACATTAGGGCTGAAAAGAGGGATATAATCCACTCTGAACTGTCCCGGGCTGTAAAATGCCAAAATTAATAAAAATATGTGTAAATGTATAATCTGATGGTAAATTATTTCAATTTTTTTGTTAATTTAACAGTCCTATTTTAATTAATGCTTTTTTAACCTATCTTTATTTCACACAATGCCAAATTGTTAATGCTATTTTGTTAATTGCTTTTTTAATGTGACAACATCCACTGATGGAAGAAGCTATTTTCAAACATTTCAACGATTAAAAATTCTTCCAGAAAATTTTATTTAAAAAAATTTAAACACTTAAAATTTAAATAAAATTAAAAAAAAAATTGAGCATGATATGTGTTTCATTCAGTTATCACTAGGCCTTTGCTCAGTTGAACTAAAATTTTTTTGTCCTTCATTAATAAATGAATTTTCTGCAGAACAACAATTGCTAAACGATTGATCCCTATTAACTTGCAAGCAGCTTCTAGATGATCGCAAATTTGGCTTATAGTCTACTGTTAAATTGAATTGAGCGTTTTTTCTATTTGTTTGAACATTTTCCGTCTTGCATGCGTACAATATGTTCATGAAAATAAAACCAAATTCTTGTCTAAATTTGGCTGGTCCAAAAACAATATAGAGCAAAAAATTAATACTAGAATTGCACATTATTAAGAAATTTGATAGATCGAGACAAATTGAAGCGAATGCGCTTTTATCAAACTCGATAGTTGGGTAAATTACATAGATTATTTTGGCGATGGCGGCAGGAAAATGACATACAAAAAAGATGGCAACTACACCAAATAGTGTGAGTGTCAATGCTCGTCCTCTATGTGAATTTTTACTATGCTGTATATTCGAGCTCGATGACGGTTTGGTAAAGCTCAAGCTTGAAACAATGCTTGATTTGGGAGCTAATGTGCATCCAAGCGTTGTTTCTTTTAGCTCAGACTCGTTTTTAGAGGCCTCATCACAATTTGTATTGACTGAATTGTAGTCCTTAAGAATTTGACTAGGATCTCTTTTGAGTCTGTATTTTTTACATCGATTTTTAGACTTGAAATAGGCACGTAATAGAACTAAATTGAATATTAGAATGAGAATAAATGGAAATATATAAATGGCTATCATGTAAAACCAGAGGTGAAATATTTGACGGAATAGACGGGTTTGACCAAAACTAGTAATTGTCGTAAAGACATACGTTTTGTGCTGAATTTCAATTGAACTTAGCTTTTTTTCAAACATTTGTGGTACCAAATAAACAATGGCCATTACATACAACATCATAATTGTTAGCTTAACTCTTTTTATTTTATTTCTGGTGGTCACTTGATTTTTTAGACAATCTGAATTTGATTCTAGATTAGATATTGATACATTTTTAAATGTTGAATGCTCTTTTAACCTAACCGAGCACCAACATAAAGGAATAAAACAATTTTTTTTTGAATAAAATTTTAACTCATAGGTATTTTGTGTACAGTTGTTTTTTAGTTTAACATGACAAAGAAATGCTTGTGAATGTTCAGAATTTTTGTTGTCTGAGTCATTGAGCGCATATTTGCGTTTTTTTATTGAGCTAAAAAAATTAGATGGTTTGACAATAGATCGGCATCGGTGAATGGAAAAGGCGCAAATGAGCCAAACACTCAGAGCCTGAAGAGTGGTTGCTATAGGATGCGTGTAAACTGAAATACTTAAGCAAAATTCTCGGTATTTGGTTAAGTTTATTTCCAAGTATGGAGGTGGCATATACTCGAGCATATTTAATATGGCGAATATACAACTGAACAAGTCGCAAAAACTCAATGCTGTAAGATAAGCATAAAAACTGGATAGTTTGTACTCGAATGAAAAATTTTGTCGAGACCTCGGATTAAAAGAATATTTTCGGCCTCTTGTAAGACTTGGCATGAATAGAATATACAAACTTATAATATTACCCAGTATGCCAAACACTGATATTACAACTCCGAGTGACCCGAAAACATGTCTCCAGATCTCTAGGTCCGAATTGTGACGAACTTCGTAATATATTTGATGCTGCAAATAGTCATTTTGTATTTCAGTCACATTTAAGTGACTTGAATTTTTTGCAATCATTACTAATTATCTAAAACTTGGCTATAAATCACCTTTTAACATAAAATATAGCTTTTATTAAAAAAAAGAATATTTATTTGTGAAAATCAAAGAAATATATTAGAATTTAAGATTTATAAAATTTTATCAAAATTTTCTTAAAAATTAAAAATCGAAAAATGAAATTTCCAATAAAAAATTTTATGTTTTATCATTTTTAAATTGTAACATTTATTTATTTATTTGTTTTGTGTACCGAGCTAATGCTCTTTCGGAATAAAAGAAAATTAAAATGTAGCAGATAATTGAAAAGAGGAAAAAATAGATAAAATGAAATAAAGAGCAAAACTGATGCTCAGGAAAAAAGTAGGAAATAGTATGGTAGCAATCAGAATTGTTTTTAAGTCACAAGTCTTAAGTCAAGTCAAGTCATAACTTTGATTAATTTTTGTGATTTGAACAAGAGATATTTCGGCTTTGAGGGGCCTGGGTCAAAAAGTAGAGAAGTAATGCTAAGTGCAAAAATCCTATCTTAAAATTTTAATTATTTAATTAAATTACCTTTTTTTCCTGAAAAATTGGCGTTTATTTCTTGACTAAAAAAAAAACAAAAAATTTAAGTCAATTCATAGCTTAGACTTAAAATTGTGACTTATAAACAAGTCTGGTAGCAAATACACAATGTAAATGAAATGTAAATCACTTAAATTATTATTAACACTGGCTCTGAATTTCCTAGAGTCGATTAAAGAGTTTTTCCAGTGAACAACTGGAATATTCATTTTAATAAACTTAGAAATTAGACCATCATGCCAGACTCGATCAAATGCTTAATTCTAACATTGATCTACTTAATTTAAAACCTAATTTTTATCATTTTTAAGATCAATATAATCTCCTTTAATTTAAAAATATAATTTAACACAACACTTTAATCAAAATATGGATTTTAATTGAAATTTTATTTAAGACTTAGTTTAAAAAGTCTTTATTCTAATCTGTTAAAAATAACGTCTTAATAAAAATTTTAATAGGAATATTAAAAGGCTGAAATCTAGACAAACTTTTATTTCTTATATTCACACAAATGTTGTTTAATAGAAAAAAAAAGCATACGCTTTTTTCAATTCAGTATTAAAATTTAGATAATAATCTTAATCGATTAATCTTGAAAATTTTATTTTCTGATTACATATTTGATTTAAACCATTACTGCAATTTTGATAAATACATACACTGAACTGAACAAACTTTCCAAGACCAAATTTTGCTAGCAAAAATGATGAGGATTGATTTTTTAAATTGATTTTATTTGATTTGAATAGTTCATTATTTTTCACCTTTTTTTCGTTATTTATAAAAACTACTATGAAATAATAATATTAAAACATTTATTTTTCACATGAGTTTTTACATTATTGTAGTAAATTTAGATTATAAATTTAATTTTGAACTAGATAATATTTGGATAATTCTTAAAAAGATTTTAGAAAAATAAATTTCTTTAACTTTTAAAGTCTTTTTTTCACAACTATTTTTATTTTAAATAGAAAAAAAATTAATCTAATTTTGAAAAAAATCAAATATGCTCACTTTAAAAATATTTTTTAATCTTTAACTCATTCATTTGTAAAATTAAAAAAATAGTTTATGGGAGAAGATTCAAATTCCTGTGTATTAGTAAATCTGATTATGTAGTCTAATCGAAATTAAAAATTATGATTTTATTGTCTGAATAATTGAATGAATGATAACAATCTTATATTTGAGACATTACAGATGTTTTTTTTTTTTTATTCAGCATTTAATTAAATAATAATTATTTTTTATTTTAAGATGATGGAATTTTTTTTTCAAAATGATTTTCAATATTAAACTTCAGATGTAGATGTAATTAGATATAGACAATTAAAACAATATCCAAACAATGAAAAAAATGAATTACGATTAATTTAGCTAGAAATAATTGTATCCGTTTAAAAAAAAAATTTCTAAAATTCACTAAAAAACCATTTAGAAAAAATCTGTAATTAATATTGAACGATTTTTGTTGTAAATTTTTTGTCCAGTGTTTGAATGAGCATAAATTCAGATTGGATTTATTTTAAATTTATACTAGAAATTTTACTATTTGAGTTATTATATTTATGCCACAAATTACCAGAGGTAATAAACATGATTGATAGAGCTCAACTTGCAACAAAGTAACATGAAAAACTCCGAACTCAATTTTTTTTTCATGATTTCATAAATCGGATTAATTAATAAAAGTTTCGTGTCGAATGAAATCCCTATTTGTAAAATTTCTTTTCAAAAAATGAAAATAGCTGTAATTTTTCCGATTAATTTTAACTAAGCTTATTTTCATTACTAGTATTTCTCTTAATTAGCTTCATCGCACAAACAATCTAAATTCAACATTAATTGTTAAATATTTCTGCTGATTATTAATATGTCAAAAAAAAAACTTAGACTAATTTATTTGAAAAATGAAATCTTTATACAATATTTGTGAAGGAAAACGATTGCTTAAATAGTTAATTTTTTATATAATCCTTTATAGACAAAGTGCATCTTGGCTCCGAAATTCAGTAAAATTGATTGAAAACTGAAAAGGATTATTTAACTGAAAAAAAATTGTTTAAGTATTATTCAAAATCGATTTACTTGTGTCTACCATTCTTAATGTTGACGAGTTGAGTATATAAGCATATTTTCGAAAATATATTCACGGTGAATACACGATTTATTCTTGATTTTAAAAAGCAAAAATTTTGTACAATATAACCAATTAATTTGTTTTTATAATTACTGAGTTTTATTTTAATAGACAATTATGCTATTTAAGTAAATTTTCTAAAGAAATAGTCTTTTTTTTTTAATAATTAAAATCTAAGATATTTTCTGCTTCATTATGGTGACCAGCTAAAGTCTTCTTAAGAAGCTTTATTCAATTATAAAGGAATAATCTCTTGATACTCCATGATAATACTGAGCTAATTGAATTTAAAATTCAAATTTTCTTCAGAAATTTCTGATGAATTGATTATTTATTTTTTTATTTTCTTTCTATTTCAAAATGAGCTACTTAAATAGACTTGAGTCTCATTTTTTTTCATTTAATTATCTAACCACTTTAAAGTGATTAATTAAAACCCTTTTAGATTAATTAATTTAAGAAACAATTGTGCTGTGTTTTCTCTTTGATTCTTTATTATTGTATTTTTTTTAATATATAAACATTGAGAAAAAGAATAAGTTCTTAATTTGAAATAAAGCAAATGAGGCAATTTGATTGAATAAGGCTCAATCGAAGCGAAATACTATGAAGTATGAAAAATTGAGATACGAATAAGTTTTTTAGTGTTTTGTTATAAAATTACACAATTAAACTGTCATATATGTTTCATTCATATGTCTATCATTGTTTATAGTTCTATGTTTTAACGAATATGAATATAATATGACATAATTCATATTGATCTTTTAGGAGAAAACATAATAATCTATTTAATTTTCATATATTTATATCAGGCTAGTACAAAAGTCAGCAAAAAAGGTCTCAATAAGTCATTAAAAGTTAAATTCAAGACTTTAACTTGTTGGATTAAAATAAAAAAATAAAGTACTTTAAAATTTTTTTATTAAATAAGAATATTTACTTAAAATAACTTTAATAAAAAAATGTTTAGTTTTTATTTAAACGCTTTAAAAAATCAAAACTACCCCGCAAAATTGTTGAAATTTTTTCCAACAACTTTAAAATTTTGTGACTTTTAAACAACTCTGATTTATATGTTTTATTTAAAGTATTCTTGCTTATAATTTCCTATAATAATTTCAATATTCAATATTTTCATAGAAAAGGGTTCAACGAAGCCTTATATTGTTGATGGAGGTTAAAGGTAAATATTGAAATAACTGATAATAAACCGTTTGTGATGCTAATAAAAACTAAACCGAATACAAAAAATAATTTTAGAGTTTAAATAAATTACTAATCAATTTTAATTTAATTTTTTTTTTCATTAAAACTTTGTAGCACTATTAAGTATTATATATTTTTCTGTAGCTTAGGCATTATGCTTTTAAACGATATACTTTTATACTTACTTTATATTAAAATTGTTGAAATATTCATCTATTAAAGTTACCATATCCTAAATTTAAAAAAACCTGTATTTATATGTTTTATTCATAGTATTCTTGCTTATAATTTCCTATAAAAATTTCAATATTCAATATTTTCATACTCTAATACATTTTTTTCATATTATTTATGAATATATTTCAGTTTATTTATATTTTAGTGCTTCACACTTAACTCGAACTCGAGAGAAGAAATAGAAGAGTACGAGGTAAATCATTACTCTAAGAGAGTAAAAGGGTTAGACTTTTCTCAGAGTCCCGAAGAGTTCGAATTAAGTTTGGTACACTGTATTCATTTAAAATCATATGATATATTAATATTCAAATTTTTTATAATTGCTCTAAAATTTGGCGTCTGTTTTTGGGTTACGGCTTTTGCTTTAAAATTCAAGGAATTTTAGACAAAAAATTAAATTTGTCTTTTATTTTTATTTATTTATTTAAATAATAATTTAAGGGCGGTGACCCTTGGGAAGTTCAGAATGGTCTAGAACCTTCTTTTCAACCCCCATGCGGTTATAGAAATGTTTAATACAATTAAAGAGATATAGATAAGAATTTTTGTACGTTTAAATTTGTCTTTTAATTGCTATCATATAATCAATCCTAAACTTTATAAAAGAATTAAACGAAACCAACACAGGACAAAAACATATTTATGTTATTAATGTTAAAAATGTACATTAATTAGAAGATTGTTAATGTGGTATGGTTTAACATGTTATGCTACACATGAAAATATTTCTCTTTATTAAAATCTTTCAATTAAAAAAAATTCTTAAGAATTTTTAAATTAAAAATATAACTAATTTTGTTTAATTTTTTTTCTGAGAAATTTAGGACTTTCGAAAATTATTAAAATTTAATATCTTATGCTTATAATTTTCCTAATAAAATTTAAAATAATAAACTTTTTAAAATTTTAGTTTCAATTATAATCTGTATGAAAAAAAATGAAGGATACAATTAAATAAGTTTTAAATGATTTATTCTTTTAAAATTCATTTATTCAATTGTATTAAAATAGTATTTACAGACCGTCATAATAGCGAACATCGTTAATAGATCTATAGTTCAAGAGAATTGAAATTTAAATCCCGTTTTCCTTTGCTTTAGGCTACCAACATAAATCGGAAATGCATTTTTTGCTTTATTTTGAAAAAAATTTTATTATTGAAAATAAAAATTTAAGCTTTGCTTTTTTGTCTCTTATTATTTTAGCCTTTAATTATGCAAAATAAAACCTTAAACTCTAAATTTGAAACGAAACAAAATACTGTTTGAAAGATTAAAAATAATCAATTTAAATTTAAGGAAATATTTTTAAAAATGTATTATTTAGTTATTGATTAAATGAGAAAATGATATTAAACAAACATTTTCTTTTGCTTTCCGAGCATTTTAAAATTTTGCTTTTGAATAGTTTGAAATCGATTGAAAACAAATTTCTCAGAAGCAAAAACAATTTTTTGGGATAATAAATAAGCTATTTAAAGTCTTTTAAATTTCTTCAATATCTACTATAATAAAATTATTTTTTTAATATAAAATAATTTAAAAGCTTCTCTCATTTCTGATAAAATTTAAAAAATAAAATAAAATCATGCAATTTCAGAAACTAATCAGTGTTGTTTTTAATTCAAACAATTCTTTTTAAATATCTTTTGTGAAATGTGTTCCAATGACTTAAAAATCGTGTTTCAACACCCTTAAATTCTAATTAGTTGAAATTTTAATTTAGAATGTGAAAGTAAAAATTATGATTTTTTGAATGACAATTTGACATTTTTATGTTTGGATTTAAAATACAATAAAACAAAGTTTTAAATTCATTGTTTATTTTTTCAAAATTAGTTTTATGAAAAAAATCGTTTTGTGACTGACGTATATATGTGGAAATAATAAGATGTGAATAAAAAAGAGATTAAATGGGTAGATTTTTTTAAAAAAAAATTTAAAATATAGTTATACTTTAAAACATTCGGAATAGTCGGCCTGGCATTTAATATCTATAGTACTATTGTACTTTCTAAAATAAATTTTTATGCTTAAAAACGTGTTATTCTACCTAATTAAATTTTCTTTTTCAGCACGTAACCTTTTTTTAAAATGAATATTTTACTTATGAATATGCTCAAATCAAAATAAAAACTACATCCTATTAAGCTTATTGACAGTAATGAAATGTGAAAAATCATATTCAGCGAAAAAAATTAGCTATTCTAAAATTAGGCTCTTTGAACATATTCAAAATAAAAGTAATCTTTATAAAATGAACTTGAAATTAAAAATCATAACATTTAATCTTATTTAAATGAAAGGTTCTGGATAAATTAATCTCCAAGTAATGATTTTTAATGTTGAAATCAATAAGAAAAAGTTTGATTAAAATACAAGATAAATATATGTAAGCTATCTAGTTAAACCTTCATCAAGACAGCTATGTATACTTGATATACTCATTTGAAATAAGCCGCTTGAATTTAAAATAAAATTAGCGTTTTCAGAAAACTTTCTCTTGTCTTGTTAATATCGAAGAATTAAAGAGTTTAACACTAGAAGAGCCAAAATGACTCGTTTGAAAAATTTCTATATCCTCATATCTTTTGAATGGATTTTTCAAATAAATATATCTGTTTTGAATTATGTAGATTTTAAAATTTTCTTTAAAAAATGGTATTACTTTATAAAATTATTTTAGTTTTTTTATAAAATATTTATGAATTAAAAAAACCTGAAAAAATGCTTGGTGCTTCTAGTGTTAAATGTTCAAAAATTTATATTATTCAGGGTTTAGCATTTGATCAATTATGTAATAATTGGCATAAAACAAACCTAATCTTGATTAGAATCAAAATAGAGAATATAATGGGAGCGCTGACCAAAAAAAATTTAAAACTTTGTTCGATTTTTTCCTTAAAATAGCACCAATCTCATAAATTCATTCTTATTCTACACATTATTTAATTTTAATTCAAATTTTTTTAGTTAAAGTTTACATAATGAGTTTTTAATTCTTTCTAGATAAATCATTGTAAATTTCTTTTCTAACATTTAAAAATTTAAAAGCTAAACTCAATCTAAATTAACTTTTTTGTTATTTTGCAACATTGGGCGACACCAAAAAATTAATCATGTGCCTGAAAGGAAGGACTAAGTCTCCATTCCAACCGGCCAAGGCTTCGCCTAAATTATTTTAAATAAATAAATAAATAAATAATGGGAGCGTTTGTAAGCAAGAAAAAACTGATTAAAATTTAGTAGTTTTATATTCAAAGAAATTACTAGAGGTCCAATTTTTTAACATCATTGAAATTTACTTTTAATAGGCTACTTTTATATCCTAATTTTCCCATTTTTAGATTTTTAGAATCATTGTTAAAATCTAATAATTAAAATTTTTACTCTTTTTTTCCAAATAGACATCGAGTTTTTCATTTAAAGTTCAAAGATGAAAAATGAAAATAATTTTGAATTTATTAAAACAAAAAAAAATTAAAAATAACATTTTACTTTCTTTTGAATCTAACAGCATCTACTTATTTGTAGAAATAGACTTAGATTTTGCATCTTTTTGATTTCCTCAATAATTGAGAAAAATGAGTAAAAAAGTTGTCGTCGAAAATAAATTACGGCTTTTAATTTATTTAAATTTTTTAATACTAAACAAAAATTGAGAGAGGTAAGACTTAGTTATTTTTTCCTAAATTATTTGAATTTATTTTATATCAAGTTCTATTTAAAAGATAATAATACAAGATGAAAAAATATGGTGATCTCATAATCTTTAAAAAAAAACAAAGAAGTTTAACAAAATTAACTATCTTTCTTTCTAGTGAAAAGAAAATTTCAAAGAGAATTAACAGTTAAATTATCTGTGTCATAGTTAAAAACAGATTCAGATTTTGTAATCAAGAAAACTAATCTGTATGATTCTTTTATGTAAATAGTTAAAAAATAGAGGAAGAGAGAGAGAGAGAGTTTTTTAATGTTACAGGAATTAAGCTAAAACGATTTTCTAAAAAAAGAAAAGAAGGAAAAGAATAATTTTTTTAATTATCGCTTAATTAATGACTCATTCAACGCTTGAATTAAAAACTTAATGCAAATTCTAAAAAAATAATTTTTAAAAGCTGTTTAATTGCATCAAAGTTCAATCCTTTTTAAAAAACTATCGTGCTGAAATAATTTCAAGTTCTTAATAATGTACTCGAATTAAAGCATCATCAGTAATAAAAATAAAGCAGTAATAATTTATCTATCTTGATTTATTTCATAAAATAAATAATTTATTTTAAAATTCACTAGATTTATGAAAAAGAGAAAATCTTAATTAGAATCAAACAAACCATGTTAAAATGCAATTAAAAAAGATGTTTTTGAGCAATCTTTTTGATTTAATGTACTTTGGCTCGAAAGAATTAAAATTAAATGAAGAAATTAAGCAATTTTGGTTGTTTTAAAACAACGACAAAATAAAAGCTTTTTTTTGTTGAAAAATTGATGTGTTTTTCCGGTAATTTGGCCTTCAGCTGCCTTAATTTATTGAAAGCACATCAGTAAATTTAATCAAAAAAAAATGTTAGCAAAATTTAAAAAATTCATAAAGGCGAATCATCATTTGAATTTTGTCGTTTGAACACATTTATCTCTTGCTGTTACTGTAATAAATTAATTACTTATTAGATTGGATTTGATTCATTGTAATGTATAAAACATTTTCAGTTTTGCCTTTGGTGCTAACTTCTTTTAATAAATACTAATAATTTATTTGTTATTTCAAAGATTTTTCATTTTCTTCTTGATTTTACTAACAACAAAATTAGATAATTCATAAAATAAAATGACTGCAATCGAATAAGTTTTTTATTATTTAAAAAATTCGGCAAACATTTTGACAATGTGAAAAAATAAAAACCACTTTGGGCTTATTCAGGATTCTCGTACATAACTACTATGATAAATTTAAATTCCAAAAATTTGTCATATCTAATAAAATTAACTTTTATTATCAAGAAATAGAAAGAAACAGGAAGCTTATTGATAAGTGTTTTAAGAGTGTTTTTCCAAAATTACAAGTTATTTGATTAAGTAAATTAATCAAAATTTTCAAAAAAATCAATAAATTTCCATAAATTAACTTAAAGATTCGAAAAACTAAAAAAATTTTAAGATTTATTAATTTTTATTAATCAAATTTTTATTATGATTAAGTTTAATTAGAAAAATATAGCCGCATTTAATAACTTATTAAAAAAGAAGTTTTTGTCCTTAGGCACTTTTATTTTAATAATTTGACTAAAATCTTTTTTTAAGTTTTGTTGATTTTTTGCGTTTCATAAAATTAATGTTGAATTTAGGAATTTTATATTTATTTTTCTCCTCCATAATTTGAAAATATTTGAGCATTAAAACAAAAGAATGCTGATAAAAAATCAGATTTTTTGCAGTCTTCAATTATTTGTATTCCAAAGCAGATAAGAAAGATGATGGTAGAAAAAAAAACTTTAGTTAAAATTTAAGATTTAAAAAATAGAAAAATTTAATTTTGAATAAGATTAATAATTGTTTAAAGTTTCTCAAGTTAATATTTTTATTATTGCTTACAAGTGGACTAGTCATGGTATTACAATTGTAATTTTTTTAGATGCTTTTCTTTAAATGAAAATTTATTTACAATTAGTGTTAGTATTTGTAGTAATGTTTACTTTAGATTAGTACCCTAGGGCCGTTCTATGCGATCCTCACGTTAGACGTTTTAGTAAGCAACTATTTTTGCTCCATGTAAACCAAAAAGCTTATGGTTTAGTTAGTTCACAAATCAAGTGATATCGACAACGATGTAAATATGCTCAGTGCATTTCATTTTCACAAGAAAATAAATTTATTAATTAAAATTAATTAACTTCAACAATAAATATTTTTACATTCATTTAGAAATTTTTTTTTTTTGACAAAATGTAAATACTTTTAAATTCTTGCATTTTCACATTTAAATATTTTCCAAAAATTTTTAAAAGCTTTCCAATTTGAACAAAATAAAATACATTGAAAAAATCTGCTCTTATGTAAAAAGTAGACAACTAGTAAAACATCTTTACAATTTAAATTGATTATTGATTTGATTTTCTAAATAAAAAGAAAGTATAAGTTTTGATTTAGATAAAAAAGGTGAAATAAATTATTTAAAATTTAATTTATTTCTTTTTATCTTTAATGCAAATAAGAAAAATCTTAAAAAAAGTAAAATCTGATTTTTAAAAGAAAATCAGTAAAATGTTACTTATTATCTTTAATATTTATAGGAATATGGAAAAATTATCTCTCATTGCTTTTTACTTTCAAGAACAAACAAAGTTGAACAAAAATGCTGACGCATAAATTCTTGATGATTGCTTTTAAAAAAAATATTAGCTGTACAAAAAAAAAAATTTAATAGTCTTTAATTTGAAAATTAAAAATGTTTTTTAATCATCTACAGCGGTTCTAATAAAAACGAAACGGTCCCAGGCCAGCCGGCGATTTGCCGACCATTTTGCGTCCCGGCCGACCTATTCATCCGACCAGTCCGTCCGACCAAACCGTCCGTCCTAGCCATCCATCAAAGCCGTTCCATCCGGCCGTCCCATCCGGCCATCATAGCCGACCTAAAAAATAAATAAATTAATTTAAAAAAATAAATTTTAAAAGCTGGATATGACGGATGGGTCGGCCAGATGGAACGGTTTTGATGTCCGGTTGGGACGGCCGGGTCGGTCGGATGGGTCGGCTATGATGTCCGGGTCGGCCGGATGGGACGGCCGGGTCGTTCGGATGGGTCGGCTATGATGGCCGGATGGAACGGTTTTGATGGCCGGTTAGGACGGCCGGGTCGGTCGGATGGAACGGCTTTGATGGATGGCTAGGACGGACGGTTTGGTCGGATGAATAGGTCGGCCGGGACGCAAAATGGTCGGCAAATCGCCGGCTGGCCTGGGACCGTTTCGTTTTTATTAGAACCGCTGTAAATTGAATTCTTAATTCAAAATAGACCTAAGTAGTACCCAAAAAAATGTTGAATGTTACTCATCAGCTTCCTTCTTATATCTGATTGAATCAAAATTTAAATTTAAAGGGTTGATTTTAAAAATTACTCATGCTAAATGTGAAAATTATGAAGCAAAACCTGACAATCTTATTAATCAATTAAAACAGATCTGAACATTTGATCTAAGGAATATTTTATTTTCATTTTGGTACTTTAAAAATTTTAGAAGAATATTAATATTTTAGTAACTCTAAAATATTGCCTGAAAATCTTCATAGAACAAACAATTGATCAAATAAAATCAAATATCAATTAACAAAAAGAGAATTTTTATTTAAATAAATTTTAAAAAATATCCAGAATCAAAACTAAAGAATATTTTAAGTAATAATTGAAATCGTTCTTTATATATGCTTCAAATATTAATTTCGAAATAGAATTTTAAGAAAGAGCGAAATCAGACTAAAAATTTTTGTTTTCAAAATTTTGTAAATTTAATTATCAAAGGATTGGGATACTTTAATTGATTGATGACATAAAAAAACTCCTGAACCTCAATTAATCTGCATTTATTTTTCAATTAAAATGATTTTAGTATAATCTGAAAAATAAAATTATAATTGCAAATAAGTTTAGTTTAGCAAAAAGTGATGTTTTTCATTCATTCAATTAGTTGAAATTATAATAATCACTCTAAATTTTTTTACATTCCCTTAAAGGCGTTAAATGAATGAATGAATTAGTATATATTAGATAATTTAGAAATGTCAATTAAAATAAAAAACAAAATTTATTTATTTTATTCAATCTTAAGCATTTAAAACTAAAATTATCAAGCTTGAATTCCTAACACTTTATGAAAAGTTATGTTACATGATTTTTGAAAAAAGTACAAAATCAATTACCCTAAAATTTACAATAACAATTTGAATCGTAGGGAAAAAGTAAAGTTTTTAAGCATCACAAAACTTTAAATGGAGGATGTAAAAACAAGTTGTAATTCAAGACTTAACATAATAAAATATCTATCAAATAAAAATGGCCTCTGAAACCTAAAACATCATAAAATCTATACAAATCTTTGATAGGATCAATATTAGACTATTAGTTACTTGGTTTATACAGTATGTTGCAAAAATTTAGAAATTTTTTTGTTTGTGGACACAAAGATTGTTTTTATGTATGTAAAAGGCGGGAAAATAAAAGGCGGCTCTCTGAGTTAGCGGTATGTGCTGAAGCCCCATCTTGTCGAAAAATCCAAAGATCATTTGGATCAAATAGAAGTTCAACAGATGGTAAAAGATTGTTTTTCAAGGTGTTAATGTAGACAAATTGATTAATTTGTCCTGTATAAATGTTGCATATACCACTGCCTTAGTAGGAAATGCATCTCCATATACTGGCTCTAAACCTTTTTTTTTGGAGATATCTCATTATAGTATACTTACTTATCCTAAACACTAGAGTCTAAAAATTAAAATTAGTGGCGAGTTTTTGATAGCTAGTAGTAGGATCTTCTTTAATCTGTCAAAAAATGTAATTTTCATCCCTAAAAGTTAGCTTCCGAGGTCTACCAGAACGGCTTCAGAGACAGAACCAGTCTCTTTATATCATTCCTTGGTTGAAGAGACACATTTTGGACATACACCTAACAACTTGGCTATTTCGTTTTGCTTTTTATCTCCACTTTTTAGCCAGCCACGATCTGCCATTTTTTTTGGGCTAGACACATTTTTTTATCCATCTTTTGCCAAATTAAAAATTTTTTGGTAATGTTATTTAGAGACCAAATGAGCAATCGGAGAGTTTTTAAATTAAGCAGTTTAAGAGAATAGAAATAATCATAAAGTTGTGAAAAAATTTAGTAATGATTGTTAAAACTTTTAGATTACCCGAATTTAAACTTTTGCACCGACTTAAGTTTTTTAATTTTTAGAGGAAGTTTTTTGATTATAAATTTTTACAAGATAATTATATTTTTATGCCAAGTGTGATACATCAAATTGCAGAGGAAAAAAAATTTTCAATTAAGTTTATTTTTTTTTCTTTTGCACTCTAATATTTGTAAAATTCAATATAAAAAAATTTTCAATTAAGTTTATTTTTTTTTCTTTTGCACTCTAATATTTGTAAAATTCAATATAAAAAAATTTAGATAAATAAAATAATTTATTTTTAAACTATTGCAACATTATTTATATTCAGAAACAAACATTAAAAAATTACATGTTATTCAAAATTCAGCAGTTCGATCTATTTTGAAGCTGAAATAATATGCCCCCTCCAATATTATGCATCAAGAGGCTTTCAATAAACTTAAACTTGAGTGAGAGATACGTCAGTCATTCTGTTCTACTGGTTGTCAGATTGGTGGAAGAATATAAGGAAGGTTTCGAATCAAGATATATTGAATACCCTACTCCACTTTGTAATTGCTACCTCACTATTATTATTGCTTTTTCTGATATTAAACATTTGTATTCTGTTAATTTCATTTTATCTTTTTTTTAATATTTTTCTATCTATTTCCTTAATAAATTATATTTACTATATTTTTATATTAATTCATTTTATTCTAATTTTAAATTTTTGTTAACGTATAATTGTAAAACATGCAAATTTTTAAATTACTGAGTGAATTTTTTAAAAATTAAAAATCTGAATATTTAATAAAATTTCTGACGATTATTTCAGTAAATAACTTAAATGGAAATTAATTTTTACAAATTTACTGATCTATACGTTAATTTAGAAAATTACTGGAAAAAAAAATTTCAAACATCATTTTTGTTTCATTATTTTAGATATTTACTGATCAACCAGAAAAATTAGAAAATTCGGTGGTTTACATTTTACTATTACATAAATTTTAATCTGAAGGAGCAAATGCTCAGTAAAGAAAACAAATAAATAAATAATAAAAGTATCCTTCAAATTATCGATTCAAAAAATTCAAAGAAAATACTTGAGATTTAAGTTTAATTTAGAAAAAATATCATACAAACCCAAATTCAATACAAACATGTTAAACTTTAATAATCTTTTCATACTTATTTTGAAATCGCATAAAAAATGCACTAGGCGGGCAAAACTTGATGATGCCCGTCTTGAAGGCTGCGGAGGATAGAGTTTTTTTACTAAATTTTCACTTTTTTTTTTATTCTCAATACTTTTATCTATCAAATTTGGTTTTATGAAACAAAAGAACAGAACAAAATGTTAAGAATTCTTTTAACTTTTGTTTTTAAAATCAGAAGCAACTTCTTTAAATGCAACATGCTGCAACATTCAAAGTTGCACAATTATGAAAAATCTGGTAAAATTCTGCAAACTTAGCATAAT
>PJRA01000503.1:42102-87058 GCA_016987375.1 Brachionus koreanus
AGATGTATTCCTTCTAAAGATGTAAACTTTAATTTAAATGATAAAAATTTTTTTTAATTTTTATATAAATAAGCAATCAAGAAATAATTTAAAAATTTTTACCATTATAAGTTTAGTACTAAACTTATATTAAATGCAATAAAAAGAGTTTGAGAAATGACATGTCAGTAAAAAATGAACACTGATTTAAAAAAAAACCAAATTCAACTCTTATAACATGTCTTAAAAAAAATGAATAAAAAATATTTTTTGAAAAAAAATTCTGTCTTTAATGACATTTAGATTTATATCATAATTAACTTTCCATTTTAACAGCATTTCATAATTGCTGAAACAGTTTTTTAAATTTTTTTAATAATTTCGCTCTTAATTACATGTCATTAAAAATTAGTTTTTTATTATTTTCTTAAATAAGTGCTTAATTTTGAACAGACTTGTGCTAAAGTAAAAAAAAAGTCATTTTAAAGTCAAGTCAAAAAACTTTTTTTCGAAAAAAAAAAATTTTCTTTGACTTTTTGACTTTTGAAAAACTCTGATTTGAATAACATGACATAGACTACTCTATTTTAAAGACATGGCATTCAATTCGAATAATAACGTTAATATGGTCAAAAGATTTTAAAAAAATTCACAAAATTTTCGTCAAAAAATTGAAAAGCTAATTTTTTTGTTGTCTATAACTTAAAGCTCAAAATCACTGGTAAATGAACTATATGAAAAATTTTAAAATTATTACTTTATTTTTCATTAGAGTGAAGGAGATATTGATATCTTGAAGTTGATCAATTCAAAATATTATTTAAGTTCAAAGAGTTTATCTTAAGATATTTAAGTTAATCTTTAATTTAATTTAAATGACTTTAATGTAACATGAAATACATGTTATGTAAATTTAAAAAATAAAAAATTTTCAAAAAATATTTTCTCAACCCATTGACAAGATCAATTTTTAGATTTTGTGATGTATTAGCTCATCATTTGTAAAGTTTATTTTTAAGCTTTCTATTTCAAAAATATTAGTAAGAAATATAAAGATATTTTAATTCTATTACTTATTTGAAATTTAATATTTGAATTTAATTTTTAAGTTTAATTATAAATGATAGTTTAAAAATATTTTTGGAACAAATTTAAAGTAAACTATACAAAAATTACTTTACATTTAAATTTAGAAATTGATTTTATCATTATTTTGGGTTAAAATTACAAAAAATTTGAAAAATCACTCTTTAACCTTTCTTATCATAAATTACATCCTTATAATACAAATTTTAGTTACTTGAGTTAAATTCTTATATTTTTAAGGAGAACTAATCGACTATTTTAAAAAATTATCCAATATTTTTACGTTTTTAGCGAAATTCATTACCAATATTAGATTTTTAAACAATTTACCTTCAAATTCAGAAAATTAGAGTTTTTTTTTACTTATTTTTTTATCTACATTCTTAATTGTATTATTACCAAAAGTATATAGTTTTCTATGAGATATAAAAAGTAAGAATTTTTAAAACTGAAAATTTAAAATCAGAATAGAAATTTAACTAATTTGAATTTTCTATTTTACCCATTTCCGTTTGATTTTCCCCCAATGTAAACAAAGCTAGCATCCGGTCGAGTAATCTTGTTGGGAATACAAACACTCAACCAATGCCACCAAATTGGTCTGTCAACGATTGTTTCTTAGAAAAAATCGAATAAAAAACTCGAGTAAAAATATTGGTAAATTTACCATCTTGCCATTTTTGAGATGTCATATTTATGTAGACTAATTTATAGTCTGAATATTGAACTGTTTCGACAACTTCATATTTATAATGTTCATCTGGTGTGTTAACATAATCATCCAAAGGTGTTTGAAAGGAAATTCCTATGCACAAAAAAAGTGTAGAACACAAAATTAGAATTTTCATTTTAATTTTCTAACTCATAGATTTATTTAAATTTCCTAACAAAGAACTTATCACCTTATATTCATTTTTTTCTTATAAGCACATGATTATTATTTCAATTGATTTTCTCTAAAAATACACTAAAATATCCTTTATCTATTTGAAGATTATTTGAAGATACGAATAAAAGAAAATTATCTTTTAAATTATTTTTTTAGAGAAAACATCTATATTTAGATCTAAAAATTTGCATCATAGTTTAATACAAAAAGGCGTGGTAGCAAGCTAATTAACAGTTGTTGATTAATATTAAATAATGTTATCTCTAAATGTTTTTTTTTCTAGAAGGTCCCTAGAAATAATATTTTTTCATATTTAAATAAATTTAAAAAATTTTTTTTAGAAAATCAAAACTTAACTAGCTATTTTTAATCAGTTTTTTAGTCATATTGGATACATTTTTAACATTTTAAAAAATTGTGATTTTTAATGATTTTTAACAATAGAAAGCCCAAAACTATTTCTTTTGTTAATTGAATAGTAAGACTGGCTTTGAAAAATACATGAGAGCTCATATTTTAAAAAGAAACTGATTTTCAGATTCTATGAACTTAAAATCTTGAGTGAAATTTTGATATTAAAATAATTAAAAAAAAAATTAAGCACTAAAAAGAATTAAAAATTTAACATGAAAGTGATGAAATGTACTACGGTCATGATCAACTCAAGAGAATACTTTAGAGCATGTTTGTTATTTCAAAACAGTTGAAAATCTAGCATTTCTATCAAATATTACATCGAGATTAAATTTAATTCTACTAATTATTTCAATAATTAAAGACTTATTTTTATTGACATGTTGACAATTTAATTGTATGGGTATCTAAAACAGCCAAATTGATATCAAATATTATCAAATATTGATATTAAATAATTTTATTGAATATTAAGATTTTGAAATAAAAAAATGATTCAAAAGAAAATTGTGATAGATTTTTTTTAGAGCCGATGTTTAATTTTTGTATTTTTTGTAATCTTACTCTTCTTTTTTTGATCGTTAACAGTCACTATCATCTTTAACGTTGGGTGTCATTCTAAGCCCTTATCACGGCATGCTAAAGCTAATATATGTTGTTATTTTTTTTCCAGTATTGACCGGTACATGTACCATTTCTAAAATCAGGGTCATTAGAGGTTACTGTCCAAATACTAGTGACAGATTCCAAATTAGAGATCGTGGTAGAATTAAAATCTTGTTTTTAAGATTTGATCATGTTTTTTTCAACATGTAATTTAATCTTCCTGTTAAAATTTACTTTTTTTTTTAAATAAAATTTACATGTTTCAAAAAAAAAACTGTTAAAAAGCAAATGTCAATTTTTTTTTATACCAACCAAAATTAATTTGACATTAAGACATCGATTAGTATTTTTTAATATCAATTTAAAAAAATAGATATCAAAATTAGAAAGCAGCACAAATATAAGCCATAATTAAATGATTAAATATTTTTCATTAATCAATTTATAAAATGGAATAAAAATTCAGAAGATGATCTGATTTTTAAAAATTTGGTTTAATTCCTTTGCCAAAATGTAATTAAAACGTTTTAATCAATTGATTGCTATATTTTGAATTTTAGATTTTTTCAAATAAACAATAGATAGTTTTAAAAAATCGATTGAATCGACTTTGTTTCATAATAAAGATGTGTTTAAAAAATTTTTTTTTTGCCTTTCATTTGGTTTGCAAATCTAATGAAAAACAAAATAAAATGATTAATTTAGCTGAAGTCGTCATTTGGAATACCAATTTTTTATTTTATCAAATTTTTTTTAGTTTAATGGATGTATATATCAACTGTCTCTAAAAAAAAAAATAAAAATTACATCTTTATAACAATTAATTAGTGAAAATAAAAATTTTTAGCTATAATTAAAAGCTATATTTCTGATAACTATTTGAATTTTGAATTAGTTTGATTTTTGCTTATTGGCTTTCTAAAAATTCTCTCTTAAAACAAGCATTCTACCGATCAAGTATTTTTCTTAATTAAATAAAAATATTCATAAAAACTCAGTACTTGATTTTTCACAAATTATATATACTTTTAGAGTGCTAGAAGTTTCTATTCTCTAAATGAATCCAAATTTCTAATATTATTTTTCAAATAAAGCTAAAAAAGCTCATCTTTCTATAATTTGAAGATAGTTCTACAAGCTTAGTTGGCCAGTTAGTTTAACAAGCAAAATATTGAAATTGTTGTACTAAAATTCGCTTAAGAAAACTTGATATATTTCAATAAAGACTTATGACTAATGGCCGTTAAGATAGAAAAAAATCTATAATGAGAAACTTAGTTTAGATATGATGGAATCATTTAGATTTAATTTAGATCTAATTTATGGCTTTAAAGTCAGGAAAATTTTTGAATTTTTCATAAGCACAAATCTCAAATTAATATAAAAAAAGCACGATATTTTCTATAGTATGGTTGAAGTTAATACTTAAGCATAATTTAAATTGATGATGTGATACAATGTTTGACGTTCTTATTTAACAGCAGATGAATAGAAATCTAAAGAATGTTAAGTAGAATTTTAACAGTTCATTCCATCGATAAAAATTTTTTAGCATATTTTAAATTTAAAAATTCAAGCGTTTAATCTCATAAATTCATCAGTTTTTAATCTAACTAATCCCTTACTATAGTTACTAAAATATTTTATTATAGCGTCTAAGCTTTATTGTTGAGAGCAATTAAAGATTTATATCTTTATGAAATAAACTTTTTTATGCATATTTTAAGTATTATTGTAACAATTTTGAAATTTTAGGCTAAAAATGAATAAATTAGTACAATTAAGAAGGATAAATAAAAATTCTTTTTAATTTGAATTGTGTCGATATGGTGCCATATTATTATCTTTGTTATCTTGAACTCTTATAGTGATTAAAAGACTTTTTTTAACAAAATTTTATGAAATTTTAGAATTCATTTGGCATTAAAATCAAAAATAATTTTGATCAGATTTAACTTTGGCTTGGGCTGAATTTAGCCTTTAATAAATCTAATTTGGTTTATAAACAGCTTACCTCTCAAATTAGATCATAATCTTTAAATCTGGTTTCAAGAAAAGAGATAATCTGTATTTATTAAGGGCTTTTATAATTTATTATAATTAAAAGATTGCTTTTTTTTTAATTTTTAAATGTAAACCGAATTAAATACACAGGCTGTTTAACTAAATCAATAAATTTTCTCTTGTGAAACTATGGTTACTTAAAATATTTTAATCAAATGTCTTTATTGCTTTGCTTTTAAAATGTGATTACAAACTTTCAAAGTTATGTATGTATATTTATTTTATAATTTAAAATTTTTTTCAATTGGCGTAATAAAATGTATGAAAAAAATTTGTTGTCAGATCAAATTCGAAAAGAGCTGAGACAGGTGTTTGATTTGCAAGAGAAACGAGTGCGAATTTATGATGATTTCGATGTTAGATTTAAAGAGTACTTGCTCGATGCTCCTAATTTTGATTCAACCAAACTAGGATCCATGTGCAGAGAAACTGCTGAGGAAATGAATTCAATATCACGTCAAATAATCCAAATCAAATCAAATTTTTCTCCTCAAGTTTACAACGCGCCTGAACTATTTGGGCTTGTTGAGAAATTGCAAAATCTTGAACAGTTGAAATTCAAAAACGTGAGAATAATTATCTTTTTAAGTTTAATTGCCTTATTCTATCTTAATTTAGACATTGGAGTATTATGTAACCGAGCAACAACGATTAGAAAAGTTGAATACCACTGACGAATTAGAGTTTGAGTTTAGGGAAAAGTTGAATCGATTTAAGAAAGAGTAATTTAGAGTCTACAATTGTTAATGTTTTTGTTCTTTCTTTGTTTTTATTTTGATTATTTTAAGAAAAAATTAGGATACATTTTTGGAAAAAAATTATATGAGTTTATTTGATCTAGAATGTTCAAAAATTCTTAAAATTTTTCTATAAGCTTGAATGAATTCAAAAATTTATTAATTCTACATATTCATTATTCATTATCATTGAATTAAATTATCTATTTTTTAGAAATTAAGTCTCATCAGGCAAGTTAAAGATATTTTTTAAATTTTAGAATCAATTTATTGAAAGACAAATATGTCTAAAGAATTTCAGTCGGATGTTAAGTTCAGTCTAGAATAATATTAAAGTATCATGTGGTTTCATTTCCTCAGAATAAAAACATTTCTATTCTGGATGGCATAAAATCAATATAATTTTTTTTTTTTAACCAAGATTAAATGATATTAAGCTAAAGATAAATGAATGCTTAGAAGAAATGCGTTACGAGTTATACGAAAATGTGTGATGAAATATTTATTTATCCTAATGATATTTAATTGCGGAAATAAATAAATAAATCTATAACCTGAAAATTTTTTTTTTCATTTTTTTTTACATTTTATTTTGTTTAGATTTTAGAATAAAATGTATAGAATTTATTTTTGATTTTTATCTGAAATATGTCGCTGGCAACAAATGGTTACACAGCCGAAAGTTCACCCACCAAATTTGAAAAGCTAGTCGACAACATTAATAATAATCCCGAGTATAAAAAAGAAATTTTGCTAAACAAACTAGTGGGTTTTTATCGAATAGGCAGCGAAATAGGCATCGGTAATTTTTCAAAAGTAAAACTTGGTCTTCATTTGCTGACCAAAGAAAAAGTAGCAATAAAAATTTTAAATAAACTTAAACTCGATGATAAGACACAACGTCTGTTACTACGGGAAATTTCAAGCATGCAAAAGCTTCACCATCCGAACATAATTCGTCTATACGAAGTCATACACACCCAGGAACGCTTGTTCATATGCATGGAGTATGCTTCTGATGGCGAATTGTACTCAAAAGTGTCAAACGACGGTCGAATTAATGAAATTGAAAGTCGCATCATCTTTAGCCAGATTGTTTCGGCTGTCGATCATTTGCATTCTTGTAACATTATTCATAGAGACATAAAAGCTGAAAATATATTTTTTTCCACTTTGAATCCAATTAATGTTAAGCTTGGTGACTTTGGTTTTAGTATTGAAGCAACTATTGACCGTCAATTAAATACTTACTGTGGTAGTCCACCTTATGCAGCTCCAGAGTTATTTCGCGACGACCACTATATAGGTATTTATGTCGATATATGGGCTTTGGGAGTTCTTTTATATTTTATGGTCATCGGTCAAATGCCGTTCCGCGCCGACACAGTAGGAAAGTTAAAAAGGCTAATACTGAACGGAGACTACACAATTCCGTCCTTTGTTTCAGAGACTTGTCAATTTCTTATTAAAGGTATACTCAGGCCGGTTCCAATTGACAGATTTTCTATCAAAGAAATAATGCATTCAGCTTGGTTGGACAGTGAAACGTTCAGTCAGCCATTACTGTCGTTTCAGTTTAATCCTGGTATGGAACAGTCAAAACTTAGCATGGAAGAACTATATTCATTGAAAATTTTGGCAAGTCTAGGAATTAGTAAAGAACAGCTGATTTTGAGCAACATAAATAGCGCTACGGATCAAACTCAAAAACAAAATACCCAAATGAACTATTTGATCAATTCACGGTCCATTTCTAATTATTCAAATATCCTAAATGATAGCCAAATTAATTTAACATATGAGCTTAAGCAATCTGTTAATGGAACATACAGAATTATATTTCATTTGGTTCAGAAAAAAATCAGAAAAGAAAACTTGAAAGAACTCGAGTCGAATACTTTTTTCGCCAATGAATATTCTAATATTAATTCAACCGATTCCGCAAGCAGATTTCGATTTCAGAGAACAAGAAAAAACTCATGTAATAGTGATGACTATGATGATGATTCGACTAGCAGAAATTCCCGTCTTGAAAGTGCTAAACCTAGCCAGAAATCAAATAGCATTTTTGTTAAACAAAATATTGAGAAAAATTCGGCCAAAAATTTTAATTTAAAATCTAAAAAAATAGTACAAAACAATGTAACTAAAGTAAAATATACCAATTTCAATGAAAATGATAATAACATGAGGAAAAAAAGCGCCAAACAGTCTTCAAAATTTTGCTCGATTCTTTGATCATTCCATTCAATTAATGGTGTAGTCATTTTTTTTTCAAACTTTTTTTTTTTAATTTTTTAAAAGATTAATGACAGCTTATCAAGCTTAAATATGTAATATAAAATTATTTTCACATTCAATAAAATTATTTTTTTTAAACTAAATTTGTTTGAAAAAAAAAAGAAAATTGATATTTATTTTTTAAAATACAAAATTTATAAAATGTATTTAGTTGAGATATTAAGTCCAAAACGATAAAAATAAAATTTATTTTTTTCCTTAAAAAAATTATTATACAAGAGCATTTTCTATTAATATTTAATTCAGAAAGTATATCAAACTAGATTTTTGAAAAACGGAGTTTCTAATTTAAAGAAAAAATCCCTTTTTTTAATTTACTATTTATTTCCTCTAAAATATTTAAATAAATGTGTTCAACACCTATTTAATGAATAAATGGAATAAATGGTTTTAAATCGAAAATCAAATTTTACAAGCGAATTTTAAATAATCTAGATTATTATATGAATGAAGGCTAAATAAAATCTTTTTTTTGTAGAAAGAAGGCTACCATACTACATCTAGTCATTTTTTAAAGAATATTTTAAAACATACATAAATCAAAAAAGATACATTTATTTGAAAAATCAATTCAAAAGATACGAGGACTTAAATTTTTTTTGAAACTAGTCAAACTGACTCGTTTGGTCCTTCTAGTGTTAAATGACTAAAAACCGAGAATATTCAGTCAATTTATTTATATTATTTGTTTAAAAAATTTGAAGATGTGCCATTTGATCATAATTTTCGTAAAAAAATTTAAAAAATCATTTATTTAGATTGATGAAGAAATTTTTTTTTTCTGATCATTATTAAATAATAAATACAGATGTAAGTTGATTTAAAAATAAAGTATTAGTTTCATTTAAAACAGAAATTATTGAAATTTGAATCAAAATTAGTACCTAGTTAACTTAAAAAAACAAAAAATATTTTAAAATAAACTAAAACAGAAAGATTTTAGATAGTAAAAGAAAAGTCGAAATGAAAATTATTTTAGATTTTTTGTGCAATATTTAAGAAATTTTTTAATTTCTTTTTTTTATCAAATAATTTGAGAGAGTTTTTTTAATTTTCTGAAAAATTCCACAAAAAATCTAAAAAATATGAATATTTAAAAATGTAAAATTATTTTCATTTTGCCAAAAGAAAAAATAAATTCTAAAAAATTTTAAATAGTTTTATTTTTTATTGTAGATTGAGTAGCTTTATCAATTTATTTTTAAGCTCAGCAAAATTAAGCCAATTTTTCCAAATGTGCTTCGATCCATCGAACAATAATGTTGCATTATGGCTTTTAAGACTATACTATGTATTGCATGGGACACTAGAGAAAGACAAATTGACAAAAGAAGACAAAGTAGAAGCGCTAGAAACAAAAGAAGTTAAACTATCAGCTTAGGCAAAACCGTTCCTATCGTTTTTTTTTTCTTTGTGTTATTCATTTTATCATTTACTGATCAAACTTTGTAGAAAGTCAAAATACAGCGGTTCTATTAAAAACGAAACGGTCCGACGCCGAAATGCCGACCATTTGGCGAACCGTCCCTTCCAGCCGTTGAGACCAAAAAAATTTATTAAAAACTTTAATTTTTTAAGAAATTTTTTGGTTCTGATATGACGGCCGGTTCGGACGGTTGAGACGGCAAAATTATATCTTTAATATTTTGTAAATTTTTCTATATATGCTTTAACCTTAAATTAGATGGATGAATATTCTTTGTCTGATAAATTTTAATTGATGATATATTTAGAAAATTTGACTAATATTCATAAAAAATTCATTTTTTATCAATATTTTAGCTGATTCGTTTATGCACGATTAGAATATTTCTTAAACTATAAAAATACATTTTATGTTTAGTTGGAAAACAGCCAGAAATCAATCATAATCGAGGTTATGAATGTAATAAATAATCATAATTTTAAGATTAATCTATAAAATAAAAATTATACTAAAAAAAATTCTTCATTTTATTTTTTATTTTTATTAATAGAAAAGTGTTTTTTTGTTTTTTTTTCGTTTTTATTTATTCATTTATTCATATTTTGTTTTGGTATTTGGTAAATATTTTTTTATGAACCATATTCATGCTTACAAGTAAGTAATTTAGAAACGACATTAGAATTTAATTCTTAAACTTACGTTCCAAGTGTATAACCATTTTCAGAATAGTGTTCAGTTCAACAACAATAATAACACCATGTACCGTATCCCCAACCGTATTTTTGTCGGAGGAATTCCACAAACAGCTTTGCAAAATGAATTAAGAGACTATTTTTCCCATTTTGGAAATGTGAAGGATGCGCGAATTATTACTGATCCTCGAGGAAATTCACGTGGCTACGGCTTTGTAACCTACGAGAGTGAAAACGATGCCCTTAAAGTTTTGAGCCTGAAAGAAGAAGATTTAATTTTTAAAGAAAATAGACTCAACATCGGACATGCATTTAGAAAGAAGAACAACTTCATGGGACAACCGGCAAATCTAAATGGGCATCATCATTCGAACAATTTTCATCATCAAAATCAATTTAACAATAATATGAATATGAATACACCTATTCAAATGAACAACCATTCAATGAATAACTATTTGGACGGCCAAATGCATCAAATTCCCAACGGAATAAATTCAAATTTTGGCCAACCTCCAATGAATTTATCTCAACTCAACAACCAAATGGGCATTAATTCCATGAATAATTTTAATCATATGCCATCTTTTAACGGAGTCAATATGAATTAGTTTTTTTCAATACTTAATATACTATTATATTATCTCAATTGAAGAAAAAAATAGTTAAAACTGTTTCATTTATATTAGTTAGTAATAATTATAATAGAGCTGAGAAATTTTTGGCATCTCAAACATTTTAAACTTTAAATAATTTCGTGTAAATAATTTTAGTCATAATTCGCCTCAATCAAAAAAAATTAAATAAATTTCATTCACTCTTAACAATTATCATTAAAAAACAGACATTTGCTAAATTTGTAAATCCTATTTTACTATTTATTACAATATTCAGAGAAAATTGTCCTAAAATATTCTAACTCGCATTTAATGCATTCACGTTATTATTTAATTTAAGAATCTTATAATTGTTACTTTTTAATAATTTTTCGTGAAATTTTTCAAATCTAACAGTTTTTAATTGATGTCATTAACTTTGCTCTTGTTTGTTTTGTTATTCTAATTAGTTATTCTAATTTTTTTCATTATTAGAGAATAAAAAATTTAGAAATTTAAATTTTTTTATTTTTAATACAACAAATGGCTAGTTATTAAAAGCTTTATTAATTAAATTCTAGAATTTCCTGTCGGCTAAAATCTTAGGAAGTAGATTTTAACTCATTTGGTGCTTTTAAACAATTCACATAGTTCAAATCACGGATGTGGATTTTTTTTTGGCTAAATAATTTTTCCTGAAAGGCAACTTTATTTAATCTGAAATTCATAAGCGTCAATTTGATTAAATGGTTTAAATAATTTTACTCTAAAATCGACTTATACTCTTCATTTTCGCCCATTTTATTTCCAGAAAATATAAAATGAAAAATAAGAATCTCAGTTTAATTTGAAATTTACTAAGATTATTGTCTATTTTACAAAGCCCTATTGCAAAATTTTGCCTTTTTATTATAGATTCTTAGCGTTTTATTTAAATTTTACTGCACATATTCTTATATTATTAATTTACAAAGAAATTTATGGAGTAATAATTTTTTTATTTATTGAATAGAGAGTTGCGTACTTTTTTTTATTAAATTTCTATTGAATTTTGTTTTTTACTATTAAATTTAATTTATTTAAGGTAAACATAGATTTTTTAGGCAATTTTTTCAATAATCGCACAGCATTCTGCTTTGTCTAAAATAAAATTTTTTGTGAAAAGTCTCATAAAAATTTCCTGTTTTACAAATGAGGATTATTAATGAGTACACAATTCAGGATAAAAATCATTTATTACTATAATCATTTATTTGCTCTATTTTACAATTCAAAGCCATATAAAGTATCATAATGGCTTCGAATAATTAAATGAATAAATTAATAGAATTTTTTTCCACCAAAAAAAAAAAATAAATTATATAAAAATAAAAAAATTTTCAAAAATAATGTTCATCGCCAAGTAATTAGTTAGATGATTAATTCTCGGAGTCCTTATATCTAAAAGGTATTTAGTTTATCTAAAATGAACAAATATTTGGCAAAAAATTTCAAAATATTAGACTCAAGTTGTCGTTGAATCACGTATAAATAATTAGGTAAGTGATGATTTATGAACGAGTTTAAAGACAGTTAAACAATTCTTCAATCGATTTATGCTACGTTTATTTTGATTATGACATATCGTTTGCTTTTCATTTGAATTATCGAGTCATTATCGGAAATTCGATAGAATTAATATTCCAATAAAAAAATTAAAAAAAATCAATATTTAGAAAATAGGAGTTATTGTTATGACGACAGATAAAATTTAAATTTCTTTTTTATTTTCACATAAAAAAATAACGTTTAACAATAACATTTTAATAAATTAATTATTTTCAGCTTGATATGTCACTGATTTTCTTTTATTTCTTTTTATACAACATGTTTTAAAATAGCCAACATTTGAATTGATTTTTTTAGATTAAATGTTGTAAAAAGGCACAGGTAATTTGAGCAAAAACGAGCCTAATTGAATAAATTATGCTCTTTAGATTTGTGTGTTGTAGAAATATTTTTCATCAAAAGAAAAATTTTCCTAGTTGCTATTGAGAAAAGTTGTTCAACTGGGTAGATTATTTCTTTCCTACAAATTTGTGTTATATTTAAATAACCCAATTTCTTAATTTTCAAAAATTTTCAAAAAAAATTTATTTTTTTCATTGATTTTTTATATTGAATTTAAATGAATATTTTAGTTTTTTTTTTCGTTTAATTGACAAATAGAGAACATATTTTTAATTGACAAATATCAGAGGAACTCATATGCTAATCATCCAATTTTAAAAAGTAAAAAAATTGGTATCAAATTTTTGATAATAATAAGCATAATTTAGGTGATTTTTCAAGTTAAGGAATACAAATAAACAAATGAATTTTTACTATTTATTAATGTATAGCTTTATTAAGCGAAATTCATAAGTTATTCATGACTAGATTAATCGAAACTTAAAATAAACTAAACCAAATCATTAGGTGATGCAAATTTTACGCAAAATTGTTATCTAAAAGTATTTTTTTTAATTCAAGTAGGCCAGTTAATTTGAAGATGAATAGCAAATATTTAGATGAAGTTTGAGTTATAAGTGTCTCTTGATACTAATTCATTCATGCGAGATTAAAGTTTAAGGAAAACAAGAAATGATTTATTTAAAATAAAAAATAAGGCTTAAATATTTTTCATTAAAGTATTGGTATATCGTTTCAAATGACCTAGTATTTTATTTTCACTAAAAAACAATAAGCATCAATTCGTGTCATTTAGTTAATAAAGTCTGCATCAATGATTTCAATAAATAATTTAAATTAGAATTTAAAATGTTCATGCTGTTTGAAAGTTTGTTAATTGCCCAGTCTTTTATCAATTTTTCTTTTTGAATTAAATTTGATATTAATATCAAGCTGTCAGATCAGATCTTAGGTTAAACGTAAATTAAAATCTAAAATTTTTAGGACGAAATATTTCAAATTGGATTATTTATTTTAACCAAAAGTCCAGTCTAAATTGATTGATAATTTATGAATGATAAAAATACTTAAACCATTTCATCAAATTTAGTTATAAAAGTACTATAGATTTTCCTTGACATTAAAGTTAAAATTACGCAAAATTTTTTTTATCAAATAAAACATAATTTCTAAACTTTATTATTCACTTGTAAAATTTCTCCTACACTTTATTTATTTTTTTCTACTATTTAGTATAATTTTATTAATTTTTTTTTTCAAATGATTAAAATTTTAAATATTTAGAATTTAAAGAAGAAATGTTTTTTATTAGTTTACCTTAAACGAATTCACAATTTGAAAAAAAATTTGCAACATATTTTATAAAAATTAGGAGAAAAATAATTTTACACTTAAATTTTTACGATATTTGTCGGTAAAACGAACAAACAAAGGCCAATTTTGAATACAATTTGAAAGATTTTTAAAAATGGGTAACACTATAGTAAATGTACCTGGTTCAAATGTATCCATCAATTTAAATGAGTATCAATGTTCTGATAGAGGTTTAATCTTACCAAGTAAGTTTTTTGATTTTTTTGTTAAGCTTAGAATTTAATCATATTATTATTCTATGATTAGCACTAAAATTATGAAAATTTTTCAATTAATATTTTATTACTATTACCTGAAGCTATTTTAAATGAATTCAGAGTTTTATTTTGAACAAATGGGAATAATTGTTCACTTTATCTTTCTTTGTAAAAAATTAAAAATATTTTATTATTTGAAATTAAAAATGATTAATTAATGTTGATGAAAAATAATTTTTTTTAACTTTGTTAGAATACAAGGTCATTAAATTATTTTGATTTAAATTTTTCGAGAATGCATCAAAACACCTGACTAATTCACAAAAAGCTTTGAAAGACAATCAGGAAAAAGTATGATTTTAGCATATCGATTTAAATTTAGCATGCTAACAAAAGCGATTTTTCTTCCAAGCAAAATTAGAGGTTTTTTTATTAAGAAAAAATGTATTTCTTGTTTTTTAAAGTCAAAAATATTATTTAAAAAGTCAAAAAACTAAATTTTTGAAAAAAAAAGCTTTCATTGATTAGGATTAATTAAATTTTTGAAGGAAAAATACTCTAAAGATAGTAAAAATAATCAAAGATTTTTTATTCTATTTAAAATACAATCGAAAATAAGATGGAAAAATATAAGATTTGGATTTGAAATTTAAATTAATCGATCAATTCATGGTCATTTATAAGGCTATTTAAAACGAATTTAATTCATTAAAGATTTTTATAAAAAATTGAAATTGCTACTCAGGTCTTAAAAATCCTCAACAAAAATTTCAAATTGTAATAGCTTTTTTTTATGGGTAAGGATTAGAGAAACATTGAAGATGTAAAGTTATAAATTGTGAATAAAACATAAACACAATTTTATTTTTTAAACTGTTAAATAATACATAACGTAATTTTCGGATGATTACGTTAAATTTATTTTTTACATACAGTTAAAAAAAACATTAATAAAGTTGAAAACGTCTTCATTTATTGCATTCTTTTCCATTTCAACAATAAGACGAATAAAGAACTCTTTTTATATAATCATCAACAATTTACTCATTGATAGAACACTTGTTTAAGGTACTGTAAACAAATGTTGCTTTGAAAAATATTCAAGTTCCACCTCAGAATTAACTTTAAATTTTTTTAACTTTTTGTCTCATTAATCAAGAATAGAAAAGAATAATTTTGTGTTTTATTTTAAATTCATTAAAATTTTTCACATAATAATTTAATGACTTTTTATGCTTATTGAATAAATAGCCTTTTTATGTTTTGTTTTCTGTTTCTTAATTATGAAATTTAGTTTTATGTTGGTTCACTTTTTTAAAAATTCAAAACTTAAATTTTTAAATTGTGTTTTTTAGATTCACGTTTTTTTGAAGTCGTTGTCCCTTTTCTATGAAGGTCTAAAATTTGTTTTATAATTTGTATCAGTTGATACAAAGTTTATATCACCCAAATTAAGTCTGTTCAATAACTTTCTAAATGTGAAACGCACTCTGTATATTTAAAAATTATTAAAAAAAACAAATGTAGAAGTATTGCAGAAACTAAATTTGAGTGATACAAATTTTGTATCAAATGACATAATTTACAGAACGAATTTTAGACCACCAGAAAAAAAAGCCATCAAAATTTGAAATTATTGTTTTTTTTTTAATCCAAAATTCACAATTGAAGAATATTAGAATTTAAAATTCTTGAAATTTTTAAAATTAAAAAAATCTATCAGATATTTTATTGAAATATATTGGAGCATATTAAACTTTGAATTTTATTTAAAAATGAATATTTTGAATTTAAAATTAAAAATTAATCATAATCTTAATTAAAGTAATAAGTGAATACACATGGCCAGTATGGGTTCGAGTAGTCATTTATCTTGCAACTCTTCTTTATTTATTTTTGGGGATTGCAATAATAGCTGATATTTTTATGTGTGCTATAGAAAAAATAACAAGCAAAACTCAAATTATTAAATATCCAAATCCAAACAATCCTGATGAAATAATTGACAAAGAAGTAAAAATGTAATAAAAAACAGTTTTATCTATTATATATTATATTTTAAAAAATAATAAATTTTTTAAAGAAGATTTTGTTAATTTTTTTTTTAAGATGGAATGACACTGTTGCTAATTTAACGCTGATGGCTTTAGGAAGTTCTTCTCCGGAAATTTTGCTTTCAGTCATTGAAATATGTGGAAATAATTTTCTAGCAGGAGACCTGGGTCCTGGAACAATTGTTGGTTCGGCTGCATTCAACTTACTGGTTATATCAGCAATCTGTGTAATAGCAATCGAAAAGGGTGAAATTAGAAGGATAAAAAATTTCAAAGTTTTTTTGACAACTGCTACTTGGTCTATATTTGCTTATATATGGCTTTTTATTATTTTAGTTTTGATTACTCCTAATGAAGTTACACTTTGGGAAGCTGTAATTACTTTTTTGTGTTTTCCATTACTTGTAACACAATCTTTTATGACAGAGAAAAATTTTTTTCTCAAATCAAAAAAGACAGATATTGATCAAGAACACCAAAAGTTATCTCAAATGAGTAAGACAATTGAAATTTGTATTTTCTAAATTAAAATTATTTTAAAAGCTGTTTGGCAGCGGAAAAAGTTGTTCGAAGCTCCAGTGGTCAGTGCCGAAGAGGTAATGCAATATACCAAAGCAATCGGAGATCGAACAGATCTTACTGAAGATGAAAAAGCCAAATTAATGGCCGCAAAAATTTTAAAATCAAAAGATAAAAGCTATGCACATTATCGCATTAATGGAGTGCGTCAATTGACGGGCAGTCGAAGAAACGAAATCGAATTGCCCGAACATTTAGAAGAAATTTTGAGAAAAAATGAAATTGAGGAAGCTTCTCAATCAAAAGATGACCTTGGAATACAATTACATGGAACTTTTTTGAAAGATTTGTCTGAGAATGGCAAAAAATCAGTAGTTGAATTTGCTGCCTCATCTTATGCAGTGCTTGAAAATGAGCAAGTTTGCCGCATTATTATTGAGAGATATGGTAAATTGGATCAAGATGTAACATTTAGAGTTGAGACAATAGATGGTACTGCTGAAGCTGGAGAAGACTATAACAAAATAGACGAGGTCATAACAATGGTCAAAAATCAAAGATTTCTTCCGCTTGATGTGACTATAATAGATGACAATCAATGGGAACCTGATGAGACCTTTTTTGTCAAATTGTCACTTTATGGTGAACAAAATGACGTCAAACTTGGTCACAAAACAATTTGTATGGTCACAATTATTGATGATGATGAACCTGGTGAGATTGAATTCTCTCAACCTGTTTATGTCGTAAAAGAATCGATTGGCACTTTTGAGGTAACTGTCGAGCGTAAAAATGGAGCCGATGGTCAAGTTTCAGTAGCTTTCAGAACAAGTGATATCAATGCTATTGCTGATAAAGATTACATTCCAAAAAGTGGTATTCTTGATTTCAAACATGGTGAAATTACAAAAACAATACCAATAACTATAATTGATGACAAAACTGCTGAGAAAGACGAATCTTTCGCAATCGAACTTTTTGATCCCAAAGGAGGTGTTAAATTGGCAAGAGTATGGAAAACAGTGGTAACCATAATAAATGATGATGGTAAAAAATTAATAAAAAGTTAATATTTATTTGACATTATTTATTTTTTGTGTTAAGATTTGAAAACAATTGCCAATAGAATGGCTAATATGGTAAATGCAGATTTAGATGCGATAAGTGTTGTAAAAAAAGGCTGGGGTCAGCAATTTGTTGAAGCAATGAACGTTAATGGTGGAGACATTGAAACTGCAAAGCCTTTGGACTATGCAATGCATTTTTTGTCGTTTCCGTGGAAAGTACTTTTTGCTTTCATGCCACCTCCTCATTTATTGGGCGGTTGGTTGTGTTTTGTATGCTCTTTGACAGTAATAGGTGGACTAACTGCCATTGTAGGAGATGCTGCAGCAATCTTTGGATGCTTAGTTGGTTTAAAGGATGGCGTTACAGCGATTACTTTTGTCGCACTTGGAACCAGTTTACCGGATACATTCGCTAGTAAAATTGCGGCCAAAAATGAGAAAACAGCGGATAATGCTATCGGAAACATTACTGGTAGTAATTCAGTAAATGTTTTTCTAGGCTTAGGTCTGCCTTGGCTTGTAGCAACTATTTACTGGCAAATAAAAGTGAATATTTTATTTTATAATATTAATTTATTTCTAGGATTTTTCTAATTTTAAATTTAGGGCTTGCCATTTGTGGTGAATGCTGGCTCTTTAACTTTTTCAGTTGCTGTTTATTCAATAGCTAGCGTTATTTGTCTTGGTACAATTTTTATTCGAAGATTTTTGAATATATTTGGCAAAGGAGAGCTAGGAGGACCAACTGTGCCTAAATATTTGACCTCTCTTCTTTTCGTGATTCTTTGGATTATATATGTTGTACTCTCATCCCTGCAAGCTTACGGTCATTTGCCTTTTTAAAAAAAGAAATAATTTTTCACAACTAAATTAAATCCGAGTATTTTTTTTTAAAAAAAACTTAGATCAAGAGATCTAATATTCTATTTAATTATTTAAAATAAAAGAACTAAGATTAAAATGCTTTCGAACCCAATTGGATTTTTTAGTTTAGAAACTAATCTAAAACAAATATTATAATTTAGAAATTATATTTTTTAAATAAATTTTTTTTACAAATTCTATATATTTTATCTAAATTCAAAGAATTGAGTCATTATTTATTTTAGAATTTTTAATATACTGTAATAAAACCTTCTTAGTAGTGATCGATTTTAAGTTCAAACAAATCAATCGAGAACTAAAAAAATTTTTTTTTACTAATGAATTTTTTTATTTTAGGCAAAACAGTAAGGGATTAGTAATAAGATAAAAATTAATTATTTAATTTTAATTCTTTAAAAATTTAATTATTATTATATGAAAATTTGAAAACAATTATAATTAAATTTTTATCAATTTAAAAAATACCAGATAGACGATTGTCTTTTTTAACTTTTGTTGACATTTAATAAAAAAATAATAAATAAATAAGTTTAAGTCATCAAATAACTTCTTAATCTTTAAAATTCATCGATCACTCTTTTTAAAATTCCAGATCTATATTAGGCCAGGAAAAAACAATTGCATTCACTATTTCGAAAATGCAAATCGAAAATATCCAAACTTTTAAAAACTGAAAAATTTAATGATTCAACATTTTCAAAAACGTCCCGTTAGAATAACTCATGCAAAATAATTTTGAATAGGTTATCTTGATTCAAGTGATATAAATGGTGTACAGACAAAAAAATGCAATTAAACACAAAGAAATTTAAAGTTATCTTCATTCTTGGCACAGACTGTGATAAACCAATTAAGCTTTTCCTGAAAAGCTAAATTTTAGAAACAATCGGTTCCTACGGCTATCTCCGTAAAGAAATTAATTACAAGCTCGACTAGAGTCAACAATGGAAAAGATTTATCAAAAACTAGAATCGTGCGCCGTTTCTCATCAAACAGCTATAATAACTTGGCTTTAAATTTGATATTCTAGTGACTGTTTTAAAAAGAATATCTATTAGTCACCTTGATTATAACAGTTCTGTTTTGATTTCAGTATCTTTTGAAATTAAAGCGCATATCATTGATATTAAAAATAAAAAATAATTCAATATCCAAGATGCAAACGAACGATTCGATTTAAATCGAATCAATGTGTCTTAAAAAGCTTGTCGCCTTGATTACTTTCTTTATAATTAAAAAGACAGGAAAATTGAAAGTGAAATTAATAATTATTTAAAAGAAATAGAGCCATGGTTATGCAAATGGAAGATGAAAATTTGTCGAAATAAATGTATCTTCACATTTTTCTCTAAAAACAAGCGATTTAATAATATCTTTAGGCTTCAGTTATTTAACAAAAATATTGTCTTGTCGATTTTTATAGAAAATTAAACTTAACTTTTGTGCCATTTTTTTGTACACCCGTTAGATACGTAGACTAGCGTTAAACCAAAGTAAAGTTTAAAATTTTAACCTTGAAATCAATTTTTCCGTCTGTACGGTTACTTAGATTAGAAAAATTATAAGGTTTGTGCAGATTAATATTATTATTTAAAAAATAAATTACAGTCAATTTTTAAATTATGTTCTATTTATTATTTGATTGAAATATTTCAAGTTATAAAGAAATATTTCAAGCAAACAATAGTCATTTTAAACCTTTATAATTAATTTAATTAAAAGACAGACAAATTAAATAGTAAGTTATTGATTTTCATGATTGTTGTGTAAAAATAAGATCAAACTAAAAATCCGACACAACTGGATCTAGTACAGTCTTCAAATGGATAAAATTCTGGAATAATATTTATTTCTGTAGTGACTATATTTTTGCTTCCTTGTAAACCAGGAAAACTAAACTCAAGAAAAAAACCCAACCATTGATTTTTTGGTCTCTCAAATGAAACAGAATAAATAAGCTCATTGTTTTTCAGTTTGACAGCTACATTTTCTTCAGTAGATTTCCATTTTACAGAATTTAGACCCACTGTTCCGTCAGGTTTTAAAATTGCTTGACGAAAGTCGCGTTTAAAATTGTTACTTTTTGCATACCAGCATTGGACTTTAAAAGGTTTAAGTATTGAAGGTATTAAAGTAACTTTAGCTCTAATAGTGCCATGTGTTGAATTATTTGGTCTAGTCCATGTTAATTTAGGCAAAAAATACGCTTTATAATAGGTACTTAAGAAAAAGCCTCTTAAAGTGCCCAGAATTGTGTCGCCAATAGTTTTTATTGAATGGCCAATATTAGGAATTCTTCGGTGCAATACTTTGCCATCTGTAGCAGCAACTAAATTTTCCCAGTAGGCATATGTGTTATCTGGGTAAAAAAATTCATCACCTGTAGTCGATATCACCAAAATATTTGTCTTCCTAAATCTATCCAAATAATCTTGAAATCGAAAAAAATTCATGATGATAGCCTTTATTTTTATTCAAAAACTAAATCTTACAAAATGGATCAATCAATTTTTGCATTTCAAAAATCTCTCTTGTATCAATATTCTTAGTAATATTTACTTCGTAATAGTCATTGAAAGCAAAAGTCCAACCACCGATTGCTTTAAAATTTTGATGCAAACCCTTTAAATGAGAAAATTTAAAATTATTAATTGCTAATAAAACCTAAAATTTCTTACTGTGTTTAAATTTAAAAGATCCATAACAATTGGAATTGCTGAAAAAACTCGTTCAGTATCCAAAGCTGCCTAAATTATTTTTAAAAAAATCTGAGTTAATGAAATTTTTAATCTAACGTTTAACCAAGTGGTCCAACCGCGTTTTGATTTTCCAGCAATCATAAATTTTTTAATATCAAAAAAGTAATTGTCTTTTACAAATGCTTGAATTGTATCCATTGCTTTGCTAACTGCCTTTGTCATTGGAAATCGAAGTAAAACATTTGGATCATCTGTGTTTTCAATGAATTTTTTCCAACCCCAGGCAATTAAAGCATCTTCGGATCTTTTTTTCCCCAAGGGATCATCCTGATTTAAAAAAAAAATTCATTTTGTTTGAGGTGAGTTTTATTTACTTTGAAAATAAGTGGTTGATTAGGTATTTGTTCTATTATTGCAGAAATAGTAAAGGTAGATAATGAAAAATTCGAAATTAAAGCAATATCATAGTCTGTTGGCGTTGGTATTCTTAAAATTTAGCTTAAGAATTAATCTAGGAGAGACAACAAATAAGTTATACTGATCTTTATTTGATCCTTCTCCAATCCAAAGAAGAGCAGCATCTTTTCTAAAATAAGCTGTTCAATGAATATTAATAATCTCAAATCTAATCTTGTTTACCGAGAAACTTGGTTCGGAATGGAAATTGTTAAGTAATGCCACCAAATTGGTCTATCAATCAGTGTTTCTAAGAAAAGATAAATAATTTCGTAGGTTTAATTTATTTGATCCAAACCATTTAACCATTTCTGAGAAGTCATATTTACAACGTAAATTTCATTATAAGTCAATTTGTATTGCTGAATTATGTTGAAGCTATAATTTGGATCAAAGCTATTCACATAATCGTCCAGAGGTGAAGCATCAATTAAAATTATCAGACTTAGGACATAAAATGCATAAATTCCCATTTTCAAGGTATTATTTAAAAATAAAACTTTTTTTTTAAATCAGAGATAAATAAATCAATTTTATAATGCAAAATTTTATCATTAAATTAACACTAAATGTATAATTATAAAGTAGACAAATTTTATTTTATTTTATTGCTAAATAGATTTTTAATACTTTAATTTAATAAGAGAAAATAATAAAAAGCATAGAATATTTTTGAATAGGTAAAAAACGATTTTTTTTAAATTTGCTAATTTTAATTAGATAACTCGGAATAATAAAATAAATTAGGAAAATAAAAAAAAATTAATTTATGATGATGAAAATAAAAAAGGGTTTGTTCTTATTACTTATTCAAATAGTTATAAAATAAACAATTTAAAATTTAAACAATAACAATGATTTACTTAAATTATTATAAAGATAAATTGATTAATTTCAAAAATCAAAAATTTTAATACTTTAAAATTTCTTTCATTTTCAATACCAGAAACTTTGAGGAAAACTTTGAAGTTAAAAAATTTGAGTAAAATACAATGAAAAAATGATCCATAGAGGATCAAAAGATAATATAAATTTGATATTTTCTTCGATTGTAAACATCCATTTGTTAAAGGTATCATTCAAATGAATGACCAAAAATTAAAGCATAAATATTTTAAAATAAAATACTTTTTTTTCTCATAAATTTTTTTTCTAGTTAAAATGGAAAAATAACGCTTCTCCAAAAAATTTTTACGCATTTTGTTTTTCAACAAAAAATTCAACATCCTAAAGTCTTGAAATTTTGAACATTTTCAGATTTAGAATCAATAGAAGTGTTAAAGCAAAATTTTTTAAATTATGAAAAAATAGTTTGTTTTAAATAAAAAGATTTATTCAAAACAGTTATGTCGAATATTATTAAGGAAAAAATAGTGGTTGATTTTAACAGTTAGCATTTTAATCTAATGTACAGTAGGTCTCAAAGATTTAGAATCAAACTTAATATGAATATGTTTAAACATATTGGTTTGTTCTTTCGATCTTCATCCATACAACATACTCTTGAGACACAAACTTTGGTTGATATTTCTCATTTTGGAATTGCCTGACCAAAACTCTAGATTTTCTATTTAAGATTTCCAAGATGGACTGGTCTCTAAATATAACTTTAGCCAAATCTAACAAGACACGTCACGATCTGAATTTTGGCGGTCGGGCAAAGTTGCCAGAGTTGTGCAACCTATATTTTGCTTGGAAATTTCACTTGGTTATTTTGACAAATTTTTGCGGAACTCCAGCTAACTAAGCTATTTCTCTTACAGTCGTTATACGAATATTCAAAAGACCTACAATTTGCCATCATTGTTGATCGATTAATTTTTTGTTTACTTTTTTTCTTTTTTTGCAAAGGAAGTTTTACTTTAATAAGATAAGTAAATTGTAGCATTTGTTGGACAAAGGAAAGAATAAAGATAATTAAATGAAAAAATGAAATTGAAAAGAATTGGAATGAAAATTAATTTCGATAAAAAAGTATAATTTTTTTCTTTAAATTATAGTTACATTTTTGTTTTAGTAAAAAAATTCATAATTAAAAATTTTTCTGATTTCAAAAAAACAATATTTTTATTTTTTAAAGTTTGATTTCAACTTTTTGCAACATATTGTATTAAAGAGTGAATTAGAGAACCAAGAAAAAGTTTAAATCAAAGCCAAATTTTTATTTTGGCATTTTAAATTTTTTGATTATTAATTTATTTTTTTGGTTTATCTTATTTTTGAAGCTTTAATTCTTTCCCTGGCTCAATCTAAGATTAAATTTTTCTTGGCTAAAAGTTAAGAGCCTTAAGCTCTCTTTTGACTTTTATATTAACTTGTTCAATAACTACGTGCTTATCTAAATACTGCCTTTTATGGAGCATAGAGAAGTCTTGTTATTGATATGACTGAAATCTCAACTGTTAAGAAGGAGTTCCATAAAAGATCTAATTTTCGAATATAAACCAGTATTGATTTTTTTTAAGCAGAAATTAAATTTAATTTTTAATGAAGCACTGAAAATTCCAATTATTCACAGTAACTAAGGTTCAAGAACCTCCACACTATCTGTAGATCCAAATTTCGAACTTAAATGGTAATCTGCATATATGAAAACCCCGGAAAGTCAAAATTTTATTGGGGTCAAAAAAAATTCATAAAGTATAATTTTCATACTTTATAGTATGAAAATTTTTTGATCAAGATTTCATTTTATTTTTTCTAAATAAGAATAAAACGTAAAAAATTTGAAATTGAAAATTTGAAAAAAATTTAAAACGTCATTGGGACCCCTTATAACTAGATACAAAAAAAATTAAAAAAAAAGGTAATTTTTACTCTTTTTTGAGGTAAAAATTAATATTTTATTTTAAAATTTTTATTAAAATACTTTGGTTTTGTATAAAATTTAATTTCTTTCAGAATATATGCCCATATATAGGACTTGATTGTATAGTTTCTTAGAAAAATAGGCTTAAAGGGAAATTTTTTAAGCTATGGCCAAACTTCTGCCCCTCTGAGCAAAAATTTTCTTTTGACCTCCCCCTAAAATTTTGGCTCTCCGGGGTTTTCATATATGCAGTTTTCTATTTGAGGTCGAAATTGGGATCTGCAGATAGTGAGGACGTTTTGTGTTCATATTTTATCTGATTAAAATCAGTCATTTAATATTTTAAAAAAATCATGAATTAAAGCTTGGTCTTGATTTGAAATAAATTAGATTTATCAACTGATATTGCTAAAAAGGAAAAAAAATGAATTTTATATTTATTCATAAAAACCAATTAATTTAACAAAATTGATATAAGATATTTAAAAGCAATATTTTACATTATAATAAAACAACTCTCACTCAAAAATATTTTAAACTACTGTCTTTTTTACGGTAGTATGAAGTTTTATTTTTTTTTGGATGCAATGCAGTATTTTTATTTAATTATTAAATTCTCTAAATTCACTCTGACTGTCTTCACTAAAATCGCTGAAATGTGGTATTGGACTTAGTGTCACTATTTGAATACCTGGTCTAGGTTCTGATCTAGACTCTAATGAACCGCATATATTTTCGATCAAAAGTTCCAAAGTTTCTTTTACTTGAAAATTAATTCTCGTTTCTTCATTTTCCCATTCAAGACTTGATTCTTCTATTAAATCGACACAGTTTTTATTTTTACGATGTAAAAATCTTTTTTTTGTCATTTGTGAAGCTGTGCTTAAGGTTTGACTTAATCTTTCATTATAACTAGCATTATGACTAAGAAGATGAGCTCGCAGCGCAAACTTGTGACTAAATTTCATTCCACAAATTTCGCATTCAAATGGCCTTTCGCCTGTATGTTTGACCTTATGCTCAATTAAAAGATCGTTTGTTAAAAACCTCATAAAACATTGGTCACAAGTGAAAAAATCACCTGAATTGCTAGATTCATTTTCATCAGATTTTGTTAATATAAATGAGGACAATTTTGATTTCTCTTCGCCACAATATTTTCCTTCTCGTTTTATGGTGCACCTTTTACTTGATTTTATTGCATTCTGAATCGGAGAAGCGTGATCATCTACGATGATTGGAACTTCTGAATGAAAAGTTTTGATATGGGCTTTCAGGCCATTTGACTGAGAGAACTTGTTTTTGCAAATTGGACATTCATAAGGCTTCTCCCCGGTATGAGTTCGTAAGTGTCGTTTCAAACGGAATGTATCACGACTGGCATAGTCACATAAGTGGCATAAATATGGACGCTCATCTGTGTGCACTCTGATGTGTCTTTTCAGTTTGCTCAGCTCTACAGTTGAATAATCACAAAATGTACATTTGTGTGGCTTTTCCATCGTATGTCTTTAAGCAAGCGAATTGATCAAGATAGATTAAGACTTTTAAAATCAAATAAAAGCTTACTTGTATTTAATGTGTCGGTTCATTTCGCTTTTGGTGCCAAAATAAGTATCGCAATGATCACATTTGTATGGCTTGATTCCCAGATGTAAATTTCGATGATGCTCTAAAGTATTAAAATCTTTGAATTTTCTAACACAAAATTCACATTGGAGTTCTCTTTAAAAAAGATAAGTTCAGCGTGTGTAAAAGGTGTTTTTGATCAAATTTACTTAGAATCACATTCTGGCTGAGCAAGATGTTTATCAAGTTTCTTTTGACTAGAAGTATTAAATGAGCATTTAGGGCATTTGAGGTCCATTTTCTTTGAGGATAGATTGTCTTGGTCATTTGGCCTTTTTCTCTTGCGAGTGGTATCTTCAGAAGAAATGGAACATAAACTATTGCTATTTTGCATTAGTATTATTTAATATTTAAGATTTAGGCAAAAATTAAATTTTTTCTTCTGATGTATAAATAAATTTTTGATTTTATGCATGAATTTCAATTGATTTCGAAACAAAATTTACAAACAGCTGATTTTAAATTATGAATAAAACAGAGCTGACCTTTTCTAAAATAAAATGGAAAATAAAAAATTTTGATAAAAAAAACATTAAATGCTAAAAAATAGAAGTTTAAAATTCAAACATTTATTAAATCTTGAAGAGGATTTTGTAAAAATAACAAACTATCCTTTTTGTAATTTTTTGTTAAAAGTAAAAAAAAAATTAATTTCTTAGTTTTTTAAAGATAAACTTAAAAATTTTTAAAAATTTACACAGATAACTATAACTATTATTGTAACTCGGGATTTTTTAAGCTAATTCTCAATTCTTAGTGAAAAAAATTTAAACTAAATAAAAGAATTACTAACCCATTTGGTTTTTCAAGACTTCAATATTTTTTGAATAAAGAAACACTGGATATTACATTTTATGGATTTCTAGTGATCATATCAAATAGTTTGAATAGTGTTTTAAATTTATACAAAAAAAATTTTGATGCCTTTTCATCGACCTTTCTATTATCAATCTATTCTATTCGGATTATTGGTTTGATCAGATTAGAATGTTTAAAATCTTTATTTAAAAAAAAAACTAAAGAAATAAATATAGTCAATTTTGCTTGGCCATGAATTCTGAATTTCAGGAATTTAATTTTTGAATCTAATGCTGGAAAGAAATAAATTGAAGTTTTGTATGTTTTAGATTGTTGCGTATTTGAAAATTTTAAATGTTGTATAGTTTGAAATTGTTTTGATATTTTTAAAAGAGATTATTGCAATTTTTTAAAGTAATTATGAAAAGAAAAAAAGTACAAGTATAAGCGAGTTCAAACAATACAAAAGTATGCAGAATTATATCAAAATTTTTTTCAAAATTTCGAAATAATTCCTATGGAAAAAAACACTTAGAAAATTATTTTTTTCATTGAATAGTAATCTATTCTTAAAATTTCATCTTAACAATTAAGTAACATGGTTCAAAGTGTATCCTATCAATCGAGAGTCTACAGTTAATTGATGGGGCAGGGATTAAAGAAACATAAAAATGTCATAAAAAACATATTAATTGTAAATCAAACATAAGCACAATTTTATTTTTTAAACTGTTAATTAAAAAAAATCGTTAAAACGACTTTTTTTAAAATTTTTTTCATTGTTTATTGCCTAACTTTGAAAAACAAAAGAATCTATTTCGATAACTAAAAAAGAAATTTAATTTATTTAAAATTTTTTTCTATATAATCATGAATTTTTGTGTTTTTAAATTTGTTTACCATTATTTATGCTACTTCCTAAATGTTTGTTTATATATTATTACATTGATTTCATCATTTGATATAAAAAATAGAAAAAAAAACAAAAACGCTTATTTGAAAAATTAAAGTCTTTTAAAAATTAAAAATTTTATTGAAATTAGTTAGCACTTTTCTAATTAAATATCTCAAATTTAATCAAAAGACCGACCATGAACTGATATGATGTTAATTTTAAGTTTCTTTTTTGAATTATTTTGAAAAAATTGTTTTTATTAAAAAATTATTTTATTTTAAGCTAAATTAAATTTTTTATTTTTCCGAAAAATTAAAAAATTGATGAAATTAAAAAAATACATTTAGTTGAAGTTAACACCTGAAAAATAAAGTTTTTAATTTTGCCTCTTTTAACAAAAAAAACGAATAATTTATTTGAGCGCCAAAAAATTAAAATGTTCAGAATAAAAAAGCGAGCCAAATTATAAATTTCATCTAATTTAACTTATTTAGAATATACGCGCTCTAAAATGCTTTGACATTAACATCATTCACTAGATTTGAAAAATTAATTTCCATTTTCTAAGCTCTTTTTTAAAACTCTAAAGACTTAAAATTTTGATCATGAGTCTAACGCAGCACATTAATCACCTGTGTGTCATTAATGGTGACTACAAGATACTTAAAAAAGACTTGCAGAGTGAAGCATCATTGGGTGAAAAGGTTCAAAACGGAATAGACAAACTAAACGAACTGATTGAATTCTATAAAATAAATTTGCAGCAACAAGGACATGATGAGTGTTTTCAGCTTCTCCATTCAAAAGATGGCAGCGAATTGTTTGGAAATCTGTTCACCAGTTTCGGTATAAGCTCTGCGGTGGCCGAATCAGAGACAATGTTGAACGAAGTTTTGGGAAATGTCGGCTCGAGCACTCAACAATACCAACGACTTGCTATTCAACACTTCAATAACAATAACAATAATTCAACTTGTTTCATTTGCTTTATTGTAAGCGATTTCGATCAATCCGACTCGAATTTCCTAAAACTTGAAGACATTCAATTAAAATTGACCAATTTTGTTAACTCGATGAACAATACTCAAAATCAATCTGCCATTACAAGCAATACATCAAGTGCTCATTTATTGTCTAGTTCGAATATGTCTGTAATACAATCAAATCAATCAACGAGCCAGCAAAAGAGATTCATGATTTTCGGATGGCCAGTATTGTACTATTGTATTAAAAATGATCTAGTAAGAATTTCATCTATAAATAAATATACTTATTCTAAATATTAAAAATTATCTGGAAAATATTTCTGTTTTATTTAAAAAAAAAAATTTTTTTTTGACTTGGAGAAGTCCATGTTTGATTTTGAGAACTAAAGAAAAATACATAAATAAAAGCATTTGAACAAGAAAACATTGAATTTCAAAAAAATTTTTTTTTTAGTGCTTAACAATGGCAACCGATGTGGAAAGACCTCTGTATTGCAAATTAATGTCGGGTTGCTTTGTTTGTTTTACTGGATTTCGTAAAGAAAACAAGCATAGTGTAGCACATTGTATCAAACTAGTCCATTACATGGGCGGCAGTGTACGTAAAGAGTACAATAAGCGCATAACTCATCTCATAGTTAAATCAACTCTAAGTACAAAATATAAAACGGCATATAATATTGGCAAGTGTCACTTGTTGACTGAAGAATGGATTTTGGAGTCGTGGAAACACCGAAATCAAGTTGATTTTGACGTAAACGAGGAGGAATTCATCAAAAAATTTAAACTAAAAGCACTATACTCGTTAACCATAGCATTCTACGGTTTCACTAATGAAGAAACTCAGCACATGAAAGAAGTGACTATTGATAACGGTGGTACGCCAGTCAGCGATCTAAACGATCCAAATATTACTCATATAGTGATAAACGATCAAGAAGTAAAACACTTTCCAGACGAACAAAATTTGTCCAATTCAATTGGTTCAATAACTCCAACAGGGTCCAAATCGAGTCATTTATTCATCGATTTGAATCAATCTCCTTTTTCGAATACTAAGGCGTCTATTGTTCGCACTGAATGGTTTTGGGCTTCGATTCAGATATGCTGTCGCGCTAGTGAATGTTTGTACGAATTTTCCAAAACAGGCCGTGATGCCAAGACCGATCCGCCAAATAAACGTATTAAACTGAGTGTAGACAATTTATTGTCGACTGAGCTCAATTCAACAGTGCCCATTATGAATCAAAGCCAGACCGATAGTCCACAAGCCAAAAAATCACCGGCACGTGCCAACCAAACTGACTATGAATCGCCTACGCTTTGTCCACAACAAATTACAAACAAAAGTCTGACTCGTTTATCAACTGATCGTCTATTGTCTGCCAAGCAGAATATTTCAAATAATTTATCAACTAGTGCTTCACTTTTGGATGCTACAACTGATGATGCGATGAGCATTGATTCCCCATTTAATAAAGATCGCGAAAGCCACGCTCTAATGAATAGCGCTAGCAGCAATGGTGTACAAAATGAGAAAAACAAAAAAATGAGCAAAAGATGCCAACGAATTATAGAACTCTTTGAAACAGAAAAGCGATTTGTCAATATATTGCATACAATTATTTTCGTAATGATATTTTACTATTTTTGTTAAAAGAAAAATTTCAATTAATTAAATTTTTTTTTTAGTATTTTAAAGAGCCCATAGAAGCACCTGATCAAGCTTGTGGTCCTATTTTAGATCAAACTGAAAGCAAAGAGATATTTGGTAATTTGCCGCCCATCTATGAGGTGCATTGTAAAATTAAAGATAGACTTGAGAAAATTGTCAATAGAAATATAAGCGAAGAGGCGGTTTCAGTTGGAGAAATCTATTTGGATAATTCCGATGCCTTGCTAAAAACATATCCGCCTTTTGTAAACTTCTATGAAAAAACCAAGGATGCCATTTTGGAAAGAGACAAGACAAATTCTCGATTTCATGCTTTTTTGAAAATAACACAAGCAAAACCAGAATGTGGTAGACAAACTCTAATTGAGCTATTAATAAGACCAGTGCAACGTTTGCCAAGCACTTTACTCCTTTTAGACGGTATGTGAAAATTAAATTTTTATATTTTATTAGTGATTTTATTCAAAATAAAAATTCAATCATTTTAATTAAAAAAAAAAAATCTAAACTGAAAATTTTCTTTTATTTAAATAGATATTTTTTTTCTAAGACAATTTCAATTTATACATCATCGAATATTTTATTAAAGATTTTTAGCAGTGTGAAATTTTAGTACAAAAACCAAAGTATTAAAAGCAAAAAAAATTTTATTATTTTTTCTAGTTTTACAAAATTTTTTTTTGCAAACAGTACAGTATTTTATAATTTTTACAAAAGAATTTTAAGCTCAATATCAAAAAATAGGTCAGTGGTTTAGACTGGGTAATAATTGCGGTGTAAATCGATGTAAAAACCTCTGTATCAGATCGGAGCCGTTTTTCATAAGGTACAAGAAAAGGGGATAAGCGCCCTACCATTTTACTCTAGGATAGAATAGGGACATCTATTATTAATTTTAAGCTCTGCAAAAATTCTTCTTTTTTCTGATAAATGCGCACCATCAAAAAAACATTTTCACAATTTTTGCACAGCTTTAAATTCGTATGTTTTCAGAATAGAACAAGACAAAATTTTGAAATTTTTTTTTAACCCTCAAAGACCGAGAGGTCTTTTGTTACTTCCTTTATTTGTTTTTTATTATTAAATAAACTTAATAATTTTTTATAATTTTTTTTTCAATCATATCTAAAATCAAAAATATTATAAGATAATTTAGTTTTTATTACAAAAAAATTTTATTTTCTTAAAAAAAGTAATAAAACGAGTCAAATAAAATGGGTTGAAAGTCCTTCCTTTAAGTGTTCTTTAAGTGTTAAAGTGTTTAATGAAACATGCTTCAACATTCAAAGTTGCATTGGTATAACTTGGAAAATTTTGCATTATTTTCATTTGGACAAATCTGACTTCTGCGCATTTTGCAAGTTTGAATAATACACGTTTTTACAGAATTACTTAAAACCTTTAATAAAAAAATTTGATTTGATTGCGCTGCAATTTTTGTACTTAAAGTTCACATTGCCAAAATATTTTTAATGAATGAATAAAACTTTAAAAATTTTAATTAAAACTTAAAGATGAAATTTTTTTTGTTTAGATATACTAAAAGAAACTCCAAAAACTCACCGTGATCATGAATTGCTAACAAAAGCCATTGGATCTTTGAAAGAAGTGATGACTCATATAAATGAAGACAAACGAAAAATAGAAAATCAACTCACAATGTTTGTGTTGATGAATGATATCGAAAATTGTCCAGCAAATCTTTTATCGTCTCATCGCCATTTTCTCAAAAAGCTTTATGTTTATGAAATGTCAAATGAACTGCTCAAAAAAGGAGCTCAATTGGCACTGTTTCTGTTCTCAGATTGCCTTGAAATATGCAAACCCAGATTCAAATTACACAATGCTAAGTCTCCTTCGCTAACCTCATCAAGCAAGCAGCGGTCTCCCACCAAATTATACAAACACGTAGCCCTCTTTTCGCTTAATAATGTTACTAAAGTGTGTGACATTCTTCAAAATGGCGACGACACAGACTTGTTTGGCATTCTGTGCCGTCTGGCAGGAGAAAAAGACAAATTTTTTTCCTTCAAAGTAATACCAAATGCTTCAAATCAGTCGAACAATGCTTCAATTGTTACCAATCATTACTCAACAATGTCAAGTCAATCGTCCAATTCTTCCAATTCTTCTTCAATCTATTGTTCTACAACAAATCTAAATCTTTACGACGAGCACGCACATGCCCAAATGGAAAAAAAAGACTTCATCAAGCTTCTTGCTCAAGGTATTTGTAATGTCAAGTGCATCACTGAATTTGTAAGTATCCATTATTGGTACAAAAAATTTTGAGTTGATCTTTTTCAAGTCTAATATCAAACATCTTTCCATTCTTTTTTTAGAACTCTTTTAATTCTCTTTCTTTTCGTTCGTCAATATTTGACGAATTCAATTCAAACATACTTCAAATCGAGGCTCTAATGGACCAGGATTTTGATAAGCTGCAGCAAGAGAGATTCAATCAATTTTTTGTTCAAGGGCTACGCGGAAACAATCATGAGCGCGCCAAGTTAGATTTAAACTTTTTACAAAGTGCAAATAAACCGAGAAAAAAACTCAAACACAAACGATTTCAAACTTACAATTCAAGTTTGCGACTTGATTTGACCAAAGGCAAAATTAGTCAAAAATTTAAACAACGCAGACTAGCAGAGATTATCAAGCGTAAACAATTCATTAAATTTGTTCAACAATTGAAAAAAAAAGTTGATTTTTCTTTTTCATTTATTTGTTTTCCATCTTACTTTTCTGGGGTTCTTTGGCCAATTAGGACTCTTTAGGGAAGTTTCTTTTTAAATATAAAACTAAATTGCTTTTTTTTTAAAGGAAAATATATTGTGTACCATAGAGGCAAAACAATTACAGATTGACTTGAATGAGTCGGGTTCCAAAAAGTTAGAAGCTGTAAAAAGGTAAATAACATGTTTTTTCCTTATTGCTGAAGCTTTAATCTTTGAAATTATTGAAAAATATTTTTTTAACAAAAATTCTAGTCACTCATTCATTTAGTATTTCTTTGTTATCTCCTGATAATTATTGATTCTGAGAAAATATTAATATGACATAAAGTTGTGAGCTTTTTCTGAGGCAAATTTAAGTTAAAAAAAATTTTTTGATTAAATTATATTTTTATAGTATGCATTCAATGTTTAACTTAGTTCTTAATATCTGACAAAATTTTTTTATTGAACATGCTTTGCTTAACATGAAGCATAATCATTTAGAAATCAAGTAAATAGACAAACTGGTAATGTATTTGCTAACAATTATAAAACATTTGTTTTATCCGATAAAAAATATAAATTTCAGATATATTTATTATTTTGTCAGATTTGAATACATCAGATTTTTAGAAAAATGTCAGATATGGAATAGTCAAATTTATTTATTTATAGAAATTTAAGTCCCATGGACAAAAAAAATATATATCAAGTAAAAATATATTAAAAAAATTTTAAATAAATTTAATTAAATGATTGTAAAAAGAATAAAAAAATAAAAAATTTTTAGTAAAGCATTAAGCAGTTTATACAAATTAAAAAAAAATTTCCGATTAATTTTTTTAGATTCGATTAGATACGAGATATTGTTAATTTACAGAGTCTACTAAACCAGGATTTACATGCTTATGACTAAATTCAATCAACAATTTTATTTTTTTATCGTCTAAGCAACTGACAAACAATCTTTTTTCTATGCAGTTCACTTTTGTACAAAATGATGTGCTCTAACTGTTGATAGTAGATTGAATCTTCTTTTTATAAAAGAATATTACAATTTACATTTAACTTGTCAGGTTTTTCTCGACAAAATGTCAGGTAGAAAAGAAAAATCGACAATTTTCACGAAAATTCTACTAATTAAAGTCTTAAATAAATTTTGTTGGGTCTTGCAGTACTCACAATATGACCAAATGTTAGACATAATGATTCTAGGAAACTCTTCAAAGAGACGTTCACGGTTAGCTATACTGATGTTGTGCATAGATGTTTTTGACGTGTTTGAATCATTAGGGCATTTACGAGTGCTTTGTTTCCAATTATCGTGATTAAGTGCAGATTTGTTGAAATGTTAATTGGTTTTTCTGTCAATAAAAAAGCTCTTTAATTTAATTATTATTATTATTATTACTTATTTAAAGTTTAAGCCACATTGGCATTTCTAAAAAACAAAAAGAGATTTTTTTTATGAAATAGTTACAAATGCAAATCATAATAATTTTAAGAAAAATTCTAAATTTTAAATAAAAATTGGCATGTTTTTTTAACTGACAGCTAAATGATCTGACAAAATGTAAATCAGACAGTTATGTTTTTTATTTCTCATCCATCCACAAACAAATTCTATTAAATGTTTTCGTAAAATTCAAAAAATGTATAAAAAATCCAAATATTAGATTAGAAAAAAGTTTTTTGAACATCTTTAAAAGTATCTTCTCTATTAAAAACGTACAGTTATTGTTAAACTTAAATCAAATTAGTATAGATTTAATTATGTTGTTGCATTCAATTTAAAAAAAATAATTTGGTAGACTTATTTAAAATAATTTTTGAGGACAATCATATAATTTGTTCATGAAGTTTCTATGATGCTATTTTAAAATGGAAAGATTTTTTGCTTGTTTTTAAAGACAATTCAAAGCATGAATTTTAATACTAGAAGGCACCAAATACAGTCAATCGTCGATATAACGAGCAAGTTGGGCGGAAATTTCGTTGCTCGTTATATCGAAACTCGTTATATCGAAATTGCATTGAAAAAGATGGGCAAAAAATTTTTTTTTTTCAAAATGTTTATTGGTAAAAAAATAAATAAAAAAGGAAAAAAATACAAAATTATTGTTTTTTTACAAAACCTTTAATAGATGTTTGTTTGGTATTACATTTTTCAATCTCAGCATTTTCAATATTAAACAAAAAATCAACTATTTTTGAGAAATCTTGGTTTTTATTCAAAAAAAAATCTTTTAAATCATTAATTTTATCGATAGTTTCTTTTGAGATTATAACAGGTTTTTTAGGTTTTTCGATTTCTTCGACATCAGAATCACTGTCACCATTTTGTGCTGTATTGTTAACTGAACTGATGATCTCAACATCTGATAATACACTTTCAAATACACTTTCTTTTTTTTTGATTAAGATAGGACATTTTTTATAAACAATTAGGTAGGAAATGTTTTCTGGTGATTTATAGTTATTCATGAAGATAAGTTAATTGTTTTATTTTTATTTTTTTTTATATAAAAAGTGTGAAAAAATTTCAAGCTCGTTATAGGAAGTTTTTATTCTTAAGAAAATGGTTAAGCGGTATTTCATTATAAGCTCGTTATATCAAGTTTTCGTTATATCGAAACTCATTATATCGAATTAATTTTTATATCTTTTTCTATAGCTCGTAATCGGTTCTAGCCAAGTTGCTCGTTATAAAGGGCTTCTCGTTATATAGGGTCTCTTTATACGGAGGATTGACTTACTAATTTTTTTTCTCTATCAAGCATCATTGGTGTCAAAATGACATCTTCCTTAAAAACTTTAGATAAATAGGAAAAAATTGAAAAAAATTTTAACGTAATTAGAATTTTTCGATATTTTTTGAGTAAGTGTTGAAAAAAAGAAGAAAAAAAACACCATAAACATAATAATAAAGATTTTGTCAAATAAAAATTTGATATTTGTCGTTCAGTTTTAAAATTTGAGCAAACAATAGTACGAATTACCTTTGAGTCATCAAAAATGCAGCTAAAAGCAGAAAGAGCACTCGAATTCACTCTACAACAAACATATGATGTTGGTCCAAATCTCTTGGTGAAAGTTATTTAATTTCTAACTTTATTGACTAATATTATCCCAATTATCAAATAACACATACTTTTGAAACTGATCATCAATCGCCAATCGAAAAGTTCATTGTTCGCTTCATCAATGTGTCTAGAAATTATTATCAACTGAATCCGAGTCTGCTTCAAACAATTCTTGACTCGGCATCAAAATCTTCAGTATCAACATCGGCTAAAGTTTTTCTATCGCTTTTTGTTTATTAAACTTGTCATTTTATGTGTCAAATTGTTTAAACACTTCTATATTAACACTCAAAAGTCGGAGGAATCTTTGAACCCCCTTTGTTACTTACTTTATATGTTTTTATTCAATAAATTTAATCATTTTTTGTAATTTTTTTTCATATCTTAAACTAAAAATATTTTAAAATTATTTAATTTTTTATTCCAAAAAAAATTTATTTTCATTGAAAAAAAGTAAAATAACGAGTCAAATAAAATGATTGGAAAAATCCTTCCGGCCTTTGAGTGTACTTAGCCTATTTTTTTTTGATTATTCAAGCAAATATTAATTTTAGATCGCATGAATTCTTAAAAATTAATATCTATACACCAAAACAATTAGTTTTACTAAAGATTACTATACATTTTACTATACATGCATAAAAAATTGATCAAATTAATTGATTTTAAAAAAATTAATTTTTATTTTAAAATTTTAAATTAATAAAGCTACGCAAGAATAATAAACAGACGGGTGAGTAGGGCATTCTCATTTAGTCAAGACACGCCAAACAAGATAAAAAAAACGATTTCAAGTGTATTCCGATCTCCGTTTCAGTCATCCTACTCTCAACAGTCTTTGAATGAGCAAAAGGCAAGTAAACTAGCAAGTTTGGCTTCTCTTCAATTGACACCCACACTTCAAGAATCAAAGCGTAAGTTTGTCACCATGCAAAAGTCTCGTGAGGCGATTATGACTCACACTCAGTTGTTTCGACAGCAAACATGTTCGAATATTACTCAGACAACTAGCTCTCTATTGTCACTGGATACATGTCTAAGTTCAACAAGTGAGAATGATCTCACAACATCGGACTTCTCTTGTAATAAAAAAGAGGAAAAACGTCTTGGTGGCCAAACTCATTCAGCTTTTCCGGACATAACTAATATTTTCCAAAACAATGGTCACAAACGACAATTGACTTAATCAATAATATTGAAAAATCTTTATTTTTTTTTACATATATTTTATTTGTTGATATTTTTTTAAAGTCGTGAAAGTTTAAGAAAATTGCCGGACATAAGCTTTTGAGCCGGAAGATTAAATGATTATTTAGGGTGTCTTATTTTATTTTTTTATAAAGTCTAAATGTTTCTATTTGTATAATTTAAATATTTCTAAGTTGAAAACGTTTAGCTAAAACAAAATTTATTAATTTTTTTAAAATGTCATATTTTACAAAACTTTCTGTTTATAAATTTAAAATTTTCAAATAAAATTGTTTAATTTAAATTTTTTTTTTATTTTCAATAATAATCTTTCCATAAAATTCTATTTAAAAATTTTGAATTAAGATTAAAAAATTCTGTCTATTAAAACACATTTAGACAGCTCTATAAAATAAAAAACTTCTATATTAATTTATTTATAATTTTTCATTTAAAATAAGGTTTGGCTAAGCAAATTCAAAAATTTTAAAAAATCTCTTTGTATTGCATTGAATAATATTATTCAAAAAATTATTTTAACATATTGTATGATTAATTGTTAAATATATTTTATTTACCCAAATAAATAATAATCAATTATTTATTAGTTAAAATAACCAAAATTATTTTTGCCAAAATCGCCGTATTTCACCAAATATAACAAAGTTTGGTCAAATCAGTCATTATTTCAATAAAAGACCCATTTTTTGTAAAAAAATAACTCAAATAAAGAATAATGGATCTTTTAAATGGAATTAGCACTTGGATTTTTCCTCCATTTTTTCAGTTAAGAATTTGTTTTTTTTAATTATTCAACAAATGGCTGTAATAGTCCGCCTTTTCTAAACCTAATGTTTGTTTGAAATATAAAACCTTCGGAGAATATCAATGAATTCTTTTATTATGCTCAAAGGAGACAACATAAGTGACCTTTTTAGTTATTTTTTAAAAATTTAAAATTTTGTCTGTTTTCAAAAAAATAATTATTTTTACCTATGTGAATTTTTATATAAAAAATTGATTCTTAAATATTTTACTATTATTAGTAAATATCATCTGATATTAGCTGGTATCAGTTGGTATAAGAAAGAGAATTATATTATCTGATACCAGATTATATTATAATTATGTAAATTGAGAAATAAAAATACAACTTTTTATTGAAAATTTTTGCCAAATTTAAATTCAAAATATGGTAGTTAATTTTTGGACAGTCTTTAGCTAAAATTAGAAATTTTGTTAATTATATTTTTTATACATTCATTTAATTATTTGATTAAGTTTAAATCAAAATAGGAGCAATTTCGAAAATTTTAAGTTTGAAAAAAAGTTAAAATAAATTGAAATTTTAAAATTTAAATTAAATTTATTGAAAGTTTCATTTTATTTTGTCTTCAAATTTTAAATTTCAGGTAAACAACGGGTGAGTAACCTAACCCATAATGTTTTGCAAAAATTTTAAAACAATTTATAATCATACTAATCATATTATTTTTGTATTTTTTTCAAAGTATGCTTCTGGATAAGTGCATTGATTTGGCTTCAGTCCTTCAGGCGCACTTGGTACCCTTTGATGGTCAAATGGAGACTATTGTCATAAATAAATATTATTGTTTAAAGGTCATTTTTTAGCCTTAAAAGTTTTTGGTTAGTCTGATCGGCTCAATTTTTTATAAATATTACAAATTAAATTTTGGTGAAAATCGAATACTCCTATCGTTAGCAATAAGTCAACATTTTCCAACAGTTTTTTTCCAAGATGCCAAAAAATGCATTTTTTGTATTATTTTGACATTATTTTAAGAACTTATAATCAGAAAATCAGGTACTAGATGCGCCTGAAGGGCTAGAGCGCCCAAGCAATGCACTAATCCAGAACCATACTTTAAAAAAATACAAAGATAATATGTTAATATGCTTGTAAAATTTCAACATTATCCGATTTTCTGATCATATTTAAATCTTTATTTAAAAATTTTGCGAAACACAAGACTCACCCTTAGAAAAATTAATCGTATCAAAAAAAAAAAAAATTTTGATATTCGTTTTTTCTGATTTAGATTTAAATAAAATTCTAAAAATATTTTAATTGTTTAAATTTAAATTAAATAATTTCACATTTTGTTATTTATCAATAATTTAAGCATTTAGTCAGACTTATAAACGTTTACTGTGCCTTTAGTTCCATTTTAATTGCTTTTTTATGTAATCTCGTTTCTAGTGTTGCTGTTTGACGTATTTCTAAATTAGCAGAAATTTTCGTATTGTCAAGAATTAAATTTTAGGCTATTTGCATCAAAATTTAAAATCAAAATTCCGGTTTTCAAAATCATAAATCTAATACAAAATTAAATAAATTGAAGCAGAATTTAATTTTAAATTGAGTAAGTGCATGGAAATTGAAAAGCTAAATTAATAAAAATTAGCAGATCCGCTTTTATTATCCTGATCATGCTATTTTTATAAAAACTAAAAATTTATTGTTAAATTGATAGATTTTTGATTTTCTCTTTTGTATTTGTTAATAATTTGTTTTAAAGAGACAAAAAAAAAACTAAAAATAAAATTTATTTAAAAAATTTTTTGTCAAAAATGCGTTTAAATCATAAAAAAAAATTAAAAAATCCTTCGTCATTAGATGTATGAATGAGAAAAATTTTGAAAAAAATTAACCAAAATCATGAGATTTTATTTTAAAAATTAAATACAATCAAGATTTTGAAAGCTAATTAAGAATTTAAAAATTATTAATTAAGAAAAAAATAAAAATAAAACTAAGTGGGGAAAAATATCTAGATTTTTGAGAATAAAATCACAATAATAAACTAAAACATGGCTAATGAAACAGTAGAAGATTATGTAAGACGTATTTCAGATATTTCGGATAAAATAAGTTTTCATTATCTTATTATTATCATACCTTTTGGCTTTGTGGCAAATATTTTATCAATATTCATCTATGCAAGACCAAATATGAGCAAAGAAACAAATACAAGCTTTTTGTACATGTGCCTATCAATAATGAATATTATTTCTTTGATCAATTACACATTTATTGTGCGTCCAAGAAATGTTTTTGGCTACACAGTTACGATGCCATGCGGCATAGCTGGCTTTATACGCAGAAATATATTCAATTCTACATCATGGATTCAACCGATCATATCGTTTGACCGGTTTTTGTATGTATTCTATCCTGTTAAGTGTAAACAATTTGGTCAAAAGAAAAACATTCTTTTGCTCATGATTCTAGTTTTTATTTTAATAATGATTACAAACAGCACTAATTTAATGAGCTTTCCGGTAGTCAAAACATTTTTTGACAATGCCACAAATCAAACAATTGTAAGTGAGTCGTGTGAGCAAACTGTATCGGTTTCTTTAGCCACTGACTTTATTGCTATCTTAATGAGATTGTATATACCTTTGTTTATCATGATCACTCTTAATTCATTGGTAATCAAAAGACTATATGAAAGCAAAAAAAAAGTTAAAATATCTACTGAAAGAGCACTTACACATGCTAAATCATCTAAAAATTTAAGTAAAAGCACATTTTCGAATAAAGACTACAAATTTGTTACTGCAACATTAACAATGGATTTTATATTTTGGATATTTTATGCGCCTGTTTCTATTAATTTAACTCTTAGCATCATCGATACTTTTACAGGTATTTTCAACGGTCCGAAAGCATCAGTTAATTATCGTTTGTATTCAAACGTGTCTCAATTATTTGCATTTACTTATCATTCAATATGTATTTTTTTATTTATTGGATTTAACAAATATTACAAAGATGAATTCTTTTCCTTTTTGGGAATTAAGCCGAAAATTCCTACATGGATAACTCTGACTCAAAATAATTCACAGACGCGATCGTCAAGACCAAATAATGATGCTCAGAATCTCAATTAGAGTTGTAGATTTAAAACTAGAGAGCCCAGCTGATTATAAATAAAAATAAAATATTTTTTCTGAAAAATAAATTCAAATTTTCTAAAATCAAACACTATTTTTTGAAATTTTGCTCCTATAAAAAAGTTTTTAAGTTTCAATTTTTTAAAAAAGTGTCTCGAAAATCTCTTGGGCTTTCTAGTCTTAAATAAAAACTAATTTATTTTTTTGTATCTTTTTATTTTAGAGTTATTTAAATAAAAATAAATTTTTCTGTTTACCAACTTATTAATTTAATTTTTGTATTATATAATTTATTTCTTAATTTTAATTGTTAAAAAATGGAATAAAATATTTTAAAGCTTTTTTGAAAAATTATTCATGAACGGTACCTTTGATAGGATACCCTGGAATACCCTTGAAAAATCTTCCTTTCTAGTGATTTTTTGAAATTTGGTCATAAATATTAGAACAAAATGAAATTTTATCTACAGTGGGTCTAGTAAAATGAAACGGTCGCAGACCGTACGGCCATTTGCCGACCCGGCCGTCCGTGCTATCCGTCCAAACCGTTTTTCCAAAAAAGAAAATTTTATATCGGTTTGGACGGCTTGGACGAATGGTTCAATCAGTTGGTCGGCCGAGTTGGAAAATGGTCGGCAAATGACCGTCCGGCCTGCGACCGTTTGATTTTATTAGAATCGCTGTACAAGTCAACAATTTACGAGCTTAAATACAGTTTCAAATATATATATTAAAATATTTCTTCCGATCAATTTTGAAAAGAAACTTTTTTGTAGAAAAGTTTTTTGGTCGGTTTATATTACCTTTCATTTGAAAAAAATCTTATGAGATCATGGATATTTTGAGGCCAGATAAAAATGTATGACATTATTTTTTTAATTTTTAGATCAAATCAATGAAAATTCAATTAAATAGAAAAAAAATAGGATTTAAAATGATTATAAATTAGTGAAAAATTTAATTGGTATTTTTCTAAGATTTTATTTGATAATGTAACATTTGGTACAAAAGAGAGAAACAAAATGAAAAATAACTAAAAATCTGAAAAGTTTTATAACATTTAAGATTTGTAATTTTTATTTTACAGCATGCTAAAAAAGTTAAGAAACGTTTATTTTGTTTAGTTATTTGGATTTGATTTTTTACCAAATTTTGAAAATTTGGTAAAAAATGTTAATTCATTTGCTTGTTGTTCTCATTGAAGCTAGTAGACTCGATGCCAAATAGAATTTCAAAAGAATAAAGGATGTCAAACTCGCTATTAGAAGCTTTATTCAACTCATTTCTTAACAATTTCAAACCATTTTTTAATAGTAATAAAACCTTTTTTTCATAAAAATTAAATTCCAGCCTAAATTGTAAAAAATCTATGTAAAAATTTTTTTTTTCAGATTAAAGAGTTAAATTTTATTTTTTAAAATAAACTTTCTACAAAATGCTATTTTTGAATCCAATTTTGAATCCGTTTCTTAACTTTTTCATAATTAAAAATTAAAAATATGCTTTATTTTATTTAAATATGTTTAACAAGGTGCGCATCATCTTTCTGTCATTAGATTCTGTTCGTTTGTACCAAATAGTATAAAAAACCTTTCATTTAATTTAAATTATCTGTACTCTATTATTATCTTTATCACATACAAGTAAATTCGAACTTTTGTTAATAGAAAGTCCCTCGATTTCTTTAAACATTGCTGAATTAGTGCCTTTGGTACCCAATTCAGTGAGAAAACAGCCATCATTTCTAAAAATCTGTATTCTAGAGTTTCCAGAATCTGCAACAAGAATAGAGCCCTCACTGTCAGATGTTACCCCTCTGGGAAATTTAAATTCTCCGGGTTTTGTTCCTTCACGACCAAATTTAAACAAAAACGTTCCATTTGTGTCAAACACCTGAATTCTATGATTCATACAGTCTGAAACAATTACTTTATTATCTGTTGTTAAATGAACATAGCATGGTTTATCCAGGCAACCATTATTTGACCCATGATGACCAAATGAGCGCAATAGTTTTCCCGATGGATTAAAAACACAAATTCCTTAGAGTAGAATTGAAAAATAGGATTAAAATAGTTTAAAATTTTAAAATTCTTACTATCGTTTTCTTTGTCACAAACAAAAATTTCTGAGATTTTATTCACTGCTATTCCCCAAGGATTATTTAATTGACCAGGCTGATTGCCTTGACCGGATGAAATAGATCTCATAAATCGACAATATCTGTCAAAAATTTGTATTCTATGGTTGAGACGATCAACAACATAAATATTTGACATTGTATCTACAAAAATTCCACTCGGACTGTTAAACTCTCCTTCTTTAGAGCCGAAGCCACCAAATGACTTAATAAATTTACCATCTTGATCAAATAATTGAATTCTATGATTAAGAGAATCAGTAACTAAAATATTGTTGTTGAATGAGTTTATAGCTAAATCAATAGGCCAATTGAACTCTCCATTTTCTTTTCCTTGCTTTCCTATAACTTTAACTGCTTTATTTTTTAAGCCATAATCAATTTTTGGCTTATTAGATAAAATTTGAAGATTTGATGCAAAAATGTCCTCAGGCTGAGTAATTTCTTTCATATCATTATTATTTGTTTGATCATTTAACATTACATTGAAAGTTAGAGGGGTTTTGGCTCTTGCTTGTGGCTTTACATTATACAAAGCAGTTACGTCGACTGATCTAGTAGGCTGATTGAAATTTTCAATAGGATCAGTTGAAATAATGAAAGTTTTTGATCTAGATATGGGTTTAGGTACTGGATCTTGCTTTATTTCTCTACTTGATTGACTTGTCTGGTTATTTTGATTTGTTGAGCTAAAATCTATGGTGAAACTTGCTGGAGCCTTGTTCCATGTGGCGCGTTGTCGATTAATTTGAGTGTCATTGTTATTTACTGTAAAGTTGCTTTTTTGAGTTGAAATACTTTCTTGAACAGAATTTTGAGATACAGAGCCTAATATTTGAATTAAGCTTTTAATTTCATTTAAATTGGTTGCTGAGAAATTTAGTTGATTTATATTAGATGTAGATTCATTACTAATTTTGGGCTTATTCAGATCATCCATGAAAATTTGACATTGTTGTTTCATTTTTGCAAGTTGATTTTCATTAGTCGCTTGGCTTGTGCTACAAGTTAATAATTTAGTCAAAATTTTAAAATTTCAGTCGGTCAAAAAACTTATCAAAAAGAAATATAAATTTTTTTTGAAATATAATTGTCATATTTAAATTTTTTTTTTTTCTTTT
>PJRA01000503.1:118506-143275 GCA_016987375.1 Brachionus koreanus
ATGACTATAAATTACATTTTTTATTAATTAATTAAATTATTAGGGAAATGTTAACAAAAAAAATTACGGTTTATTTATTTTTTTCTAAAAACATATATTTTGTTTTTTTTTTTAATTATTTTTTGTTTGATTTGATAAATTTATTATTGGTTGAATAAATTACTTTATTTTTTATTAAATTTGTTGGGAATTTACAAAATTAGTTATATTAAAATATTATAAGTCCAAAAAAATTATGTGTATAATATGTTTATTGAATTTTTTTAAATTTATAGATACTAATTTTTGATCAATTTTTTTTTGTAAATTTGAAACAGCAAATTTAAATATCTTGTAACGTTAACATTAAATTGTTTAGTGCCAAAATATTAATACTCGATTTCGGATATTTTCCCTTATTCAACTGCTTAATTGTCATAACTAAATTTTCCCAATCTGCTTCGATCTAAACACACTCTTGCGAATCTGAACGAAAACTTTGCACTATGGCTTACAAGGTCATATTTGGTTACACCTAAAATAACCATGTATTGCATGGGACACTAGAGAAAGACAAATTGACGAAGGATGACAAAGAAATCTAGAAATCTTTAATTAAAATTTTTATTCTAATTTTTGTTGAGTTCCTGTCCAAAATATTTAATTAATGATTTTTTCAGAACTAAAAAAATTTTAATCAAGAAAATTTGAAAATACATTCTTAAAGAATCTTATCTTGATTAACTAAATTCTGGAAGAAAATTTGAGATTAATATCAGCCGGATTTAATGGATCCTACTAAAACACTGACATCCAATTTTTGTAAAAAGCATTATTTGTGATGAAAATTTGATTTATTTTTAAAATTGTGATAACAGTAATCACCGTTTGGACCTATCTCAGCCAGCTCAGCTAGTCGTAAAAAGAAGACCTATTGATTAAAAGGTGATGCTGTGTGTATGGTAAAATTTCGAAGGTAATACACTTTGAACTGACCTTACAGACAGTGGTGCTATAATTGCAACACTTTATTCTGAAAAATTAGAATGAATGTATGAAATTTTAGCTGGGGATTTATATAGACAGAAAATTTTAGAAAATAAATTCAAAAATCAATTTGAAAAAAATAACTATTTTGTTAGTGTAGACTTACCGGAATCGTTTTTTGATTGATCAAAAAATGTTCGACAATATTTCAAAATTTCGTCTTGATTGAATGGAAATATTTTTTTTGAAGATTCAACCCGGTCTTCCTTCATGCACGAATAATCATAGTTGAACATATAGAAACGAATAATAAGATATAAATATTGATTACGAATAAATTTAGATATTTTTTGACTAGAACTGCTTGAATTTTCATACGATCTATGAAGTTTAAAAGCTTCTGAAAATTTGTTTAAACTTATTAGTTGCTGAATTTTAGCATAGCAGATGTAAAAATAATCGGCATCATTTGTACTTGTAAATTTATACGAATTGGCCATATAGTTGGCGTTTGAAACAATGTTATTAAGTTGATTTGCGTATGTTTGCCACTTGGGCCAAAAAAATCTTAAGCCTGTTCTTGTTGATATTTGATTGTAACGATTAATGCAATTTTTCAGAACCAAGGGGTCACTTGTTTGCAAACTCAACACAGCAAATTTTATCAAAGAGTCCTCTCCTAGCAAAAAAAATAATTAAAAGACTTTTCAAATTCTTGATTAATTTACTTAAAAAAGTATTGAATGATAGAGTTGAAATGGGTGGTGAAGAAGGCGTTGAGTCCAAATTTTTCACATCATCTACTTCCATTTTTTCGTCACTAATTGCATCGCTTTCACATAAACTGTATTTTGCCATTATTTTTCTAATCTCAAATTGATTTTTTATATTAAAATATTTCAAATTAACATTCAAATAACAAATTAATTTTTTTTTATATTCATCATTGACTTTTTCTAAAATATCTTGAACAACTTGATGAATTGAATCCAATTTGTCCACACCATATAAACATGATGCGTCAGTCATCAGTCTTATTTTGTTGAGGCTGAAAATTTTATCTTTTATTGTTTCATCTACACTTATCTTATTGAGATTTGTTTCCAATTCAAATCGATAACTTGTGGATAAAATAGAGTTTATGTTGTCTTCTAACAAAATAGCATATAAGTCAGATTGATTGGTTTTTAAACAGTTTTCTACTTGGATCATTTTGTTCACCACTTGCCTAGTATGAATATCATTTGTGTTAACCAAGGAGTCATCCATACCGAGCTCGATACCAAGCATTGACTTACAAGCAGCCAAATAACTTTTTATCTCTCTAGCATAGTCATTTATTTCGGTGAGCTTTGTGTCACTGGCATTATTCATATATTCTCTGACTAAGTTAAAGTAATAGAAGCTTTTCTCAAAGTTATCAGCTTGAAAATAAAACATTCCTAGGTCATGGGCTAAGTAAGCCTTAATTTCAGCCGACTCTATCAGTGTAGAGTTGGACCATTGAAGATTGTAGCCCCCAGTCTCTGAGCTAATATTAGTGAAACAACCAGGTGCTGGCTTATACACTTTTCCCTCATAGGAAACAAACATTTTTTCCAAAAATTCAACTGATTCTTGAACACTCTGGGTAACAACCTTAAGTATGTTCTCATTGGCATCTTTCATGTGCTGAAGTGAGCTTAAAGATCCTGGCCTTTATAAATTCTAGAAAGTAATCCAAGTAATTTATTCAAATTCTCTTTATTTTGACTTACAAATTCACGTTCACCGGCTTGGTTGGAGGTTTTTTAGGAAATTTTGAAAACACAACACTCCGTATGCACCATCTGTGCAGTATTTGTAACGCAAATAAAGTTTGAGTTTCTAGTTTTTCTAGATCTAATTGTGAATGATACTTCGGCTCATTATTATCATTCATTGTTAGCCGTAGAAATATGTGCAACAAGTCACTCATTACAGCTATTGGGATTTCTTTTTCAAATTTTAATAAATCCCAGTCCAGTATTGCTGCAGCTTTTATTGCGAGAACTCGCAAAATTCTAACTCGCTTGGCCTTTAGCTCTCCTTGCGGATCAGGAAGATCTGATTTGTAAACCTGTTCTGTTAAATTAGCATGGTACAAAAATTGAACAATCAACGAACATCCAGTAGGATCTAAAAAAATGAATTAAATAAAAAAATTATGTGTTTGTATTTATTACCAGGAGATGGATTGTTTGGTGCTAAATGACGTTCTAAAAGCTCCAAGTCCAAGATAAACTCAAACCAATCTTTATGAGCTGTTTTAAGCATTTTGAAAAATTATTAATAATTAAAATTTCAAAAAATTTTAACTTGTAAATTTTATAATAATAATTGCAAAATACAGACAAAATTTTGTCTTAAAAATAAAAATAAGAAATTTAATTTAAAAAATAGTTAGAAATTTCAAGCAACCAAAAAAAGAGGTTCTACCGAGATTTGAACTCGGATCGCTGGATTCAAAGTCCAGAGTGCTAACCGTTACACCATAGAACCTATAAATATTGATCACATTTCAAGAATATTTTTTTTTCTCAAATTCGAAAATAATTTTTATTATTTGAAAAAATTATTTAATATTTTTATTGATTATTTAAATTAATTTAAATTAGTAGGCTAATTTAAATTTTTTGATTTTTTTTTGAAAAAAAAATCACAACAATGTCTTCTTAAAAACATAATCTTAAGCATAAAGAATCAAATTTAAGTTAATTCTTTTTTAATGATTAAAAATAAAATAAAAATAAAAAAATTGGTTTATTGATGTTACAAATCATTGAATTTATTCCAACGAAATATTAGAAAAACTAGCAGGTTCTATGGTGTAACGGTTAGCACTCTGGACTTTGAATCCAGCGATCCGAGTTCAAATCTCGGTAGAACCTTTAATTTTTGTTGAAATTTTAAAATAAAAATATCAAAGATATATTGGTATAATTTTGATATTTGCTTGTTAGTTGAAGAGAAAAAAATGAAATTCTGTTAATAGAAAATATGGCGAAAATACGCTTCAATTTGGTCATTTTAAGCAAAAAATTGTAAAATCAGGCAATGAAATGTTTTTGAAAGCTTGCAAAATTTTTACAAAATTTGATTTACAATACAAAATTTTTTCATATTAACTTTTAACTCAATATTAATTATTTTATTTAATTCTTTTTAATTTTTTTCTGTGTTCAATAAACCCCCTGGGATTGACACTAGTATTTTTGATTGAATAAACTACTACTACTACTTCTAAATCTCAGTAGAACCTTAATATTTTTTTATTTTAATTTTTTTGGCAATATAAAAACATTTTTATTTATTATATTGAATTACAATTAATTATTTAAAAAAATAAAATTAAAAAATGAAATATTTTTGTTCAATTTTTATTTGAATTTCACAAATATCGATTTTCAGTAAAATTAAAACGAAAAAATTGAATCCTTTCTCTTGAAATAAAAAAGTTTCAAAAGAAAAACTTCATGTTCCTTAAAATTTATTAATTTCATAATTAATCTAAACTATTCTAAACTAATTTAAAAAATTAATTTTTGAAATGTTTCAGTTATTTTTTCTGAAACAATTTTCATGTTTAAAAAAAATTTGGACTCGTTCAAAATGCTTATTAGATCACTAAAACAAATGTATTCATCTTCAGATAAAATTTTTTGCTCATTTGCGGTATTGTTCGGTTGTTTTGTAACATTTACGTAAATGTCTATTCCATACCCATAAATTGGAATGGTATATTCATAAACAATTGTTGTTTTATTTCTCGCTTTTTTATTAAATGGGTTCAGTTTGAGCTTAGTAAATTGACTGGTTACTCCATTTTTGCTTAGCGATAATTTTCCAAAGGTATATGCTTCTAAATAAATATTTTCCAATTGATTGAAATCGAAAATTGACGTACAATTTAACTCTGTTAATGGTCCAACACAATGGAGACAATTAGTGTTTGAGTTGTGGGTACATCTAACTAAATTTACACTTTCTCCTTTAAAAACTAAGCTAAGTTCTTTATGTGTGGATTGATTCATAGAACGCTTATCAAATTCTCTAATTGATCGATCATAATCTTCATAAGGGTGATAGCTGTAAAAATAACGCATTCCAGGCTGATCGTAAAATGATTCGTATTTTTTAGCTGAGAATGTTTTTATCAGCAAGAAAAAAATAAAAATTAATTTTTTCATTTTAGAGAATGATATGTGTTAACAAAAAGCAAGTAATTGCTATTTATATAAAGGAAATAAATGTTCTAAATGTCAAATAAAAATAAATATAAAGTTTAAAAGTTTATTTAAACAAAAAAAATCTACAATAAAAACATATTTGCTAAAATTTTGTCTGATTATCAACAAAATATTTTAAATTCAATGAGAAATCTGAGTTACATCATTATTTGTCTGAATGATAAAATGTGAATAAGCAAAGTTATTATAAACAGATAAATTTCTCATAAAAGAATTGGTAAAGTAATTGTCTAAATGAGAAAAATGTCTATAAAAAATAGGTTTAGAAAAACCTGTAGTATCAAATAATTGAAAATTGTTATTAGAATCATTGAAACTTTCTTCCAGGATATACGGATTGGTAAACGCAATAGACTTGTAATCAAAGTTTGGAAAAGGATCTTGATTTCTTTGGTACACTGCTTTCAAATTCTCTATTTTTTTTTGTGAATTTAGACCAAACATTATGTTGCAAAAATTAGTCTAGAAATTTCCAATGATTTATTTAATTTCAACGCTTGGATGCTTACAAGTTTGACCTTGAGTTTTTGATAGGACTATTGATAAAAATGATAATATTTATGATAATATTTTCAAATAAAATTAAAGTATTTTAAAAAATTTTAGTTAGATTTAATTTAATTATTATATTCTCCAAACTAAATTAGTCAGTTAATAAACTCTTTCCTTTTTACGATTTTTTGATTTTTTTTTGTTTTAATTAACTGATGTTTTTTTTTATATAATTATTTTTTATATTTTAGCAATGTCTTTAAATTAAAAATATATTAATTTTTAGCTAAATCTTGAACTTAATTTTATATTTTTCTATTTTGCTTTTATTTTCACAAAAATTCCAAAAACCCTCAAATCTTGACGATTATACAAGGTAATCTAAATTTGTAAACCGTTTTTGAGAAAATCTGCTATTTCTTTTTGCAACTCATTATCTTATTTTGTTTTTTCTGATATTTGCTTGTACAGAGGAAGTTTTTCCTCAGTCATGTCATGTTAATGACTCGTTAAGACTTTTTCCTTACTTTTAAACAAGTCTGAAAAAAACTCAGAGTTGTTCAAAAGTTTTAAAAATAAAAGTCAATTTTTTAGAAGTCAAATCACTGAATTGACCTTGAAAAGACTTTAAAGTGACTTTTTTTTTCACTTTTGCGCAAGTCTGTCAAAACCTAAAAATTTTCTTAGTTTATCTTTTTAAATTTTTTTCAATTTAGTTTTTTTAATCTGTGTACTTAGTAAGTTAAAATTTAATTATCTTGAAAACATTTATTCTTAGTAAAATATTCATTTAAATTAGTATATAAAAAATTATATTTTAATTGTGTGAGGTATGTTTTTCTTAATTTAATAAAATCTCAATTTTCAAATCGATTTTTTTTTAAGTATCCAACATTTATTGATAAATAAGTTAAAAAAATAAATCATAAAAATAAAATTGAATGCGTTTCACTAATACCGATACTGTTGTTGTGGAAAGTGATTTCCCGCTGTTGACTGTAACCCAATGTTCGGTTGCGTTTGCTGTGCCAGCTGCATACCGTAGCCTCCATTCAGTCCAAAATTATTTAAACCATAATTTTGGTATATGTAATTTGAACTCGTAAAAGGAATAGCTGCTTCTTGTTGGAAATATGCATGATAATTAAGCCACTGATTTGTTTGAGCTGATTGTGTTTGATAGCCTATTGGCATCGGCTTTACAATCGATTCACACATTTTCCTCTGATCGCTTATAGGATTTATGAAAGAACTTTGATTCTCAATGCTATTACTAGTTTGTTGTAGCTTTCCATTTCGTTCATACCCAATTGGTTTGCTAACAGTCATATTATTTGCTATTTTGGTTGTATTTATTTTGTCAACGTATTTCGATGAAGTTGACAAGAATGGTGACAAACGGTTCACTAAGTCGCTTTCATTGAAAGACCATAGCTGACTGATGGCATTATAGACGCTTTCTTGCTTTTGTTCTAGTTTTTCGGATGAAGATAATGAAGAGGATGTTGAAGAAGAAAAAGAGCTTGGTGATTGACTAGAGTAAATAGGTGTGGAGGGCGGCGGCACATCAATTTTTTTAGTGCTATTAACCTCTATCTTTAAGTCTTCTAGTTTTTCGGCTATTTTGTCGTTTTTAAATGGTTGAACAACAGAAACTGGTCTATGAATTTTGCTTGAAGCTAAAATTGGTTGTGAAACTGATAATATTTTATCTTTAGCGTTTGTCACTTGAGATTGTGTAATTTTAGTCAGGGTATTATTAATAGGTTTTTTGGCTACAGCTTCTGCAAAATTTTTTGGCTTATCTGCTTGAGCATTTTGAGAAATTTTAGAAGTAACAGGTTCACTTTGATGCATTGTATTCGATTTTGAAACTCTTGAAACTGTTTTACTTTTAGTCTCATTTTTAACTGGCTTAGAGTCTACTTTTTCCTTGCATTCCACTGGTAATAAATATGCTAAACTAGCTTTAGGATCATCTATCAATGTATGCAAAAGTTCTAAAGCGAACTCCACATATTCCATTGAGTCGGCACTTATTTCAACTGTATATTTGTCCAAATTCAATTTTGCACTGGTAATTTTCTCAATTAGAGAGAGATTTGAATTATTGGTCCCCACAACTCGTGCAAATATATCATCTGGTATTATGAGTTTGCGAAAATTTGCAAAATTTTTAGGCTCTTCATAGAAATTGTCCAATTCATTTATTTTAACAATTTTAGAATTATCTGTGCTAAAATCATCAAGTGAGTCCAATTTTGCTAACGAGCTTACTTTAACTGTTTCGAAATCGTCTAGATCATTTAGTTTATTGACTGTTTTTTGCTCAGAAAAGTCGTCCAAATCACCAAAGCTCTTTTGCTTTTCCTCTTTTATTTCTAATTGTTCTTCTTTAAATGTTTCTATAGTAGTTTGAGCTTTATTTTCTTTTTTAGTTTGCTTATTGCTATTTTGTTGATTATTTTTTTTCTTGTTCTTCTTTTTCTTTTCAGATTTTACTTGATCTTTTTTATTTTGATTTTGAGACTGAGAACTTTTTTTACCTGAGTTGACAATTTTTTGTAATTGTTTTTCTAGCTCTTTTTCAGCTTGTTCTTTTGCTTCTTTGTTCAATTTTTTTCTAATTAATTTCAAATCCTTGCCTTTTTGATTAATTATCTCGTTCACGTTTACAGTGCTTGTCGTAGTGGTTGTATTAGTGGAAGTGGTAGACGCAGTAGTCGACAGTGTGTCCATGTTTTCTTCTTTTTGCAATTTCTTGAGTTTTTTCTTAAGCTTTCGTTTCTCTTTTTTCCGTTGGGCTGCACTTTTAGGAGTCTGATTTGACTGCAAATTTTCCATCTGATGGAAAAAATCTATAGGCCTTAATTCTTCGCTTGGTAGCTTAATAGAATGGTTTGAACAACATTTTTCATGCTGATGAAAATGCTCCTCATCTGGATAAAATTCTTCATCTTCATTATCAAAATTTTCTTCATTGTCTTCATCATAATCCTCATCGTCATCTTCAAATTGATGTTCTCCTTCCTCTTCATTGTCGATATCAAATTCTAAATGAGAAAAAAAAGCTAATTTATTTATTTTTGTGCCACACTAATCGCAATATGATATAGACAACTAAGGAGTTAATAAATTTTGAATTGAAAAGTGTCACCTTTATCTTTCGTCTCCATAATTAGTTCCATAAATTGATGAAATTTTTTTTTCAAATCTTTATCTATATTCTTATGATTCATTTTCTGAACAAGTACCAAAAATGACTCTTCGGGAATTTTAGTAAAGACATTCTTTAATTATAAAATATGAATGATACGCATATTTAAGTTGACTTAGATCTACTTTTAGATTGTTTTTTATACAGTTTTCAATCAAAACCATTTTAGTTATAACTTGTTTAGTACTAACGTCATCTTCGTTCAAATTGGCACTATTTGAAAAAATTGTTGTCGTACAACTATCATCTTCAATATCTATATTTAACATTGATTTACATGCTATTAAATAGCTTTCCAATTCATTTGCGTAAGAGTCTAGCTCATTAACTTTGCTTTCTTCATTTGTCAGCTGAAAAATTTATCATTAAACGTGCACTTATATAAACAAAAATTTTGATTACTTTATTTTTATACTCTTTGACTGAATGAAAATAGTAAAACGCTTCTTCGTACTCTTCTTGTTGAAAAAAATACATTCCTAGATCATAGTTTATCTTTTAAAAAGACAATTAAAAAAAAATTTAATTATGAACGAAATTAAGAATTTTTTCAGTAATAATAAAAATACAAATTTATGTGACCGATTTCAGAAAAAAAAAATATTTTTTCCAAAAAAAATTTTAATAATTTATTTTAAGTATAAGAAACTATTTAATTTTAGTGGTTTTTTAAAGCAAGTATAGTATCTTTTAGTTTAAAAGTTAAATAAAACTTATTTACATTATATTAAAAAAAAAAAACATGTACTTCAATAACTGTTTTTTTTTAAAAAAAAAGAAAATGCATGCAATTTGAAAAATTTTCTCTAATACTTTTCGATTAAGATTTAACACTAGAAAGCCCGAGGGTTTTTTTAGCCCTTTTTAAAAATTGAAACTTAAATATGTTTTGATAGAAATTAAATTTTTTAAAATAGCTTTTAAAAACTTACCATCTCGTAATTAATTCTTAAAGAATTTAATTGTTTTTTTTTTAGAAAAAATATAAAATTTGTCTTTATAACTAAATTTGAAATTTAAATTAATAATCAGCCGAGCTTTCTAGTATTAAATTTATAATTTATTTTTCAATAGACATTCATAGAAAAATCGACGGATTAAAAGAAAACCGTTTATTAGAATTTAATCAATCTCATTTGCAATTTAATTAAATATCCCTCAAGGATTATTTATCTGTTCTTTTAAGCTTTAATTTGAATGATACCCATAAAAAATAGAGAATTTCATTTCTTGTTGCATTTACAAATTGAGAAAGATTGGAGAAAACTCAATAGAATAGGAGCGGTGGATTTGTAAATGGAAGAAGAAGATAAAAGTTTGCATGTGAACCCACATTGAAATAGTAAAAACAAAATCCATTATCAAAATCTTATCCCATTGATATAATTTCTTATAAAAAAGAAATGACAAAAGACTTTGGCAGCTTATGGAAAAATAACCTTTTTAGTCATGTGACACAAAATTTTATCCAATCTTATCCAAAATGAAGTTGTTATTTCAATTAAAGACAAATTTTCTGAAAATAAAAATTCTTCAGTTACTTTTTGTTGCTAAAGAACCGTTGACTAGATCCAAAAAAAAAACCTAAAAAAACAAAAAACAATGCAAATTTGTTAATTTATAAAAATGAAAGAATCAATGAGAGATAATTAAAGAGTTGAGTTCAATTGTCCCATCCTTATTATTCTTTTTAAGAAAAAAAATTTTTATTTTAGAGATTAATTGCATTTTAGAAAAAAAATTTACATTTATTAAATTGAAGAGATATTTTTCTCCTAGCAGAAACATAGGTATCATTAACCCAAATTTTCAATTTTGTTTTTTCAAAAAGTAAAAAAAAAAAACTTGCAGAATTCAAATAACTTACTATATTTCGTAATTCGTTTTTATCATATTTAATCATGTTATTCCAATTGAGATCAAAATTATAGACATCTTTGTTAGATTGGTCATTTCGGATACTAAAACACGACGATACTGGCTTATAAAGGTCGTTGTTATTGAGATATTTGAAAAAAAATTCTAAATAATCAATAGTTTCTTTGGTGCTAGTTGGACCAAGTTTTTTGTTTTTTAGCTTTCCACAACTTAACAAATCAAAAATCTATAAATCGAAAAGTTATTTTTATCGAATCTTACTAGTGATTTTTGGATGATAATTTCAATCTTAGATTCCATCTAAGATAAAATTGAAGCACAAATATTTGCTCCTTTTCAAGTTTGATCAAATCTAAACTGGTAAGTTTTTTAAGTCTATATGTTTTTGACTTAGTACAATCCTGATGTAAGTTTGTCAAAAAAACTAAATAGTCCATCAAATCGCAGAGTTCAACGAAAGGAATTCTTAATATTAAATTAGGAAATATCGCTTGCTTATTAAATATTTAAGCATACTCTTTTTCTAATTCGTTCAGGTTCCAATTAATTAAACAAACAGCCTTGATGGCCAGAGTCTTTAGCAAAGAGCACTTGTTCTCTTCGTCGCTCATTAGCTTTGATTCCTGCAAAAGTTCTAGTATAAACGAACTTATTGAATCTTGACGAGAAGTGTTAGCTAATTGAAATTTGAAAAATCATTTGTTACCTAAAAGGTTATTTGTCTCTTCCTCATAATCATCAGGACTATGAGATTGTCGCAATTGTTTTATAGCTTCTTCGAATTGCTCAAGTTGATTGATCGATTCGTCAATCAAATTTTTATATTTTAAAAAACTAGTCATTTTTGTTTAGATGATCTGAATCCAAATTAATTAAAGTATTTAATTGTGAAGTTTTAAAAATATTTCTAAATTAAATAAAGTTTGATGGAAAGCAAGTAAGCAAGAAATAGAAAATATTAGCAACATTTTAATAGAGGAGAGAATGAAACAATATTTGGAGCTATAAAATAATTATGTTAATGAATTCAAATTGAATTTTTCAAATTTCAAATTTTTTCATATTTGTGTGATTTGCACGAGATGCTTTGAAGGTTTCGAATTTTTAGTTATTTCATTCCTTAGGGTAAAAGAAAATGCTTCAAGTTGGCTACAAGTCGATTTTCTTTGGTCTTATTAAAATATCAAGTATTTCTTTAAAAAAATATCGATTTCCATCAATTTAGTCTAGTGATTTAAATTGCTATTTTAAACAAGTTATCACCTATAACTATTTCTAAACCTTATAAACAAATTATTTTTCTAGACTTATCTAAATTTTTTCAGACTGAAAATAGCCTAAGTGATTTAGATTTTAAAGAAATCTTAGATTCTTGTCGAATGGCAAAAAGCTAAATTGATGTTGGTTTTTATAATTTTTAATTTTTATTTATTAATAAATTTTGATGTTGATTTTGAATAATTTTTTTACTTTTATAAATATTGATTGCAAACGAAAAAATTTTAAATAAATTATTTACAAAACCTAGTCAGTCGCGTGATAAATTGACAAACTTAATTAAACTAAACACTTTATTTTTTTTAAATTACTCAAAAACTTGAATTGAAATTATTCTAAAGTTAATTCAATTTTATTAAATAAATAAGCTTGGCTATTAATTTTAGAGTACTTTTAGAGAGTTTAATGACCTATTTGATAACATTTAAAAATTTTTTAATAAAATTTTAAAAAATATATGAGAGCTTTTGATAGAATTGTACAAATTTATTGTTTTGTTTGTTATTTTAGCAATTCGAATTCGTTTCTTTTTTCTCCTCTTAGTTTCTTATTTTAAACTATTTTGTTCCAATAGTGAACTTATAAGATTATGAATTTATCCATTTGTCTGATTCATTAATGCTTTTTTTAGCATAAATTATTATTTTTTAATAGCAATCAAATACATATAAGCTAAATGGTAAACCAAAAAACTTCTAGGTTAACACAATAACTTTATTTTTCGATTGATTATTGATTATTGTTGTAAATCAGTTTAAAATAACTTATTTAGTCATTTAACTCAGACAAAAATTAGAAATATATCTTAAAATAGAAAAAAAACTTCACTTCAAAATCAAATCTAACATTACAAAATTTAACTTAAAAATAAAACAAATTTAATTATTCTAAATGTTTGTTTGAAAATCATTTTAAAATACTTTGTTTAATCTTAAAACTCTTTAAGATAAAAAATAGAAAAAAATTGAAAATTTGAATTTATGCATGATAAGAGCTAATAATTTAACATACTTACAATGAGCGATCTTACAAGAAAAAAATCTAAAACTTATAAAAATGTATTCAAAATATCTGAAAAAATCTATTATTCTAAATTTTAGAGATAAAAAAAAATTAAACTATTTTTAAATTTCAACAAGAACAATAACAAAAATCGCAAATATTTACTTTAAAAATAATAAATTTAAAAGAAATTTAAAAACAAAATTAGAACCCTAGAAATAAATACTGAAACAAATTAAATTATAAAAAATAATTGACATGGTAAAAATTTTTAAGTATTGGTTTATTTATTTCGAACAAGAAAAAAAACTATTCTTTCCTTTGAATCAAATTTTTAAATTTAATTAGCTGATTTAACAATGCTGACTGTTTGTAAGCTTTATGAAAATGAATAAAAATTTTATGATCTTTTAAAATTTTTTTTAAAAAAAATTACATACTTATAAAATTTTAAGTGTTTAAAAAAAAAGTGTCAAATCTTTCACATTACTTGATAAGATTGTTTAGATAGTTTTGAAATCAGACAAACAACTTGTTCTCTTGTCAATCATATCAATCGTTTGTTTTGATATTAATAAATTTGCATTTCAGATACAACAGACTGTGTTTTTGCAAATGCATAAAAATTAAATAAAAATAAATTATTATAAATTATTTAAGAGAAGAAAGAAAATCGAAAATTTTCATTCTTTAACAAAATAAACTCATAACACGAAGAGCTTTTGTTGTTCATACTATTGAAAGAAAATAAAAAAAAAGAGAGAGAGAGAGAGAGAGAATAAATTCTATCGTTCTAACCAATTAAAATTTATATAATAACATTAACGTTATCTATTTTAAAGTTATACTTTTTCTGTAGTTGTTATTTTGAGAAACAATGGATATTGAAAAACTGAGCAAATTAAAGCCACGAAACCGTAACAACACGAATACGGCGCGTAACAAACTTTCAAAAAAGAACAAATTTCTTTTGTCGTCACAGCCGTCCGACAAAAACAACAATCTTGAACGCTTGAACTCCAAGCTAAATTCAAATTTTATTCAAAAAATAAGCCTAAACCAGGCCGACGATGATAATGAAATGAATCAAATCGAGAGCTTTGTGTTCAACGAAGACGATCCGGACAATGTCGAAGAAGTCGATGACGATGATGACGAAGACGACGGCCTCAATCTGCTTAAAAACAGGCCCAAAAACTATGCTCAAATCGACAACGATACTAAGCTAAAATTGGAAGCGTTGCTTGCCAATGCAGGCATAGAGTCTATAACCGGCGATTTGTTCAAAGATCCTCAAATAATGCAAACACTAACCACTACTTACGTGCGCACACTTAATGAAGTTGTAGCCAAAACAAAATTAAAAAAAAGCATCAAGCCCAAAAATGAAACAACCAAAAGCAGCAACAAGAATATTAACGAAGTAGTCGAATCAACATTCGAGGAGTTTATCCTCGCTGCAGCGGCCGTAGCCGCTGCTTCTTCGTCTTCGAATTCTACCATGTCAAATAATGGAGACGAAGACGACGAAGAGCTTACCGAAGCCGACATCGAACATCACAATTACATGATTCAGAAACTCGATAAAACAGATAAAAAATCGACCAGTTCGAGCTCAAGTTCGTCAAGCTCGTCTCTAAAGCAAACTATTAACTCATGTATAGGAAATCTCACTAGTCCCGAATCTTTACTTAATAAATTGATCGATTTAAAGCCCGACTTGGTCAATTCAGACAAAGAAGCGTTGGATGCTTTGACCCAAGTAGCTAATAAAAAAATAGCCGTTGGCAAAAGTCTCACTGAACTTTTGGAAGAGAACGCTGATTCGGTTCTAGGCCTAGCTTGTGCAAGCGGCTATCTGGAACTAGTAAGCGTTCTACTTGCAATTAATTCAAACTCAAATTTGGACACTGTGTCCAAATCGAAAATAAAAAATGAATCGACGCCACTTATCGAAGCATGCTCGAACGGACACGAGCAAATTGTCGAACTCCTGTTAAAACACGGAGCTAATCCGAACAAAAAGTCATCCAGTGGATCTACGCCACTTCATTATGCAATACAAAATCAGCACGCCAATATTGTTAAGAAACTAATCGAATCATGCAAATATAACATTTTGATCGAACAAACTAATGAAAATGGTCACACGCCTTTAATGGAAGCTGCTTCCAATGGATATTTTGATTGTGTCAAAATACTTGTCGAGATTGGCCAAGTCAATGTAAACACATACTCGGCTGAATTCAAAGAAACAGCTCTAACTTTAGCAAGTTACAAAGGTTTGTTTTTATTTTTTCGAAAAAAATTTCCGATACTTTTGTATTTTTTTTTTAGTTTTTGATTAGAAAATTTTTTTTCTCAATTTTTAAATTAATAACCAGGGTTAGAAAATAAATAAAAATGTGTGCCAAAATTCAATTAAGTATTTTTTTTTAAATTACTTAAAGGAAAAAAAAATCCAATTTAATAACTTTATTTCACTTTTTTTTTTCTTACATTAGTTCATTTCATTTATTCAATAATTCATTCATTGAAATATGTTTGTTGCTGTTCTCAGCTATTTTCTAATTTCCTAAAACTTTTAGTTGCAAATTGTGTGTGTTCATGTGGTAAGCCGACAGTCATTGATGAAATTAATGACATGCTTAGGTCACGTGATTAAAAGCAAACAAAAATTTTCTCTTTTGTTTAGAACATCATAGCTTTGTTATTCTAATGACAAAAAAAAATTTGTTTTTTTTTTTTTAATTTTCCTCCCAATTCGGTTAGATCATGCAAATTTATTTAATTACCTACATTCTTTTTCAAAAAATATAAATTTGTAAATTTTTTTTTTGCCATTTAGAAAAAAATAATTTTATGAAACGATAAATTTGACTTTTTGTTCCAGAATTTTTTTTTAGAATAAGTTAAATTCCGATTTCGGATTCAGAAAAAATGAGTGAAATATTTTTTCTTCCCTTTTAGTAAATGAGAGAAACGAGTTCGCCAAATGCCGACCATTATACATTATTAATAGCACCAAGCATTTTTTCACATTTTTTTAACTCAAAAATATTTTATAAAAACTATAATAATTTTAATAAAGTAATATCATTTTTTAAAGAAAATTTTTAAATCTACATGAATCAAAAAAGATATTTTAATTTGAAAAAACTATTCAAAAGATAACAAGATTTAAAAATTTTCAAAAGAGTCAAAATGACTCGTTTGATGCTTCTAGTGTTAAAAAAATTAAAGTTTATAATAAATTTTTTTGGTCTGATTGGACGGCTGGTAGGGACGGTTCGGTCGTCGAATGGTTGGGTCGGACGGATCGCCAAATGGTCGGCAAATCGCCGGCCGGCGTCCGACCGTTTCTTTTTCAATAGAACCGCTACTATTTTGACTTTCTGCAAAGTTTGATCAATTAATAAAAAAGCATACGAAAAAAAAATATAAATAATTATTTACTATCTATTCAAAAACTTGTCCATTCTGTAATTGTTAAAGAAGGACAAATTTTAAAAATAGATTATGTTTATTCATTTAAACTGTTTCATTGAAAAAAAAAACTCAAAAAAATTAAGCTTAAAAAAATTTTCAACAAAAAAAAAATAAAATTGAATAATATTGTTTTTGCAAAAAATTTAAATAAACAAAAATATTTTTAAAATAAATTTTATTTTCTTACAGTGAAATATTGTTTAATAAATAAAATATTTAAGGACATGTCGAAGTAGTGAAGTATTTGCTGGAGAAAGGAGCAGAATGTGAGCACAAAACTGACGAAATGCATACGGCATTGATGGAGGCATGTATGGACGGCCACATCGAAGTCGCCAAAATATTGATCGAACACGGAGCTAATGTAAACATGCCGCCTGATTCCTTCGAGTCGCCGTTGACTCTTGCAGCCTGTGGAGGCCATGTAGAACTAGCCGATTTGTTGATAGACAACCATGCTGACTTAGAGGAACGAAACGATGAAGGCTACACACCGCTGATGGAAGCTGCTCGAGAGGGCCACGAAGAAATGGTTGCCCTTCTTTTGTTCCACGATGCGGACATTAATGCGATAACAGACGAGACCCAAGAAACAGCTCTTACTTTAGCCTGTTGTGGAGGATGTTACGAAGTGGCCAAATTTTTGCTGGAGGCTGGAGCAGATCCTAATCTTGGCAATGCTTCTACGCCGCTCATGGAAGCAGCGCAAGAAGGCCATCTTGAGCTTGTTCAATTGTTGATAAAAGCAGGCGCTGATGTTAACAAATTTTATACAGCTCTCATCACCAACGGACAAAATACAACACAAAATATAACAAGTTGTGAATCTGCGCTGAGTCTGGCATGTGAAAATGGCCATACGGATGTAGTAGGCTTACTTATTAAGGCTGGGGCCGAGCCGGACCGTGCCGACCCAGACAAAGGTTTTACACCGCTAATGAAGGCGTCTAGATCCGGACAGCTTTGTACAGTACAATACTTGGTCAACAATTGCATGGTTGACGTTAATAGGACAACTAAAAACAACGACTCGACCGCACTAAGTCTGGCATGTTCAAACGGACACATGCAAGTCATCGAGTTTTTACTGCAAAGCGGAGCCAATCCTCTCTATGTTCTAAAAGACAATAGCAATTGTCTAATTGAAGCATCGAAAAATGGTCATGTTAAAATAGTCGAATTGCTAATCGATTGGAACTATTCGCTAAGCGAATTAGACGAAACGAAAAAATCAAAGAGAAAAAATTTGAAAATAAATCTCAAGCCGAAATCGTCACAAAACGAACAATCGTCTAGTTTGGTCAAACAAATTAAAAAATCAGTGACCAAATTAGATACAACGTCGGATTTGGGCGTGGAAAATTTGGTCAACGTTTTGCATCATTTTGCTTTTGGCGATATACCAGCCGAGACCAAGACGAAAAAAAAACGCAACAAAGACGACATCAGTCTAGTGTCGATCGAAGAATTTTGTGAATGCAAATGTCAAGGTAATTGTAATGAAACGCCCGACGACAAATTGCTGCATTTGTCTCTTTCGATCGGCTCCAAAATAGACGAGACCGATTGTGAACAAGTGATTGAGTACGAGAGTGACGAGGATGAGGCGGACGACGAAGACGAGGACGAACAAATAAAGAAAAAAGAGAACCTACTACAAGAATTGTTGAAAATAGAAAAACAACTGGAAATTCAGCGCAAATCGAAAATAAAAAATCAAAATTCAAACTATGACCACATGAGCATGATCAATAAATATCTAATTAAGCGGTGTCAATGTGAGCTAAATCGTTTGTACAAAATAAAATTGAAGCAATTACAAGAGCAGAAAATAAACGAAATAAAAGCTGAAAAGATAAAAAAGTGTTCGAAAAAATCGACTAGCAATTCGTCGACACCGAAGAGCTCTGCATCGGAAGAATGGTTGCCGCCTCCGCCGCCTCCGTTCGCCGCTGCGGCCGCCTATCTTATACAACAGTCGATGAAGTCCAAGGCTAGCCAGCAGAATTCGCCGCACATCGATCTTGACATGGCCACCGAGACCAACAACGACACGGCTCTAACGGTGGCCGTTCAAGGCGGACACGAAGACCTTGTCAAACTGCTGATTGAAAAAGGCGCACACATCGAACACAAAGACAAAAAGGGCTACACACCTCTCATACTAGCTGCCAGTCTGGGACATCATCGGCTAGTGCAACTTTTGCTTCTTTACGGTGCCAATGTCGAAGCACAATCGGACCGAAACAAGGACACGGCTTTGTGTGTGGCAGCTCAAAATGGCAAATACGAATGCTGTGAAATTTTGCTAACCAAGGGACAAGCCAACAAGGAGCATAGGAACATAAGCGACTACACTCCCTTATCGTTAGCTGCGTCAAACGGCTATGTTAACATAATTAAATTGCTATTGTCACACGGCGCCGAGATAAATTCACGCACAGGCTCAAAGTTGGGCATATCGCCGCTAATGCTGGCCGCAATGAACGGTCACACACAAGCAGTTAGATTTCTAATCGAAGCCGGATCGGATGTTAACTCGCAAATAGAAACCAATCGAAATACGGCTTTGACGCTGGCTTGTTTTCAAGGTCGAGCTGATGTAGTCAGTCTATTGTTGGACAAAAAAGCCAATATAGAGCACAGGGCCAAAACTGGTCTGACTCCTTTGATGGAGGCGGCCTCGGGCGGCTACGACCAAGTAGGCCGAATTTTGCTTGAGCGTGGCGCCGACGAGAACGCTCTACCGGTGCCAACAACCAAGGACACGGCTCTTACAATCGCTGCCGAAAAAGGACACGTCAAATTTGTCGAATTGCTCATACAATACGGAGCTCATTTGGAGGCCAAAAACAAAAAAGGCTGCACGGCTCTGTGGCTGGCTTGTAATGCCGGTCACTTTGATGTCGTGCAAACGCTCGTATTGAACAACGCCGATTCGGATTCGTGCGACTCGCGACGAACATCGTGTCTAGTTGCTGCCTTCAGACGTGGCCATGTGAAAATATGCAAATTTCTAGTGCGTCATGTTAAGCATTTTGCGCCCGACCAAGAACTTACCAGATACATAAACTCGCTCGTTCAGGCCGATGATAAAGATTTGATCAGAAAATGCCAAGATTGCATGGACGTTATTCTAAAGGCAAAAGAAAAACAGGCTCAAGAAGCCAACAAATATGCTAGTTTGCTGCTCAAAGAACTCGATCAGGAAAAGTCCAGAGAGCAGAGCAAAAAGCTGGCCGCTCAGCGAAAACGCGAAAAAAGAAAAATGAAAAAAAAACAACTAAAAGAGTCAGAAGAGGACAAAGAAGAAGAGGACAGAGAAGAAGAGTACAAAGAAGACATGGAACTAAGTGTCGAACCGGATGTGATAATCCCAAGCACCGGTAGACTCATTCTAGACCAGAATTTGACTGAGAGTACGCCCGAGCCAGAACCAATCGAACAGACTGTTCAAGTTGAGCATGTTGTCAAAACGAATAGGAAAAAGAAAAAAAAATCCTCAAATCAAGTTAAAAAATGTTCGAAATTGGCCGATTTGGATGACTTTGAAGTATGCAAACAACCGTCTAAATTGAACGATTTGGATCAGTTTGATTTCAATGATGCAACGACAAAAAATTACAAACAAAGAGTTCTAATACCAGCAAGTAGACTAGAACGGATCACAGCTGTGTGCACCAAATCGTTGACCAGTATTCAAGTAATTGAAAATTTGACAAAGTGTGTTTTAAAAATAGAAGAAGCCAAGCTCAAATCATCGAGTATTGGCGAAAAATATGTTCTAATAACAGGCAATTGTTTGGATCAAACAAAGTATGCCTATGAGCTCATTGAGACATTGATCAATGATCCTTTGGCCAACTTGGCCAATTTGTTGCCCAACAGTGAACCAGAGCCGCCAATTGTTCAGCAGCAAAGTGCATCAAAACCAAAACAAAAAGCTGCTCACAAGCCAAAAACAGCACCGGCTGTTCAACAGCATGTGAATGCAAAGCCTAGAAATTTTGCTGAAGCTGTGGCCAAGCCGGTAAATTGGAATCGACGTCATTCGGTATCGCCGTCCAAGCCGGAAAAAAAAATCGACAAACCGGTACAATTGGTGTCGCCTATTAAAAAACAAGATAACGACGAAATTAAGCATCCGGGCGCACCACCGTCAGCTCCTTTGCCAGCCAAAATTGAGTTCTCTGTAGCTCAAGAGGACAGTAATGCCTATGAGCCGTTAATATCGAACAAAGTTATAAACGAAGTACTCTCCGATATACTGTCTCCTAATTTCAATCAAGTAAACAAGCCGTTGAGCAGTCCGAGTCTGAATCTTAACGAGCCGATGCCTATAAAGCCAACGAAGCCGATCGGCTATGAAAGACATGAAAAACAGTTTAGAAATTCTAATCAAAATTTGGACCAGAACAATCTGAATCAAAACGGTTGGATGATAAACAATTCGATGGACTTTTTGTCTAATCTCAATCATCAAATGGTGTTTAGTTCACAAATGAACTTGTTACCAACAAATTCTCAGCTAACAAACCAGTTTAGCATGTATCACAATTTTCATAAGCCGATCACACCAGCGCATACACCGCCTATATCCATCGGAACAATGAATGCAGGAATTATCAATTATACCGGAAGCTATGCCAATTTTCCGGCAAATCAAGCGCCTCTAATTCAACACAGTCAAATGCTTAACACGGCACCGCTTAGTATGCATAGTGCAGTACAAAGCGCACCCAATCAACAGCAAAGTTTAATAGACAACTTTTTTTTCAGCTCTAAATCGACTGGATTTAATTATAACAACTTTTAATTGAATAAAAACAAACATATAGCAGGAAATTTGTTTTCTTTTTTGTTTGATTTTTTTTTTTTTTTGTTTATTTTTTTTCTTTTTTTAGAAACTGACCTTTTTTTAAAAAGAGTTTTTTTAGAATTTTTAAAATTTTACGTTTATTATTTAAGCAAAAAATATCGTTGAATAAATATTTTGAAATGATAAATTAGACTATAAGAAGATGAAATTTTCACCTTTTTTTTCTTTTTCAAATTTGACTAATAATTTTTAACTTATTTGAATATATTTTTTGAAACAAGTAATTTGTAACAGCAAATTGAAATATTTTGAGCGTTAAAAATTAATTGTTTTGCGCCAAAATATTAAGTATAAATTTAGGATATTGAGCATTAAACGTTTTATTGAGAAGAAGAATAATTATTTATTTGAGAAATAAATCTAATTGTTAAAAGAGAAATGGTTTTAAAGGCTAGTTAATATAGATGCTGGCTCGCGAGGACATAATATTGGCACTATTGCGAAATTTTCTGAGAAACTTCTGTAAAAAGCTATTATGGTAGGCAGTCTTGTTTGCTTTTCTCGTTCGCAGGCTTGATCAACGAGGTCGGGGATTGGGAGAAGTTTGTAAGAGCCTGCAGTTTGCTCGTCGATACCAATTATAAGCCAGAGGCGGGAGTTAAGCGCGTTCATCTCATATTTACTAGCTGCAGAGGTTGATGTAAGAATTACGGCGCTATACGTTAGGTGACTGATACAATAAGCTCTGTAGGCGTTGACGAGCATTCGCGTTGTCTAGCCATTGATTTTAAGCTGTTTCAGTAGGAACTTTACAGGACTGATTACTGAAAGTACGCGTTTCCATTGTAGATCGAGGTCGAGCGAGTCTGAGAGCTCTAAGCCGAGATATTCAAATGACTTGACAATTTCGAGAAATTGGTTGAGCAGATAGATAGTGGGAACACTTAAGTCGGTTGATGTAAATCACTTTGCACTTATTCACGTTCAAGCGCATTTTGTTATCAACACACCAACGTTTTACGGCGTCTACTATTTCCTGGAGAAACTCATTAACTTTTCCAATGCTATTTGTTCTCTCCTCTAGCAAGGTTCTTGTTTTGTTTGCTATTTCACTTCTATATGCCATATCAAGAATATTTCTGATATTGACCACTAGTTTACAAGCTATAATAAATTTATTCGTTTCCATATTTCATCCTTCTGTTAGCGTCTCAAGACAGTTTATTATCGACTTTTATTTAGCTTTACTTTTTTTAAGTGCACGTTCTGACCTTATTTATTCTATAATTAGTCTGGTTGTCGGATTTCTCATGAGCCTATCAAAAAGTTCACATTGCCTATTTGTCAAGCAAACATAAATTCTTTCAAGATCAAGAAAACGGAATATTTCTACATGAACTCTTCAAGCCAAACATTGCTTTTAAATTATTTGATTCATTTTTTTGAACTTGGCGAATATCATTGTTGTTTAGCATGGTTACATCAAGACCATAAAAAAAGGACAAGCCAGGCATATGTTGAATATAATTGTTAACACTCGGTAGTCAGCCGTAATAATGCTACGGCGCAAATTAAGCATTGTGAGATTCGCTAAATTTCGTTTTTTTTATAATATGGGGGCTATTCGTTAACTTTCTATTAATTAGGTCACCCAGATAACGCATTTCGTTCACTTGAGTCAATGAATACCTATTAAATAAGATCTTAGCTAATTTTTTTTCAGTGCTGCAAACAGCATTAGTACTGTTTTATCCAAATTAAAATTAATCGAGCTCTTTTGACCAAATCTCTCCGCCAATTTATTTTATGTTGAGCCATAAAATTAAAAAAAAAGCAAATATGGCTGAGTTGTTTCTTTTGATTTGAAAAATACTTAGAAACAATTTGAAAAAAAACGTTAACATCTTATGTCCTTTTGTGCCCTTTTAAGAGTTATTTTAAAGTTGCAAGTTTTAAAGCAAGACAAAGTCATAACTTTGACTTATTGGATAAAATTATCGTTGTAACTTTAAAGTAAAAACTAATTTATTCAAAGAAATTTTTTATCATATAAAAAAAAATTATATTTTAAATAATTTTTTTAAATTATCAATTATTATATAATTTCTTGGCTTTTACTTTCCAAATTTTCACTTTTTTAACTAAAATAATTCATTTTGTCTTTGATTCAATTTTTTAAACTTATGTAATTAGTGAAAAGTCCATTTTGGTTAAAACTGAACTTACATAATGATCTAAGAGGAAATGTGAAATCTTAGTACAAAAATTACAGGACAAAAGGAAAAAACTATATAATTTTTTTTCCAGTTGTGCAAAAATGGTTCTGTAAAAAGGACAATGCTAAAGTAAAAACTAAAGCCAAAAGAAAAAGCTAAATCTTTATCACCAATTCTTACTTAGCTTTTTAAAAAAAATTTTAGTCTTGAAAAAAAATTAATAGTGGTAATGAAAAAAAAGTATTTTTTAAAATAATTTATTTTAATTAACTAAAGGAGAGAATAAAAGGCTAAATTGAAAACAAAAAATTAATCTCTTTTGTTTGATTTTTAGTCTATTTTCTAACAGATTGAGCTCTTTGTGGAACTGAACTTCCAGCACGTGTTTGTTCTCTCTTTTAGAAAAAAAAAACATTAAATTATTAAGACTAAATTTTGAGAAGCTATTCATACTTGAGGTGAACTATTTCTCGCTTGTGAAACAGAACTTCGATTTTTGGCTCTTTGTTTGTTTAGCAAATTTTCAGCTTGTCCAGCTCTTTTTTCAGCATCTTCAAAGTCATGCTGAACTTTTCTAAATTTAGCTAAATTGATGGCTGCTAATTCTTCTGCCTCCTCAATTTGTTTCTTATAAACTTTTAATTTGTTTTGCAATTTGTCAATCAAATCTTGCAATCTAGCTTGATTTTTTCTATCTTCTTCAGATTGATTGGCAAGTTCTTTCAATCTTCTGTCGTTCTTTTTAACTTCTTTCAGAGTATCTTGATGACGTTTTTGTTCAATGTCCAATTCTTCTTCTAATTCATGTATCTTTTTTGTTAAACGATGAAAATAATAAAAAAATAATTAGATAATTTTTACTCTTTGTTCCAATTTTTGTATAATTCTCTTTCCTCCTTTAAGAGCACTTGATTCGGCTTGGTCAAGTCTAGTTTGTAGATCTCTTACTTGTAATTCTAAAGCTTTTCTTAATTTTTCAACATTTGATACATGTTCTTGCTCAACACGTAATTCTTCAGCTAAACGAGAAGCGTCACCACTAGCAACTTTAACTCTATCTTCTGAATTTTTCAATTCAACAATAGCTTCATCTAAGTCAGATTGCAACGAAGCTAGATCGTTTTCTAATTTTCTTTTCAATGCT
>PJRA01000503.1:157065-175058 GCA_016987375.1 Brachionus koreanus
TCGAAATGTGAAGTTCTTTTCCAATACAAACGACAAAAAACATTGACTCAACTCCAGAGTTTCCTCGGACTTGCCCAATACTACCGAAAATTCATTGAAAATTTCGCCAAGATCTCTGCTCCATTATACAAGCTAACAACAAAGGAAGAAGCCTCGAACAAAAGGAAATTAACTGGAATGATGATTGTGAAAATGCATATAACAACTTAAGGAAATATCTCACAAGAGATAAAGTTCTCATGCTGCCAGATCTCAGAAAGAAATTAATCCTCGAAACTGATGCAAGTAACATTGGACTTGGCGCAGTGCTTAGCCAAGAATTTAATGGAAATTTACGGCCGATAGCATATTTTAGGAAACCACTAAACAAAGCTCAGCGAAATTACTCCACAACCGAAAAAACACTTTTGTCCATTGTACTTGCAGTCGAACACTTTCACCAATATCTTTATGGCCAAGAATTCGAAGTTGTTACTGATCATCAACTGCTATCATGGCTCTTATCTCTTATCTTATCTCCGAAAATACAAAAAAAGAGCAAAAAGATGAAGCCCATTGCGATCTACTGGTTACGCCCGAAAAGCAGAACAAAGAAAATTGCATTCGGTGGATAAAACTACTAATTGAGAAAAGTGTTAATACAAACCCAATTACCGAGAAAGAACACTTGAATACAAACCTTAAAAGAGTTCTTTATGAGAATTATGATGACTTGCGTCTGGTTGATCAACTGTTGTATTGGTTTAAACCACAAGACGACGGATCGGTACAAAAACTCATAATAATATCAGAACATATGGTAAAAAAAATATTAAATTTTGTCCATTGCGACATATTTCACGGGCATTTAGGAGTCAGAAAAACTCTAAATAAAATCCAATCAAGATTCTTTAGACCTGCTTTAAAAAACAGAACCATTACATTTATCAGAAATTGTCTAACCTCTCAAAAAATCAAAAATCCACAATCGCTTCATAAGGCAAAATTGCAACCTCAACTCCCAACAAGACCATCTCAGCTTGTAACCTGTGAAATAGTTGGTCCGCTACCACTTTCAAAAGATGGAAATATTTACATTCTTGTGGTTTGTGATCATTTTTCAAAATGGGGAGCACTTTACGCTCTTGAAAAGATCACTGCCTAAAGCGTTGCCAAGCGTTTAATTAATCTCATGATGATTCATGGTCTCTTCACAAGATTCCAACAGACGGTGCAAAGAACTTTCAATCGGAGCTTTTAGGAAAAGTTTATGAATTACTCGACATTCATAAACTCAAGAAATCACCATACCATCCTGAGTGTGACGGCCTGACAGAACGTTTTAATCGCACATTGAAAACAATGCTTTCATGCTTTGTCAACGAATATAAAAATGATTGGGACGAATATCTACAATTTATGGCATACGCATACAACACGTCAACCCACGCAACAACTAATCATGCACCATTAAAAGTAGTATATGGCAGAAAAACCAAAGATACCATTAGATTTAGTAATTGGGAACAAAGACGAACCAAACGACGAAATTAATGAATTAGAGATAACTAACAGAGAAAGCATAGTGGTCGAAGGACTCAAAGAAAAGCTTCATGAAGTCTATAAGAATGTCGAGAAGAATAGAGACTTAATGGTTGAAAAATCCAGAATACAACACGAAAGGAATATCAAACCACAAACTAAAAAAGGTCTCTTAAAGAAATTGTGACCCAAATGGAAAGGCCCATATATCGTACAAGAAAAAATTGGCCCAGTCAACTTCAAAATTAAAAGGTTAAATCAGCCAAAATCAAAGTAAAAACTGGTCCACCATAATCGCTTAAAGCGTTTCTTTGGTTCTTATTTCAAGCCATATGACGACTCAGTAGAGGAGAGCGATATTAAAGGCAAGAAAAATTTAGTTAAAAAGCCAAATAAGAAAAATAAGAAAATAGTGAAGACAAAATCAAATAAAAAAGATTCATGCAAAAATGTGACTGCTGACCAAAGTAGCAATGTACAAGCTCAAGAAGACTAATTAATGAAAGATCTCTTTTATTTATTCAATTGCTTGAGTCAACGATTATATAAATTAGACTGATTTTATTAAAAATAAAAAACATAAACTAATCTTAAGTCAAAAATGAGTTCAAAAAGCAAAATTTTTAAAATAAATGCAGTCTTACCAGATTATATCAGTGACAGTGATACGTGCGATGGTGAAAATGACATCGAAAATATAGCTAAGAAAAAAAAATCAATTCGATATGAATATATATTAATAAAAACACTTGAAACAACAGAAGAAGCTCTCCAATCGATCGATTTATCAGTTTGGGCTAAATGGTACAATAGCAATTCCTGTTCAGATGGTCAAAAAGTTTATTATCGATGTAAATTATCAAAATTCCGAGAAAAACAATGCGAAAAAAAAATATATTTGTATTATTTGAGCGACATTCTCAAAGTAAAAATTTATGAAACAGTGAATGAGCATACGACTTTAGACTATAGTGACAAAAAAATGTCAGCCGAAATAAAAGCCAAATTAGTTGAATTTTTCAAACTTAACATCAAAAATAATGGTATTCTAGAGCAACTCAGAGAATAAATTATGAGTGTTCCAAAAAGTCAAAATTAATAACTTTTCTAAGAAAGATTCGAAAAGAAAAATTCGGAAAAACAATATTAAGTCTTGGAGAACTAGAAAATTGGTGTAAAAATAATTCTTTTAGTCGAAATGATAAGATAAACCTTTTGTTGCAGATTATTTTATAAACTATGGTGATGAAATGGATTATGACTATGAAAATCAAATGAAGATGACGAAACAGATGATTTTAGCTTGGCATTCTTTCGTTTATTGATAACTACACAGCGTCTTTTAGAGTAAGTTTTTTACATTTTTTAAAAAATTCACTAATTGATTTTATTTTTAAGACTAACTCTGCAAACAAACAAGGTTCATATCGATGCTACAAACAAATTAGTTTCGCAAGGTTTTCCAATTTTTATAGTTGGCACAACTGATATTGCTTTAAATTTTCATCCATTCAGAATAGCAGTTTGTTCAAATGAACAGACAAAAGATTTATAATTCATCTTTAATAGAATTTCCAAAGGGTAAGAATTAATTAATCAACAAAAATTTGATCCTAAAGTATCAATTTCTGATGGATCAATAGCGATTCGAAACGCATTCAAAGATAGTTATAAATGTTCACAAATGGTTATGTGTTCCTTTTACATGTTCAGGGCAGTTGATAAATCGATCGACGCAAAGGTGACAAACGAAACTGACAAAGAATCAATTAAAAAAGATATTCGAAAATTGCAATTTTCGGCATCAAGAGATATATTTTAAAAAGCTATTTATTTAATTTTGAAAAAATGGAAAAAATATCAAGATTTCGTAATATATTTTCAAAAAGAATGGGGTGATACTTTAAATTGCTGGTATGAAGGCTAGAGCGATGTAAAATATACTCCAAAATAATGCTTTAGAAGCCACAAATAAAGAAATCAAAAACAAAAACACACTAAGAGAATGATTATCGCAATTTTTAGTTTTTTAATTTTGTTAGCTACGACATTGCTAAAAATTGGTCGCTTGATAGATCACAATCCGTGATAAATCGTCGTATTTTCTATAAAGAACAGCCAATTGATCTTCAATTGAACACAAAAGCATATCAATGGCTAAAGTTGAATAAAACAACGCTTATTTATAGATCAAAAATATCATAAAGCACAGATTATTTCGTACCAACTTTTTCCGAATTAAAAATAAAAGAAGAAAACGTCATCAATTATTCCAATCTTGTATGGAATACATTTCAGAGATATTAAAAAATTAACTATAAAGTCTGGTGCATAACAATGCCAGATGATGACGCAAATGGTAATTGGAAAAATGGATCGTGCATTTGTCCACATTATATGGAAAATTATATTTGCAAACATCTAGTTGGTCTAGCGATGAGATTAAAATATATTAGAGTTCCTGCTGCTGCTAAAGATGTTCCGATCGGCGAAAAAAGAAAATGTGGTCGTCCAGCCAAAGTATTGCAAGCACTCATGAGGCAATAGACCGCAGTATTTTTTTATTTTATTTTACCTAGCATTTAATTTTTTTACACTGCATTTTATTTTTTTTACCTAGCATTTTATTTTTTTTTTACCTAGCATTTTATTCTTTTTAGCAATTTTTCTGTTTTACCTAAAAAATTCAATAAATATAACCTAGCATAAAATAATTTTTAACTTAGTTTTTTTTTACCTAGCGTTTTTTTTTATTTACCAAGCATTTTGAATTTTTTACATAGCGAAAATAATCAAAGCCGAAAAGTTGTTGAAGGCATAGTTTTTGACGAGAACGAGTTGGAGGAAAAAAATTTTAAAAATCTTGGTTGATAAATGTCGGAAAATCGTTTCTATATTTCATCAATTAACGATTTTTCAGAGATATTGACAGAAAAACAAAAGGATAATGGAATTCATCAGAAAAAGCTTAAAGAAGACGTTAAGACGCGTTGGAACTCTTCATTTCTGATGTAAGAGCGTATTCAAGAACAAGTTGATCCTGTAAATGAGACATTAAGAGAGGGTTTAAGAGATAGAAGACTAAATTTGAATCGAAATGATGTAAAATATTAAACGACTCAATTTGAGTCCTTCATCCATTTTACGATGCCACTAACGAGTAATCAGGAGTAAAACATCCAACATCAGTCACAGTACCAATATTTTTAAGTCTAAAAAATTCACTTGTCGTAACCGAAAATGATTCAGTCTTCTCTAACCTAAGGAAAAAAAAAATTTAGGAGATATCATGAAAGAAAAATTGAAAAATATAATATTTTGAACCAAGAAATTTTTATTTCAGCTATATTTTTAGATGTTAGAACAAAATTGTTGCGAGATGTTCTGAAGCCAAAAAAAAAGATTATTTTATTATAACAGCCAATTAAGAGTTGAAAAGGATATTTTGCTTAACACTAGAAGCACCAAACGAGTCATTTTGACTCGCTTAAAAAATTTTTAAAATCCTCATATCTTTTTGAATGGATTTTTTTGAATGAGATTGCTTTTGACGGTCTTCCTTTAAAAAAACAAATACGAAAAAAAATATTTTTAAATTCCAAAAACCTATTTTTAGAGATTTTTATTACTCTGATCTAAATTAGTGAATCATTAAGGCAAGATTTTTTTACAGAAGTCAATAGAACGATCTCATTTTAATTTTTTGAAAATTATTTTACAAATTTGTGAATTTATAAAATATTTTTAAGAAAAAACAATTTAATGAATTTAAGGATAATACGAATGTAATTCAAAATAGCATTAAATAGAATCATTAAAAAAAGGAAAATAGGGTGAAAAAAGGTTCTTTAATTCGGCTTAATAATTGTAATATTTTTTAATAAACCCTTTAATTATTCTCTAAAAGCCTAACTTTATTGTCTTTCGACATTAGCAAATTTATAAATCGATTTAAATCAGTTTCATACAACAATTTATAAAAATAATTTAATTTAATTTAAACTTGATTTAAATTCCTTTTTAACGTTTGAATGATAAAAATCAAATAAAATTAGAATTAATTAATTTTTTGCTTAGTCTAGTTAAAAGCAATTTCTTTTAATTATTAATAATCTATAATTTGAGAAAACAATGTTTAGAAAATAATTCTAAGTTAAATTTGTAATTTAACCCTTTTTATCCAGAAAATAATAAGATTTAATAGCAGTCCAGCTATATCTAATCCCACTTTGTTGTAATATAAAAATTGTAATATAAATTATATGAAAAGTCAAACAATAACTGTTTATCAAAATGTTTTAAGAATAGATTAACGTATAACTCGATGGAATTGTAATTGAATTTAATATTTCAATTGAAACCTTATTTTTTTAATTGAATTTTCAAAGCTTCTCCAAAGTCCCATAGAATACGACATTATTAGATAAAAAAGATTAGAATTCGTTTAACTTAAATTCAATAAATATCTCTTTTAGTTTTTTTGCTAATATTTGTATCTTCTTATGAATAAAATATTAATAAAATATAATTAAATTATTATTCTAATTAAAGTACTTGATATTCTTTACAACATTTTAAACCATCAACTTAAATTACTAACAACTTTAAATTGACTTTATTGAATTGAGTAAGAGATTATTCTTTTTTCTGGAAAAATCAAATAATTAATTATAATATAATGTAATTCTCTTTTTCAATAAACCTGATATCAATTTTCTATTATTTTAACATATTCTATCTGTTTTTATTTTTATTTATTTTAATTTTTCTCTTTTTTTTATATTTTGTTAATCTAAAGATCATTAGTTAGTTAAAGGAAAAGAAATAAACAAAATAAATAATATATTTGAAGTTTATTTAAAAGAAAATTAAACTTAACAAAACACTCCAACTCTCAAAATTTAGTGAAAAATAAAACTTTAACTTAAGCTTAATTTTTCCTTAAAAATTTTAAAAACTTAGCAATGCAAAATTGTTTTACCATTAAATGGATTTTAAAACGATTCAAGAATAAATAAACTATTGTTTCAATTTTCATAATAATTTTTAAAAATCTCAAAGCTTGCTAGAACAATAAATAAAATAAAAAATAACTTGAAAAAATTATAAATCGGAAGCTAAAGATATTTAAAAAAATTTTTATCGAAAGTTCTAATTTAGCAATCACATTTCAAAATTGATATCGCACAGCAAGTTTTTCTGAGCATATGAACACAATGAATCATGCCATTTTTTAAATTTATTCGGACAATATCTTTAATTTATTGGCCATAGGTTTTTTGTTTTAAAGTTAGTTGCAAAATTTTCTCATCAAAAAATAATGTTCATGATCAAAATATGCTTTTAAATTTTTTAGTTCACTATCATGAAGAAGATGCTTATTTTTGTCTTCAAGTTCAACAAAATTAATAAACTTAAAATTTATTAAAGAAAATTTTTAAAAATTTAAAAAAAATTAACATAAATATTTTGAAAATATATGGAACTGACAGATCCTGTGTCGAAATCGGACGAATGGAGTCACCTACTGGATACTCTTTGTGTAAAATTTGGGGTAACAAAGCCAACTGGAAGAACTGGAAGTCCTTACGCTAGAGAGGTAGACCTTTTAGCAGTTGTTAGATCGCTTGATGGTCTATACCGTGAATGTCTTGCCGACAAAGATGAAAGCATAAGTGCTCTAAAATCGGAAATTGCTGAGCTAAAAGTCCGAGTTGAGGAACTTGAAAAAACGCCTAAGATATCAGCTCCTACAAATACGCTTAGCTGGTCCAAGATTGTTGTAGGAAAGGTACACAAAGATGAGAATGCAGTAGCAATTATAGCTACTGTTGCTACTGAAATGAGGAAAAAAGAGGAGCGACCGAACAATGTTGTTATAGCAGTTCCGTCGACAACTCTCATTGATCCTGACTTAGAAATTGATTATGCAAAGAAGCTAACCTCCAATATAGGAATAGCTTAGAACAGAGTTAAAACAGCAAGAAGAATAATAAACGATCCAGTCAAATAAATGTTGAATCGACTGCAATGAGGTCTTCTCCACTCTTGCTTGTAGTTGAGATGGAATCAAATGAGGCAAAAACTGAAATGTTGCGAAAATCAAGAACCTTGGGTCAGAATCCTGAGTACAAGAATGTATACGTAAATGAGGATTTAACGCCCAGTGAGAGGGTAGCAAATCGTAAGTTACGAGGAGAACGTGACCGAAAGAACAATGAAATAATAGAATCTGAAGTTATGAATGGTCGTACGTTTAAATTCAAAACATGCGACGATGGAAAGAAAAGATTCTGGGGAATAAGAAACGGTGAATTGAAGCTGGTACTGTCTTCGTTCAATCGCCAATAGCAACAAATATTCCCTATGAAAAAGATCATAGCCTCATTTGATCTCGATGATTTAGCTTCATTTAATTTAGATGCCACAACAAATTCAGACGTATTTAAGTTGAGCTCTGGAAGGAAAATGAGCTCGGAAAGTAGTGGTTCAATAATTATCAATAATCAAATTTGCCCAAGTGAAAAAGTTCGCTCAACTCCAAATTTACATTCGCCAATTAATAAGACCGAGAGTAATAGCTTTGACGACTCGAGTTTCAGTTCCATGGTCTTATCGGAGTCGTGGCCTACGTCCTCTTTTTCGAGACGAGCTCAATCATCTTTGTCTTTGTATGAATCTTTCAAAAGCATTTTGCCGAATGATACTTGTTACGGAACAAAACCAAATTATGCAGAGGGTATCAGCTTTTTGTATACTAATGCCACTAGCCTCAACAACAAAATGAACTTACTAGAGTCGACCGCGGCATGCTCATCGCCAAGTATCATTGGTATCACGGAGACCTGGACGAAAGCTCAGCAGCTGAGTTGGATGGCTATAAGATTTTCAGAAAAGACCGCAATGGTGACAAACGAGGTGGAAGTGTCTGTATATACGTCAAATGTTATAAAATTAAACCATATTAGGCTTTTTTAGGCCTAAAAAAAAAGCTAATACTTAAGTTAATAGAAAAATAAATGAACAAATTTATTGTAAAACAACGATTAGTAATTTAATACAGAGTTGAACAAAAACGAAGAGAAAAAAATATACAAAAACAATTAAACTTTTTTGTAGTTAATTACTGATACTCTGATATATTTATCTCCTTGGTAAATTTCATTAGTACTATTTTTATTGGTTTATGTCAAAATTATTGTATCTAAATACGATTAAATTGTTGATTGGAAAGTATAAATAGTATAGAAAAAATTAGAAGAAGCGAACATCTTTTTTGTGAAAAGAAAAGAAAAAATCTAATCATGTACGCTAATTTGAATGATCCAGAGATTGTTGAATCTCTCAAGTATTTACTTGTTCCACAAGCCGAAAAAATTAAGGCCCAATCTCAGCCGTTTGATGGCAAGAAAAACTTTTGGGTAGTTGACAAGAAAGAGGGCTTTTTGGCATGTGAGGTGCAAAGCGAAAAAGGAGATCAAGTAACTGTAAAGACTTCGAAGGGAGAAACAGTTACAGTGAAAAAAGATGAACTTCAGCAAATGAATCCGCCAAAGTTTGAAAAATGCGAAGACATGGCTGACTTGACTTATTTGAATGACGCCTCAATTTTGCATAATTTGAGAACTCGTTACATGAGCTGGTTGATTTATACCTATTCAGGTCTTTTTTGTGTTGTAATCAATCCGTATAAACGTTTGCCTGTTTATACTATGAAAATGGTTGATTTATATCGTGGTAAAAAAAAGAACGAAGTACCACCACATTTGTATTCAATTGCAGACAATGCCTATGCTAGCATGTTGGTAGATAGAGAAAATCAATCTATGCTTATTACGTATAATTAGAAAATTAATTTTAATTTATTAAATTTAAAAAAAAAAAATTTTTTTTTCTAAAAATTTAAAAAAGTGGTGAGTCAGGAGCAGGTAAAACTGAAAATACAAAAAAAGTTATCCAATACTTCGCATTTGTTGCTTGTACTGGCTCGGCTGCTGCCAAAAAAGACGAGGAAGTAAATTGATTATATAAGAAAAAAAAAAAATTTATTTTTACAAAAAATAAAAATAAAATAAGAAAAAAGAAGCAAATTTAGAAGATCAAATTGTCTCAGCTAATCCAGTATTAGAGGCATATGGTAATGCCAAAACAACTCGTAATAACAATTCTTCTCGTTTTGTAAGTTTCATTTTATTAATAATTCTAATGTTGATAAATTATATAAAATAAATAAATAAAGGGTAAATTCATTCGTATTCATTTTGGTCCTACTGGTAAAATTGCCGGTGCTGACATTGAATCATATTTGCTTGAAAAATCTAGAGTTACATTTCAACAACCAGCTGAGAGAAATTATCACATATTCTATCAATTATTGGCAAAAGAATATCCAAAATATCAAAGTAAGAAACACTTTTTTCTCTGATTTATTTTATTTTAATAGTAGCTCTGATGATTAATTTGAAAAAACGATTCTATATTCTAAATTTATTTATTCTTTTATAGAGGATTTGTTGGTCGATGCAGATCCATCAAAATACTTCTTTATTGCACAAGGCATGTTGACTATTGATAATGTAGATGATGCCGAAGAAATGAAAGCGACTGACGAAGCTTTTGACGTTTTGAACTTTAGTGCTCAAGAGAAATTGGACTTGTTCAAGGCCACTGGAGCTATAATGCATTGGGGTAATTCAAAATGGAAACAAAGACCAAGAGAGGAACAAGCCGAAACTGATGGAACTGAAGAGTGTGAAAAAGTTGCTCATTTGTTGGGTGTCGAATGTGCTGATTTGATCAAAGGCTTATTAAAACCAAGAATTAAAGTTGGCAACGAATACGTAAACAAAGGTCAAAACAAAGATCAAGTTGTAAACTCTATTGGTGCCTTGTCCAAGTCAATCTATTCGCGTCTCTTTCAATGGCTAGTAGATAGAGTTAACGAAACACTAGATGCTAAAACAAAGAGACAATTTTTCATTGGTGTCTTGGATATTGCTGGTTTTGAAATATTCGATTACAATGGCTTTGAACAATTATGTATCAATTATACCAATGAAAGATTGCAGCAATTTTTCAATCATCACATGTTTGTATTGGAACAAGAAGAATACAAAAAAGAAGGTATTCAATGGGAAATGATTAATTTCGGCATGGATTTACAAGCTTGCATTGATTTAATTGAAAAACCAATGGGCTTATTATCAATTCTCGAAGAAGAATGTATTGTGCCAAAAGCTACAGACAAAACCTTTCAAGAAAAATTGTATGCTCAACATTTGGGCAAACATCCAAATTTTGGTAAACCAAAACCAGCTAAAGGCAAAGCTGAAGCCCATTTTGATTTACATCACTATGCAGGTACTGTATCTTATAGTGTTACTGGATGGCTAGAGAAAAACAAAGATCCTATAAATACTACAGTGGCTACATTGTTCAAGACAAGTAAAACTAATGCTGTTTTAGCTAAATTGTATAAAGATATGGGTCAAGAGGAAGAAAAAGGAAAAGCCAAAAAAGGTGGTAGTATGCAGTCAATTTCTGCTAGTCATAGAGAACAATTGAATAAACTAATGAACACTTTGAAACAAACTCACCCTCACTTTGTTCGTTGTATTATTCCAAATGAAGTTAAAACTGGTGGTATATTGGATCCTCATTTAGTTATGCATCAATTAAAATGTAATGGTGTTTTGGAGGGCATTCGTATTTGTCGAAAAGGTTTTCCAAACAGAATGATGTTTGCTGAATTCAAACAACGATACAGTATTTTGGCTCCAAATGCGGTTCCAAAAGGTTTTGTTGATGCAATCAAAGCAACCGGTTTGATTTTGAAAGATATTGCACTTGGTGAAGATTTGTATAGACTTGGAAATACTAAGGTTTTCTTCAGAGCCGGTGTATTGGGTCACTTGGAAGAACTTAGAGATGCAGCTATATCTAAAATAATTTGCATGTTACAATCTCACATTAGAATGTATGTGATAAAAAAACAATATAAAGTTATGTTAGACCAGCGTTTGGCTCTTTCAGTTTTACAACGAAACATAAAAGCCTATCTTTCGTTGAGAAACTGGTCATGGTGGAAATTGTATACAAAAGTCAAACCATTATTATCTGTGGCTAGACAAGAGGACGAGATGAAAGCAAAAGAAGAAGAATTGACTCAACTAAAAGAAAACTTTGAAAAAGAAGAAAAATTGAGAAAAGAATTAGAAGAAACAAATCTAAAGCTTTTGAAAGAAAAGAACGATTTGTATACTCAATTGCAATCAGAAAGAGACAGTAGTGGTAATGCAGAGGATAAAATTCAAAAATTGGTTCTTCAAAAATCCGATTTGGAAGGCCAAGTTAAAGAGCTCGAAGACAAATTGTCTGAACAAGAGTCTAGTGCAACTGACTTGAATTCAAAAAAGAAAAAATTAGAGCAAGAAATAAATGACTTGAAAAAAGATATTGATGAGTTTAAGACAAAATTAAGCAAATCTGATTCAGACAATAAGTCAAAAGATAATCAAATACATAAACTTCAAGATGAAATGGCTCGTCAAGATGAAGCCATTGCTAAATTAGGCCGCGAAAAAAAACGACTTGAAGAAACAAATTCAAAAACTGTTGAACAAGTGCAACAGGAAGAAGACAAAGTTAATCATTTAAATAAAGTAAAGAGCAAATTAGAACAAACATTGGATGAAACAGAGGACAATTTAGAAAGAGAAAAGAAAGCTCGAGCAGATCTTGATAAAGCTAAACGAAAATTGGAATCAGACTTGAAAAATGCTCAGTCACAAATTGAAGAAATTGAAAGAATCAAAAAAGATCTAGAGGACACATTGAGAAGAAAAGATGGTGAAATAAATCAACTAAATTCAAAAGTTGAAGAAGAACATGGACAATCAACAAGTATGCAAAAGAAAATAAAAGAATTGCAAAAGCGTTTAGAAGAGGCCGAAGAAGAGATTGAATCGGAGCGTCAATCAAAAGCAAAAGCAGAAAAACAGAGAGCCGACTTGTCTCGAGAATTGGACGAGTTAAATGAACGCTTAGAAGAAGCTGGTGGTGCCACAACAGCTCAAATAGATTTGAACAAAAAACGAGAAGCTGAATTGTTGAAATTGAGACGTGATCTTGAGGAAGCTAATTTACAGCATGAAGCAACCACGGCACAATTGAGAAAAAAACATCAAGATGCTGTCAACGAAATGGGTGAGCAAATTGATCAATTGCAGAAAGCCAAGAACAAGTATGTTTTAAAATAAAATAAATAAATGTTTTATTTTAAAGAAATTTAAAATAATTAATTAGACTAGAAAAAGAAAAGCAACTTGTTAAATCTGAAGTTGACGAAGCCAAAGTCCAAACCGAGCAAGCAAATAAGGCAAAAGTAAAAACACTATTGCATTCATATTTTATTTTTCTTTGATAAAAAAATTTTTTTTTTTTCTTTGGTCAAAAAATTTTTATATTTTTCATTACATTGCATTTTAAATAGGCCAATGTGGAAAAATTGGTCAAACAGCTTGAATTACAAATACAAGAATTAAATTCAAAATTGGATGAATCATCACGATCAATGAACGAATTGAATTCTCAAAAAGGACGTTTACATTCTGAAAATTCAAATTTAATACAACAAATTGAAGATTTGGAAAGTCAAATTAGTGGCTTTGGCAAAACTAAACAGCAATTACAATCTCAAATTGAAGAAGCTAAACGAAATGCAGAAGAAGAATCGCGAGCCAAGGCTTCATTAACTCAACAATTGCGCAATTTGAACACAGATTTAGAACAAGCTAAAGATCAATGTGACGAAGAGCGTGACGCTAAGGCTGAACTACAAAAACAATTGGCTAAATTAAATGCTGATCTACAACAATGGCGATCAAAATATGAAACAGAAGGCTTAGCTAGAGCTGAAGAATTAGAGGAGGCTAAGAGAAAATTGGCTGCCAAATTGACCGAAGCCGAAGAACAAGTTGAACAAGCATTGGCCAAATGTAATAGTTTGGAAAAGACAAAACAAAAATTGCAAAGTGAAGTCGAAGATTTGATGGTAGATGTTGAGCGTGCAAATTCCAATGCTTCTGCAATGGAAAAAAAACAGAAACAATTTGACAAATTAATTGGCGAATGGAAGCAAAAATGTGAAGACATAACTCAAGAGCTTGAGTCTTCACAAAAAGAGTCACGTCAATATTCTACAGAGTTGTTTAAATTGAAAACTCAATTTGATCAAAGTAGCGAAACAATTGAGTCATTAAAACGTGAAAATAAAAATCTAGCCGATGAATTAAAAGATTTAATGGCTCAATTGAGTGACGGTGGCAAATCAGTTCATGAATTAGAAAAGTCACGTAAGAGAATTGAAGCTGAAAAAGATGAATTACAGACTGCATTGGAAGAGCTTGAATCAACTTTGGAGCAAGAAGAGGCCAAAGTTCTAAGAGCTCAATTGGAATTGAGTCAAGTAAGACAAGAAATTGATCGTAGACTACATGAAAAAGAAGAGGAGTTTGAGAATACAAGACGCAATCATCAACGAGCCATTGAATCAATGCAAGCAAGTCTTGAGGCCGAAACAAAAGGAAAAATTGAGGCTATTAGACAAAAAAAGAAACTAGAAAGTGACATCAACGAACTAGAAATTTCATTAGATCATTCGAATCGTGCAAATGCAGATATGCAAAAGACAAACAAAAAGTTGCAGCAAACAATTAATGAAATGCAATCTCAAATTGATGATGAAATTAGAAAGCGCGATGAAGCTAGAGAAAATGCTGTTTTAGCTGAGAGAAGAGTTATTCTTTTAGATGGAGAACTTGAAGAGATTAGAACTGCGTTAGAACAAGCCGAAAAAGCTCGCAAAGCTTCCGAAAATGATTTACATGATGCTGCTGATAGAATCAGCGAATTAGAAGCTTCCAAATCAAGTTTGGCAGCATTGAAAAGAAAATTAGAAAACGATCTAGCTTCGTTGCAATCTGACTTAGATGAAGCTATTGTTGAACTGAAAAATTCAGAAGATAGAGTTAAAGTTGCTAGTGGTGACGCTTCTCGTTTAGCTGAAGAATTACGTGTTGAACAAGAACATGTATCAAATGTTGAAAAATTAAGAAAAGCTTTAGAATTACAAGTTAGAGATCTACAAACTAGACTTGACCAAGCCGAATCAAGTGCTCTTAAAGGAGGAAAGAGAATTATACAAAAATTGGAACAAAGAGTAAAAATTATCTAATTTTTTTTTTATTATTTTCATCGTTTAACAAAAAAGATACATGAATTAGAAGAAGAATTGGACATTGAACAAAAACGTCATCAAGATACTTTGAAAGAAGTTAAAAAGAACGACAGAAGATTGAAAGAACTTGCCAATCAATCTGAAGAAGATAGAAAAAATCAATCTAGATTGCAAGATTTGATTGACAAATTGCAAAACAAATTAAAAGTTTATAAGAAACAAATTGAGGAGGCAGAAGAATTAGCAGCCATCAATTTAGCTAAATTTAGAAAAGTTCAGCATGACTTGGAAGATGCTGAAGAAAGAGCTGGACAAGCTGAAAATTTGCTAAACAAACAAAGAGCCAAAAATCGAAGTTCTGTTTCACAAGCGAGAAATAGTTCACCTCAAGTATGAATAGCTTCTCAAAATTTAGTCTTAATAATTTAATATTTTTTTTTTCTAAAAGAGAGAACAAACACGTGCTGGAAGTTCAGTTCCACAAAGAGCTCAATCTGTTAGAAAATAGACTAAAAATCAAATAAAAGAGATTAATTTTTTGTTTTCAATTTAGCCTTTTATTCTCTCCTTTAGTTAATTAAAATAAATTATTTTAAAAATACTTTTTTTTCATTACATTTATTAATTTTTTTTCAAGATTAAATTTTTTTTATATAGCTAAGTAAGAATTGGTGATAAAGATTTAGGTTTTTCTTTTGTCTAATTAAATTAATTAATTAGTTAAATATTAATTAGTAAAAAATAAATTATTTGAATTAAAAATTCACTTTTAATTTTTAAATTTCTAGATATTTAACTTTATTTATAAATAATATAATTATTTAACATTTAAATAAATAGAACTTTTTTTTCGCAACTAAAATTGTTAATTAGCTTAATAAGAATTGACAAGATTTAACTTTTTCTTAAAATAAAATCAATTAACAATACAGTTTATAAAGAAAATATAATTTAAAACGAAAAAAAAAAAGTTTAAAATAATAGATAAAATGAAATAGAAAGTAAAATGATACATTTGTCTTTATAAGAAACTTAGTTCTAATTTGAATTAAGATAGGATCTATCTAATAACCGTAAATCTTTAAATATTTTTTAATTAATAACTTTGCCTCATTCTATTTCAGGAAGTTGTCATTTTTTATACCTATATCTCGGGATTTTTTAGCAAATAGATTTAACTTTTGTAAATATTTATGTCGCCTAATCAAAAGATCTGTTTTTTAGTTCAAAAAAAATTTTTTATGGATCATTTTCTATTTAATTAATTTTGTTATCATTTTTATACATTTTTTACCTTATCCATGCGGAGCATCTTTTAATTAAAATGTTTATAAACTTTAAAACCTCATTCTATTTTGACCCATCAGTATTTTTTAAAAGATTTTGATCTAAAGAATAAACAGATTAATTGATGATGCTATTAAATTTAACTGTGTATAAAAAAATTCTATTTTTAAATAATAAAAATTCAAAAAAATCGATTGTTGACAACTAATTATATAGTTCTTTATTTCTAAAACTTTATTATTTTATAAAGCAAGACAATAAAAATACTCATCATCTTGTAGAATTTTTCAGATGCGTTTTTGGTGTCGATTTGCATTGTTGTTTTCGATTCGGCTCGGACCTCGATGGAATATGCTTCGCTAAACACATTTGATTTATTCTAAAATTTTTACTTTTATAAGTTTTTAATTATGTTGAAATCTTCTTTCCTAGACGTCGGTTAATTAGGTTGGAAAAAGGAGCTATCCGTTTAACCCGATACTAGACAAACTTCTAACAGATAATTGTCTTCGAACAAATCTACAAATTCGGATCCATACAGTAACTGTCATTGTCCTTTTCATCAGTTCTGTCCTGTTCAGCTTCGTTTTGATACTTCGTTTACTCAACAATCCATTTCTGGCAACTATTAGACTTGTTCTTCATTGAGATAATCAATCGGAATGGTTACGAAAGCATTAATATATCTGAGATTGATGAAGATTCCGAGTTCTAAGATAGATTTTATATGGATAGTGAATGCAGAAAAACCCTATAAATAAATCAAAGATTGCAGACGTCCTTCCTACTTTACAAATAATGATATCAAAATGGGGTACAATGAGAGTAACAGGTCATTATAAAACAGTCAGAGACAACTTAATTCCTTCTTTTTAGTACAAATTTAATGACGAGATTTACTCTAGTGTTTACTGTGTTGCATGTTTATAAAATGTTTCTAAACTAAAAGTTTTGATTACTGGTCAAAATTGCCAAGAAATCAAGAAAAAGGCACTTGCAAACATGACTTTTGTCATTAAATCCTATCTAACGAAAAAAAAAATTGAAGTCCCATTCCGAATCTAACCCACAAAATTTGTATTCAACTCTTGTCTCAACTTCAGCTATAAATTCTATCGCTGAAAATAAAAGAGATGATAAATATTTATGTTATATAAGAGTATAAGTGATTATAGCTGTTTTGGATGATATGTCTTTTAAATGCATTTCAACTGCGAGATTTTGGAGATCTAACGATAACCTAATGTCAATCTTTAAAAATTTATTCTGTATTCTTTTTAAAGTGCCGTCATATCCAGCCTAATTTAAACGTTAGTAGGAAGGTGTGCAAAATAAATGCCGGAAATTTGTCAACAGAGACAATTATAAGGCGCTAAGTGATGAAAGCCAATGTAAAAATAATTAAAAAAAATCGTTATTTAAATTTTTATTTTTTTGACTTGACAAAGCTTAAAATATATAAATCAAGTTTTTAATAAACGGACTTGTTTTTATAATATTTATTATGAGTATAAATATATATAAAATTATAATTTTTTTTAATTAAAAAGAATATTTATGGATTCAAATCCGCTTGAAACGAATATTCGTGATTAGAATTTTTCAATTCAAGAAACATCTAAATCTCAATAATAATATCCTGAAAATAAAATTTTTGTAATTGTTTTAAATTTGAAAATGAATTTTACGATTTTCACAAACGACCCGATAATTTTCAAGTTTCAAGTGACACACTCGAATGGGAAACTTGAAAATGGATTTTTTTTCCATTCCAATATCTAATTACAGTGTTATTTGCGCACGTCATTTTAAATCCCATTTCCTTCGTTTATCAGCTACATAACGAGTGAACATTTGTTCTAAGAGTTTAACACTCAAAAACCGGATGACTTTTTTGACCCTTTTATTTAAATCTTTTTTAGTACTTTTTTTCAATGAAAATAAAATT
>PJRA01000503.1:182784-200745 GCA_016987375.1 Brachionus koreanus
TTCATATTCCCCATTTCACTTTTAAATAATCGAATCATTGTTTGGTGTAAGGATTAAAAATCAGAAGCTATTGTCAATTTGAGTTATCCCTAAGTTATAAATACTTCGACTATCTTTAAATTTCTTTTATAAAATCTGTTTAAAAAAAACTTTTCGTTCTAGGATCTACATGCATTTTCTTTCAATTAGTTCTATCTTGAGTTAATAATTTTAGTTTACACTGTTGTTTATAATGTTATATTGCTAAATATTTTGCTCCTTACAAAAAAGTCAGATTTTTCGAGAAAAAAAAAACTTTTTGTACAAAATTTTCTTAGAGCTTATATTTTTAATGCTATCTTATTTTTATATCTATTCTTTTTAATTTATATTAGAAAAAAATACTAATTGGTATCTTAATATTATCATTGATATCAAATAAGCACTATACCACAGTAACTACTACTACTACTACTACTACAAAATTTTAGCTAGTATCAAAAATAATTGACATTTGCTATTCAACAGTTTTTTGGACACTTGTAATTTTCTTTTAAAAAGAAAGCGAAAATTTTAACGGTAGGATTAAATTAGTAGATTAAAATATGATCAAATCTTAAAAAAAAGATTTTACAATTCTACGGTTGGTTACCATAATAAAATTAATACAATTGATTTATAATAAAATTATCTTCTAAATTAATAAAAAATAATTTTTCAATTTTGTTTTTATTTTTTATTTGAAATTTTTTAATTAAATAAATTGATACCAATTTGCCTGTTTTTGATACATTTAAAATTAAATTAGATACCAATAAAAATCATATTTTGATTGCAAAAAAGTCGATATCAACAAAAATACAAGTCTTTTTTATTGAAATATATTTAGTTTACACAAAATTTCTAATAAGAATTTAATTATTTAATGCGTTTTTTTTTAAATTCTAAAATTTGAATGAAATTTTTTTAATCCCAATTGTATTTAAACCTGAAATTAATAGAAATATTCAAATTAGTTTTTTTTTTATTTTTTTTATTTTGAATAAAATATAAAAAATGACTTAATTTAAAAAAAAAAAATATTGAAAAAATCAGAAAATTTAAAAAAATTCAAATTATAATCTAATAATTTAGTAATCGACTTTACTCATTTCATTTTACATCTAGCCTAAAAAAAATTTATCAAATATAAGTAGATAGTCAAATTTAAGTTCAGATAATTAATGGCGTTTATCTTTGCCGAACATGTTACCAAGGTTGGCTGCATACAGCGACCTTCAAATTGATTAAATCTGAGATTGTTTGGACATCTTGAGTGATTGAATACACGATTATCTCGACATGTAAAGAAATATTGGCAATTGGGCCGATTTTGGTCCAAATAAATCCCTTGGGGTTTGTTAAGACAATTTGGAACCATGTCGCACAAACTGGGGTCTTCGTTAGCAAAATAATTGCATGGACTTGTGCAGTCTTTTCGTATTCCACATTTCACTTTTGAATAGTCCAAACATTGTTTGGTGTACGGATCAAAAAGCAGAGGATATTGGCACAATTGGATAACCAATCGTCCATTAATACATTCATAATATCGGCAACAACTTTTTGGATCAGCAAAGCGGTATTTCTCTTTGTTAGCTGGACACTTGGATGTACATTTCGAATTTTGTTGCCAGTCACACACTTGTTTGTCTTGTCTATAATACAAACCAGGCTCACACAAAATAACTTGATCCTTGCCACCATTGCAGAAATGGTAAGCTGTACAATCATAAGGATTGGGAAAAAAACCTGTTACATCAATTGGACATTCAATTGAACCATACAATTCTTTAAGAGCTGCGATTGACTGGGCGCTATTGGGCATTAAGCTGTTGTAGCCTCCTGATACTAATCCTCCGCTATGAATATTTGACATAGTAGTTGGCTTTTTTAGACTAGGACAATCAGAGTCCAAAGGCCAAACGCAATTAGCTTCAGATTGCTTCCACAAAAGACCTCCTTGACATGTAAATATTTTTGCTTGGCCTTCCTGACAGTAAATGTATTTTTTACAATCTTGTGGATGTCGCAAATAGCCGTAGTCCTCCGATGAGCAGATGTTATCAGTAATCGATGAGGAAGTAAGTGGGTCGGGTATTCCCATGTTAGTAAAAGTCATTTGATTTATCGGATTTTTCTGAGTATTTGAAAGCTTGGTTGATGTTATTTTTGGAGCATATTTAGTGTTAATTTGTTTACAGTCTACATTCATGGGCCAATCGCAAAGGCCAGTCTTTGGATTGAAAAATAAGTCTTCTTCGCAAGCGCGTACTGAATGAGTGCCTCCGTCACAAATATGATAAACCCAGCAGTCAGTTTTGTCTGGGAAAAATCCGTCTTTTGTACATTTAAAATAACTTTGAACCATTTTAATAACTTAGAAAATAAAATTAAAAACAAAAAATGAAATTTATTTTTTTGAATTTATTACCAATTGTATATAAAATTATATAGGAAATTAATTTAATCATCTTCCATGGCCATTCATGAAAAGTCAACAAAAAGTTTAATGTTTTAAAATTGACTCATTTGCTTTTCAAATCGAAATAAACAATTAAGATGATTTTTTGCTTATCATTTTAAGTAAAATCTAAACGCAAAATTAGAACTTAAATCGTTTTTGAAAAACAACAACGGATATGGCTAATCAAATGAAGGAATCCGGAATGTAAACAAAAAGCCGCCCGCAAATAAATGGATTTCTTATTATAAAATAATATTGGCAAATTAACTAGTCTCAAACTTTTATATGTTTAATTAATAGGCATAGATTGAGGATTAAAAGACTTAGAGAAACTGGGTGGTAATTGACCATGTGAATGAAGGCCTATTTTATGCAATACTAACAATGGGACAAAAACAAAAATCCAATTCAATTCAACTTTTTTATTTTGCTTTTCATTGTGCTTGATATTTTTAAAGGGATCTGTTTACTTTGATGCAGATTTGAGCACATATGGGGACTCTATGAAAATTTATCATTTAATACCTTGAACTTGAAGCAAATTCGTTGTTTGTTTGGAGATTAGTCTATTTTTTTTCCTAAATAATTTTCTTAATAAGCCGTTTTTATAAACAAGAATATTATTTGGTATAATTGCTTTTAGAGGATTTAATTTTTTCCAAATTAAAACCGCTTAATTTTATTAAATTGTCCAAAACTTTATCCTCTATTGAATTTTATATCTCTTAATCTAGCTTGATTAAGTAACCATTGTAATTTTGTTTATTTTTTTAGATTGGCCTTTTATTCAAACTTAATCAAAATATTAAATAATAGCTTCACTTGGGTCTATAATGTAATCCTAAGATATCCATTAGCGTTCACAAAGCCGTTCATTTCTTGTCTTATCTATATCAATCAAATTTTAGATTAATAAAATTTAAGCTATTTTTTTTTTATTAACTAAAATTAAAATTAAAAAAATTACCTAAAAAAAAAAAACATAAAATTTTGAAAATTTGAAAGTTCAATTTTTTTAGAGCAGGAAAAAGTCTGTTTCTAATTTTTTATTCTAACCAATATTTTCTTGAACGATTAATAAATACTTTTTTAAAATTTAGTAATTATTTTTATCCAAGAACTGTGTGCTTAAAATCTGTTAGTGGATATTGTATTCATCAAAAATCCAAAACTAAACTAAATATTTATCTATCCGATACATTTTATCTTTTTTTTTTTATTTTTGTTGAAACTAATTAACAACAAAAGAAAATTTCAACTCCTAAATTGCAATTTAGTCTATAAGTTCAAAATAAACTAGTTTTGGCTCGTTAAAAACGGAAGAAAGTTAATGATAAAATATTTTTCTTTGCTTACTTTTAGCGTAAATATTAAATTGGTTTAACATTATCGACGACAAACGAACAAAAAATTAATAAGCTAAACTATGACGATATTCATTGATTATTTGTACAGTTTAGCTATTAAGACCAAATGCGGACAAGGAGCTCTAGCTTTAATATATGGCCTTTGAACATAGCTCGCATACTTGTGAATGTTACTTGCATATTTACATCAAGAATTAATACATTATACAAACAACTAAATCTTATTGTAAATAAAATATTTCGATCCAATCTGAATGCCCTAGACGATACGAGCAAATATTGAAAATTAGTCCCAAATAAATATTCTTTAATAAGATAAACAAACAGATTAGTCTTTGTTTTAGGTGATCACTTTGGTTGAATATTATGCTTTCTAATATTTCCAATTTAGATTCTCATGTAATTTGAGATATTTCGTTTAATATTCTAATTTTTATCTATTACTTTCTATATATAATTAACTTGTTTAAATAATCATAGCAATTAGCCTGAAAAATTAAAGTTAGCATTAAGCATCGATTTGTTTGCATTTTCTTATTTCTATCAATCAATGCTTCTTGAATTAACCTTGTAAAATCATATTTCAAATACTTTGATATAGCATAATGTATGGGATGATACAGAATTGAAAGTAAAATGAGAGTTAGAATGGCAATATTTATTAAAAATAGATCTAAAATAAAACTTTTTAATTCATAGCTGTTATAAAAATATTCAAAATGCATAAAACAAATAGCAGAATCATTGATAGATTGTTCAAAAAATCAAGCTTTCGCTGTTTATACTCATCATTGAAATTTAATTTGGCTGAATAGAGTAGTAGGAAACCAATTAAAGATGACATCAATATAGAGCTAGTTCCAAGAGTTATTTGAAATGAATAAAATTGATAGAACAGAGTTTTTCCATGCTTAAAAACGTGTTTTATTTGAATGCTATTAGACATGATAATAATTATCAGGCACAAAATGGTTGCCAAGCTTTTTTTTATTGTATAGACATTTGCGTCAACTGTTCCAATTGGCGGTCTCTATATTAAACATTCAAAGAATTATATAAAAATTTAGTATTTAAGTTTAAATCTACTTTTCTATCTTGAGGTATAAGTGCATCTGGTTTTTTAAAAATGTTCTTCAAAAGATTTTCATTTTTTTTTAAGACTCCTTTTTCCAAGTCAACATTCTACAAAAATACAAAACATAATTTACAAAATAGAAAAAAGAAAACAGCTTAACAGTTTCAAAATTATTAATATTAATAAAAGAAATTTTGATCTAGAATTTTTAATTTATTAAAAAAAAAACACCAACTACCCTTTGATTTTCTAGTTCGACAACTACATTTTTACAATACCCGCATTTAGATGTTATCAAATTAGAATCATTGGGACTGTTATTGCTTGTAGCAGGAGCATTTGATAATGATTCTTTCGACATTGCAAATATGAATCTAAATGAAATTTTAGCAACAATATATTAAGGAAATGAATAAAGAGCTAAGCCGTAAAATAAGAACGTTTAAAACTATTTGATAAGTTATGCAATCGCTTTTAATATCACGCTCATCAATGTAATAAATCTTTTCAAGTAAATTTTTTCATACCAGTAGATTTATTTTATATTATAAATGATTAAAGCAGGTAAATTGTTTACAAGTTGCAACTGGATTAATTCATAAATTCTATTTGAAATGCTAAAATAATAAAGTTTTAATTTTAATTTTTATCTTATCAAACCGATGCGTAGTTACAAGGCTTTTAATAAGAAAAAAATTCAAAGAATAGATAATCAACATTTCGACTCCCGGGAACAATTTATAAATATGAACAAAACTTGAAAACAAAAGGGTTTTTATTGTTTTTAAATAAAATATTGTTATTAATTGTTATTTTTTCCTATTTGTTTTTAAACTTAACTTCAAAAAATTGAATGATATTAAATCATTTTATTCCAAACCATATTCTCTAAAGTTCAATAACAAATAGATGATCATTATTTTTAATCTAATCAATATAAATACTCATATTGAACTAATTACTTTATTCTTTTTTACTTTATTTAAAAATCGTCAGGAATTGCTAAATAAACTGTAATCAGCATGTATTGAGTGATGCTAGATGTTTGTTTTTTTCAAAAATAATGTTTATAATACAAAAATTTTTTTTTTCTTATTGAAGTAAATGAAAATAGAAAAAAGAATTTAGACTTAGCATGATAATTTAAGTGATGAGCTAAAATTTTATTTTAAATCTTATCATTAAAGCTTCCACAAAGATAAGATTTTTTCAGTTTTTTTTTTTTTATTTTCAAAATTATAATAGACTAAAATTTTAAACTAAAAAATGCTTTCTAGATTCAAAAAGAAACTTAATGAAATCAAAACGGATTTAAATCATAAGTATTATATTCTAAGAATTCCAAGAATTGTTTTGTTTAAAAGAAAAATTTAGAATTGATCAATTAGAAGTTGATAAAAATTATGTTTTACATAAAACTCAGCGAAACATTCAATCATCACTGACAAAATCGGGTATCAGTTTCATGAATGAGTAAAATTTAAGAAAAAAAGTAAGAATAAGCTAAAAAAAATTTAGCAAGGATGAAACGATTAAAAAAGTGCAAGAAACATCAAAAATAATTAGACATGACTCTCAAGTATTTCGAATTTTAAATTTTGAAAAAAATTTTTAAATACAATCTAAATTTAAGAGTTTTGAAAAACAAGTAAAAGAAGTTGCTCTAGTTCATTCAACTAATCTATTCTACTCATTTCGAACACTTGAAAAAGAATTAAATTTGATTTTCAAATCAATTGATTACACTAGAATTACAATCGAAAGAATTCAGAATTTTTGCTTTCTGTTGAATCAGGATTTAATGCAATTGGAAGAGATATATTCTGAACTAGATGAAAAAAGAGAAATTGAAAAAAACAAAGGTTAATTTTTAAGTAATTAAAATAGCTTTTAAAAAGTAGAAAACTCTTGAGACTATTAAAAAAAGCTTAATTTTCTATCAGGTTTATCAATTTTGCAAGACATGTGACCAAGAATTTTATTCATTTTTTATTCTAGAAAAATTTTTTATTCAAATTTTTTCTAATCTTAGATTACTCAAAAAAAATTGATTTAGATGAAAATTTATTAACTACTGATGACGAAAAAATAGGTAAAATTAAATTAAACAAATTTAAACATTTAAGCATAAAATTTATCTTTAGAATTTAACGATAAATCGGTGAAACTTGTTTTTAAAGATGTTTAATACTTAACTGTTAAATTTTTTTTTAATAAATAACTTAAATTTATTTTTGATTATTTTATTCAAATGAAAATTTATAAGACAACAAAATAACTAATAAAAAACCTCTAGACTTTTTGAATTTTAAAGTTTTATTCTAAAAATTGGAAATAAGAACAAGTGCCTTAATGCAAAAAAATTATTCTGCGTCTGAATCATCAGTGACGTCTTTAACTTCGTAGTCCTCATTTTCTTCATCGTCATCATCGTCATCTTCATCATAATTGCTAGTATTTCTTTTCTTGTTGTCACTTAAACTCGGCGCTGATGCATGGGCTCTAGAATTTTTTTGTTTCTGATTCAAATTAGATGTAGATGCCATATTTCGTCTAGGTTCATTAGATTTGGACCTACTCTGGTCCAAGTTATTTTTAGATCGACCTGAAGTACTAGTCTTATGTCCACCACCAGAAAAAAGATCGTCCATCGAATTGTTTTGTCTACTTGACTCATTCAAACTTTTGTTTGAGCTATATTGCAAATTGTTAATTGTAGACTGAGTAAAATTGTTCCTGAATTCTTCTAAATCACTTTCAGTATCAATTTCTAATAAATATTTATATGCTGTTGAGAGCATTTCTAAAGCTTTTGCGTGAAATATTAATTGTATATGAGTAAAATCTTTAAGAATATTTTTCATATCATTCAATTTTTTTTGTTCTAACTTGTCAATGACTTCTGCCAAAATTTTATCTTGTGTCGATACTTTTTCAGCAGCATTTTCAGCATTTGCTTGCGCTTGGGCCTGGTCAAAATAAAAAAATAAAATTTACTTCCCTAACACTGAATAAACTATTAATGCTTTTAGGCAAGTTGAAATATGTGATCAAATTAAAATGATCATGCTCAAAAATCATAATTAAATAAAAGGTTTTTAGATAATTTTAAGTAAAAAATTTATTGCATAAGCTTTTGATGTTTGGCCTAATTAATTTTTGAGCATTATCATTAAATTTTGATCATAAACTTCATTAAGCCTAATGCTTACAATATTTCTTCCATCATCGGGCTTTCTTTGCATTAAATTATTTAATTGTTGCTGCTTTTTCTTCTCCAAGTCTCTTGTTTTAATTGTAGATTTGATTTCTTTCTGATAAATTTTTAGTAAAAATGAAATCATGAATTCTCAGCTATCTTACTTTAGTCGATTTCAAGTATTCTTGATACTTGCTAATCGGTTGAATAATTTTTTTTTCAACTCTTTCAATCTTTTTGGAAAATTTTTAATAATTCTAAATATATTTAGATTTTTTGCTTACCATTGCATGACGATAGTCTTCCAAGGCAGATAAATAGCTGCTATAATTAACAAGTCCTCTTTTGGAGCTTGAATTAATTTGCTCTTTTCCTGAATACTCATTTATAACACTAACTAGATGATCAGACGTGTCTCTTAGACGAGCGTTCTTGCGCGCTATTTTACCAAAATTTTCACACAAATTTCCCATACATCCTTCCAAAAGATTGATTCTTTGTGTCAAAATTTTTGACTGTGACTCACTTCAATTTTAAAAAATTAGCAAACTTTATTCTAAAGCCCAAAATAAATTACTGGTTAATGGTACCACTTAGATTTATGTTGGCCATTGACTTATCCTTTAACAACAATTAAAAATAGCTTTATAAATAATGTAAATCTAGTGCTCTTACATTTTAAAATTCAAATATTAATATATGAAGTAAAGCTAAAAATGAACGGTAACTAAGAAACTAGATTGTTGCTCAGCTTTTAAATTTGTCTTGCATTTTTTCTCTCATTATAATTATTAATTTCAACTAAAAGATCATAAAATTTTGGAAAAAAATTAAGCTATAAATTGTCCTATTGACCAAAATTTAAAAGAAGTTTGTTCATAAACATGAAAAAAATTACATGTTTTGTTACATATTAAAACTCTTGAACAACATATTTATATTGAAATGCGTTTAATATGGATAAGGATTGTCATCAGACTAATTGATATGTTTATAGTTATAATATTAGCACTAGAAAGTTCGGCTGACCATATCAAATTTAGTTATGTAGAGAAATTTATTACTTTTTCAGGAAATTTATCAAGAATTAAAAAAAAATCTTAATTTGTAAAAAAGGTATTTTATAAAATTATAATTCTTTAAAAAAAATATTTAAATTTCAATTTTTAAAAAAGGAAGCAAACGGCCCAGGGTATTGTTAATTAAATCAAAAACAGCTTAGGAGAATAGGAGTGTTAGAAGTTTAGGGTATATTGAAGAAAATCAGATTCAAAAATTCAAAAATGTACGTAATAAATTGACTTTATAGCTAATTTAAATTAATTATATTAATTATTTAATTAATTTTGCTCTAATATTTGTTTAATAGGAATATTTAGAGGTAAAGAATGGCTAATGAATGTACAGAGAATACTACACTGTAGAAGATGGAGCCTTATTTAGAAAGGTGTTAGATAAACACAGTCTTAATTCAAGATTAATTATTAATAGTTTTGTTTTTTGGAGCAATTCAACAAAATTAAATTGAAAAATATTGAGAGAAAATTAGGAATAAATTTAGGAAAAATTTTGTCTAAGACCAATTGATATATAATTTTAAGCTATATTTTCAAAAAAAAATTAAAAAGATTAATTTTAAAAAATTTTTGTAATATCTAAAATAAACATCTTTTATTTTGTACATGAAAAAAAAATGTTTTATTTAGAAAAAAAAATTTAATCAGTATTTAAATGAATTAAAATCAAATAAATGCTAATGTGAGTAGTTTAAAAGAAGTATGAATGATTGCTTTCATTGATTTGCTACATTTGTTTCTTTGACTGAGAAGATTGAATATAATCTATAAGCGTGAATGCTCTAGTCAATAAAATATTTTTTCTAATTGACTTGAATACATTCACACTGACAGTTATTATATTTAAGCTGAATTGAAATTGAACATTGCCATGCTTGTTGATTGTGTTTTTGTGATTTGTGACGTTTTTAAAAATTCGAAAATTAACAAATGACAAAAAAGAATTCAACTATTTATAGTATGTTTACTGATACCTTATTCGTACACAAAAATAACAAAACGATTCGTTTTGGTCGTTGCTTGAATCGTTCTTTGAATAACGAGAACAACAACAAATCTATATAGTAACAAAATATAAAACGAAACAAAATGAACAATATAAAGTTCACATTCCATTTTTTTTCGATTATGGATATTTGGTTTCGATTCGATGATCGTAAAATAGCCCCGCATTTTTCTCTATTTTATCCAATAATTTACCTGTTTCGTGTTCGATTATTACCTGTGTCGTATTTTTTTAACCTTAAAATTAAGTCAAGCATAAACTTTGAATAAAATTAATGGACTCTAGACCTAGTTTTTCTAGTTAAGGTTATGCAAAGGTCAACTAGGCAAAACAATGTCAATAGTAGTCTTTACCTTTCTTTTACCTTAATAAATTCGAAAATTAAAATGGCTGTGAATGACCCATTTTGTCAATTTTCGATTTTAAATTTACCTAAAATCAGCGATTCTGTTCTGTAGCAATTACCACCTATTCTAAAGAAAGTAACTAGTGTATGGAAAAAAGTTTTGGTACTTTAAAAACGAACCGACTAAATATTTATATACTCAGTTAGTTAAGCGATTTGTGATGCGATAACTTGAACAAAATTTATTATAGTTGTCATGGAATTACCTAGCTTTTCTCTAAAATAAGTTCTTATCTCTCTCTCTTTCAATATGTTGCTTATTAATTTAATTATTTTATCAAATTATCACAATAAACTTTACAAAATGTTTGTTTAAAAATTTAAGTTTTAGTCAAAATCTAAAAAGTTTTAACCATTTCTAAAACTTAATTTTTTACTGCCTCAAACTTGCTATGATTTAAAATGAAGATCTTAAATCCAATATTTATTATATCCTAAGCAATAAACAAAATTGTTTTTTGACAACAAATTTTTTTTCTAAATCAAAATTCTATGACCTAATAGCCGAGTCGAGTTTTTGGACTTAAATAGGATTTTTTTATTTTTAAATTTTATCTTTATAAAGGAGACCTTTTCAGTAATATTAATTGTTTTATTTATTTTTGCGATTCAATATTTAAAGTTTTCTAGAATTCAATTGAATCCCATTCAAGCCAAATGACTAGACAAAAACATATTTTGAAATTCAAATTTCTAGAAATATATGCTTTAAAAAAAGAACTTTTATATTTGGATGCCATAAAATTTTTGCATTTTAAAATACTTAAACTTTTCAAAATTAGAAGTTCTTGTGGTTTTTCAAACTAGGTTTTTATTTTGTTTCTATTATCCCATCAAATTATAATATCTGAAAAATAAAATCTACTTAAAAACCAAAAAAAAACAACTCAATAAACGTATCTAGACTTTTTAATTATAAGTGGTTAAATATTTGAAAAATAGCCCCAAAAATTTTTCAAAATTGAACAAAGACCTCAAAAGAAAGGGTTTCGTTTTCACTATCGACAATTAGATTTTTTTTGTTAACCTGAATTTTAATTAAGCTAAAAAATCAACCTTTTATAATTCATGATTTAAATTTTTTTTTTTTTTTGTTATTTTATCAATTAGGAGCTAAATATTTCAAATTAGGTTTCTTATTGCAAAGAGTTCCATTAAAGAGCCAAATTTTAATTAATTTCATTTTTAAAATAAAAAAACTATTATACAAATTTTATTCATTGATTTTAAATTTGTTAGTTAAAAATTAAAATTATTTACTATTAAAAATAATTAATTAAAGACATAATAGAAAAATATGCTAGTAAATGGTAAAATAGTTAATAATTCAAAAGTTGTTTTTGTAAATGTAATGCTTGAATTACATATATCTGTGGTACAACATTTAACTCGATTATTGTAACTATCACTTTCCACGCAAGATGCAGAACAACTTTTAAAAATCTTTGTCCAACCGAGACCATCTTCAGCTTCTTCTTTCTTTAAAATAAAATTTATCATTTCATTCATACTATTCTAATAGTGACTTTCTTACTTTACAAAAAAACTCTCCAGCTTCACAAGTTTGAACATGTTGTCTTGTATTCATATCAAATTTCCCGCAGCCATCACATACAAAGCATTTGAGGGCCTGAGCAGGATTTAGAATCAAACAAATAAATGCAATGAAAAAAAATTTAAAAAAAAACATTTTCAATGATGGATTTTTTAAACATTTCCAACAAATATTTATAGTCATTCAGAATATCAAGGATCATCAAACAAGCTTATTCCATGTCAATTTCTCATTTGAATAATCTAATTTAAATTTAAATTATTATTTTGTTTGTTATCTAAGTATACGTAGTATATTTTAGGTAAATTTAATCTGGGACCTAGGATTTAAGTAACTGGGTGTATTCTATAAGATAATTTTTTTTTACCTTTATTTTCCACAATAATTTGATTGAAGTAATTTTAATAAATTTACAATGTTTTTAAATTGATTTAAATTGAATCAAATAAATAATATAAAAGATTTGCTGACTTGTAAATAAAATAATCTCGATCGTTTTTAATTATGATGATGTCAGAAAATGATGTCTAAAATACACTCAAAAAAAAAACATAAAACACCAAACTATAATTTTCACTATTTCTTAGTTATCGTGGATTTGAAACTGAATGGATTATTTTAATTTATCCAGGAAAAGTGTTTCAATTTACTGAAAAGAGGTAAATGGATAGCATTTTTCAACACTAGAACGTCCGAGGAGTTTTTTAGACTGCTTTTTGAAAAATTTTAACTTGAGTTTTAACACAAATAAATAAAATTTTAAAAAATTACTTTTATTAGCTAAAAATCTTGATTTTAATTATTTAGAAAATGAATAAGTTTTCAAAGAAAATGTTTAATTTATCTCAATAACTTATTTTAAATCTTAATTTTAAATTTTTATGAGAAATCAGCCCGGTCTTCTAGTGTTTAAATTTTTCTTGAATGTATAATTTCAAATTTTAAAAAATTATTTAATTTATTGGTCTGATATATTTTGGCGTCAATTTTGAATTTATTTTTATGTTCTTCATTTAAGAGGATTCAAAAAACGAAGTTAAAAAGAGCTTTAGTCAAATTTGAACAATTGAATATTGTTTGTAACCAAATTAGCCTCTTTTATCACAATTTTTTGTTTCTTTTCTCAATTTTCTAAGTTCAAAAACATTTACTTCAAGCCTAAACAAGTTAAAAAATATTATTGATAAAAAAATATCAAGGCTAAAGTTTAAAGATAATCTTAAAAACAACGAAAAAGTAACAAAGGGTGGTTGCGTGATGTAGAACCTGAAAATTTGGTGTAAATTCACCCATATCAAGGGTAAACGGTTTTTGAATAATATCAAAATTATATTTATAATTTTTATTTGTACCATCAGTATTACAAAACAGTAAAATGGGGTTAAATAATTAAATTATTTTAACTGTAGGATTCTGGTCAGCTTTTAAATCATCAATAACAAATTCTTTCGGCCTTTAATTTTAATATTTAATTTGTTTAATTTAAATATAAAATAATTAAGTATTTACCATTCAAAAAGACGCGGAAAATTTCGTATTTCTTCTTCTGTAAATTCAGTTAGCCTTTTAGGTGGGATCATTGAAGGCTCTATTTGATCAGTTATATTTTTTATTATGTCTTTAGGAATTTTCTGCAAAAAAAAATTAAATAAAAAACTTTTAATCAATTAAACTAAATTACATTGTCCGGAAATACTATTAGTCGACTTAATAAACTATTTCTATAAATTTTTGGAGGCATAGCGTTTTTTGTGCAATTTTTGATAATCCTAGTAGGGTCGTTTTCATGATACTCCCATGCAGGTGTATATGTTGCACCTTTAGCATAACCAGTATGATGAAAAAATCTATATGTTCTCCATAAGTCATCTTTCAATGCAATGTCCTTGCTATTAATTACTACTACATAATCTCCACAGTCACTTCCAACCGAATATATTGGTTTGTTTTTGCCTAATAAATATCTGGATAAAACTCTACCGGATATAATGGGATCTTGCCACTTTGCATCAAACAGATACCAAACGCGAGTAAATGTAGTCCATTGCTTTTTCATCAAAAATATATTAATCTTTATCATAAATTCATTTTATTATTACTTTAACTCTATTGAAAGCCATTTTAGTGTAACAAAAAATTTGAATCAATTATTCAGAGTTAAGTTTATAACTTTAGATTATAAAAAACATATAATTTTGGATTTTAAATTTCGATATTTTTGTTAACAAAATGTTAGTTTGTTGTAAAAAAGCATTTTATTTTGTTAAGTTTGATTGAATTTTTTCAAAAAAAAATTTTTAAGTAAATGCTTGATTCAATGTATATTATTTTTCTAAATTTTTTCTTTGAAACAATTTTTTTCTTACAGAAAAAACACGTATTCAAAATTTTTAAGTTTCAGTCGAAGAGCTTTCGCCCTTTTCTTTTAAAAGTGTCTATTTTTTTTTGTTTTAAGAACGTTTGAGAAAATTTAAAAATTAATCTAATAAAAAATATACCAAGCATTCTAATTAACTCATTTAGAATGTCTTCATTATCATCATTCAAATTGCCTAAAGTAATATTTGTTTTGGGAGGACCAGGAGCTGGCAAAGGGACACAGTGTTTAAAAATTGTCGAGGTGAGAATTAATTTTAAGATGAATTTAAAATACTTATTTGGTATCGAAGAACTTTGGTTACGTTCATTTATCAGCCGGAGAGCTACTTCGTGCCGAGCGACAAAGACCAGGATCGAAAGTTGGTGAACAAATCGAGGATCATATCAGAAAAGGCACCATCGTTCCAGTAGAAATAACATGCTCACTTTTAGAAAATGCAATGAAAGAAAGCGGCAAAGAAACATTTTTGATTGATGGTTTTCCAAGAAACAAGGATAATTTGGATGGTTGGAATCGTCAAATGGGTGATAAAGCCGATGTAAAAGGTGTTTTGTTTTTTGAGTGTTCCGAACAAGTTTGTGTAAATCGATGTTTAGAACGAGGTAAGCAAAGTGGACGAAGTGATGATAATGAGGACACATTAAAAAAAAGAATAACAACTTATAATGAGTCAACTTTGCCAATAATTCAATATTTTGACCAAATGAAAATGGTTAAAAGAATTGACGCCTCCAAAACCGAAGAACAAGTCTATTCAGAAGTTGAAGCTGCCTTGAAAGAGATTAACTAGGAATTTTTCATTATATGTTTTTCATTATATGCTTTTCATTACATACCGACAATCCTTTAATACTATAATAATTTGAAAATAGATTCAGAATATTTAATTATTTATTTTTACTATATTTTATGTCATGTATTTTTAAAAATACATGTTTTGAGATCATATTTATTAATTTTTAATATTAGAAAAATTTTAGCAAATTTTTGTCAAATATATTAAAACATTTCATGCTATAATAAAGGAATATTTTAAATAACAGTTTTATTTAATATAAATTCCATTTTAATTAATAAACGTAAAATTTTATAACTTAACATAATAATTATTAAAATACATAGATTTTAAAAAATTAAATCAAAATTTATTATTCTAAAATTGAAATTTTTTTTTATTGAAGTCTTAAAAATAGTTTTATAAAATATTCTTTTTAAAACTCTTTTAACTACTTTTTTAATCAAAAACGATGTTGTTTTTGTTTTGAAAATTTAATTCTAAAATTAAGTTTTTTTTTGATTCTTAATTTTTTTCAAATTTTTAATATTATTATCACTAATTATCAAATTTAAAAATCTTTATTTCGGACCAAAATTTAGCCCATTTCGAAAACCGACCAAGAGCTTTAGTTAAAAATGATTTAAATCATTTACTTAATCAATTTTTCTAGTTTTGATTTTAATTAATTGAAAAACAATTTTCAATCTAATTTCTCTTTTATACAAATTTTTTATTAATTAATTTTTCTAGAAAGTGGAAAGTTATATCAGGCTAAAGAGAACTATATCCGCTTTGGATCTTTATACTCCTAGATTATTTTTTACATAAAAAATTAGTTATTTTATTTTTAAAATTTTTTGTTTAAAGTAGTAGTTTAATTATATGAAATTAAATAACATAAAAGCAAAATCCCATTTTTGAGTTTGTATATGAGTGATTTTAGAAAGCTTTTTAATGAATCACTTACAAATTTTTTTTTTTTTTTTGACCCTTTTTTATCCTAGTGGATAATGGGGAGGAGCTCATCTCCTTTTCAAGTACCTTTTTGAGCAACAGCTCCGATCTGACACAGAGGCTACTGCATCGAGTTGATCATCTACACTGAAAATTTTTTAAAATATGAAAATATTTTTTAAAATAATAAATTGAAATATGCGTTCCGTACTAAAGACAAATTATGAATATTTTTCAATTTTATTACAGATAGTTAAATAATATCAATAAATAGAATCAATCATAGCAAATACTCTTCAAATGTTTACGACATAATAAATCCTCCTCAACAACAAAAATTTAAATTCAGCTTTATTTTATTATTTAATTAATTTCAGTTTTTAAACAGATGAAATTATTCATTATTTTTTAGATTTTAATTGCAACTTATATTAATTTTTATCTAATATTGTTCAGTAAACGTTACTCTTTTTATGCTTAGAAACTTCCAAGTCGGAAAATGGTCGAAGTGGAACATCTTTTTTTTTAATTTTTAATTATATTATTTTCTTTTCTTTTTTCTTTCAAGTGAATTTTAAATAACTTATACAAAGTTTACATCACCCAAATTAAATCTTTGCAGTAATATGGTAAATATAAAAGGCTCTCTATGTATTTAAGCTTAGTTTATTGAATAAATATATTTTAATTAATTGAAAAAATTGCAAAGCTGATGTCATACACCGTTGTTTACAGCTTTATGTCTGTGAATTACTTTATATATATATCTTTTTTAAATGATTAAATGAATAAGAAGAAAAAAACGGTAGGAATGGTTTGGGCTGAGAGTCTAGATGCTAGTGTTGACGCTTTGGTTTTTAATTAGACCCCTCTCAGAATGTTTTTTGTTTCTAGTTCTTCTTCTTTGTCTTCTTTTGTCAATATGTCTTTCTTTTAGTGTCCCATACATTGCATAGTTCTTCTAACCAAGTATGTTCTAGAAAGCAGTCGTGCAAGGTTTCCGTTTGAATTCTCAATAGTGTGTTAGGATCCAAGAACATTGCGTAAAATTAGTTATGACAATTAGGAGTTGAACAGGGAAAATATCCGAAATTGGTAATACTTTGGCGCTTAAAAATTAAATTTTACGTTCAAGATATTTCAATTTTCTGTTTCAATTAAAGATTATTAGAAAATAAAATGCAAATTTTTTGCAGAACTAAATTTGAGTGTGATTCAAATTTGTATCAACTGATACAGTTTAGATATTTGGAAATTCAAATACCATTAAAAATATAATTCTTGAAAATTCTTTCTATTTTAATAAATTAAAATCTACTAGAATAAAATATTTTTAAAAAAATCTTGCAAAAATGTGGACATATAGTTTGTTGTACCTTTTTTTATCTAAAATAAATAAAATAAAAATTTTAATTTCCCTTTTTTTTTGAAAATCAAATCAATAATCAATTATAATCTTATAGATATATTAAAAAATTATTCTATCTTTTTTTAATAAATTAAAATTTACTAAGACAAAAAATGTTTTAAAAAAAGGTTCAACAAACCACTTTATAACTTAATGTTATTTGAATTTCACAATATCTACAATTTTCAGAACGAATTTTAGATCCGAAAGAAAAAATGCAACGGTTGATGCATAAGTAAATGGACAAAAGTTAAGTTAACTTGCCCGATCAT
>PJRA01000503.1:206207-220545 GCA_016987375.1 Brachionus koreanus
CTATTTGTATAGTTCAGCATTCGACAGTGCCTCAGGCCAGTGTATCTCCAGAATCCTCCACAGGCTTCCATTGTGGAAAAAGTTCAGATTTCTTTTGTCCGATTCACACATTCCTCCCCATTCACTTCCGCATATCAGTGTTGCTTTTACTACATAGTTGCACAGTTTAAGTTTTGAGTTCCTTGCTATACTTGGTGGATTTTAATGCTGGTCGGAGTCTAGCAAAGGCACTCATTGTTTTAGCTAGTCTTTTCTTAATGTCTCTTTGCGCTCCCATTGCTGTACTGATGGTGCTTCCTTAGTATGTAAATTTGCTTACACACTCGATTTTTGAATCATTGATGGTGATCGAGGTATCCAATTTGGTGTTTATGTGCATAACTTTCGTTTTGACCACATTTATTTCGAGTTCAGTTGGTTTAGCATTATTCGCCAATTCTTGTGTCTTCAAATGCATATGTTATTCTGTACTAGATATTAACTCCAGATCATCCTTCATCGATCATTCGCAAAGTCTATCTATCAAGCTTTGTTGTTAATCCCCATAGTATACACCCGTACTAGAAATTATTTTCTTCATTACATAATCAATCAGTATTAGGAATAGTGTAGGAGAGAAAACGCACTGCTACCAATAGCAAGCCAAGCGTTCTGCAGGATAATTCTGGAAAGAATCAGAAACTCATTTGATGTTACACTTAGAGAAGAACAAGCAGGATTTAGACGAGGAAGAGGATGATAGAACATCATAGAGCAAAGCATGTAGTGGAATAGTCCCCTATTTCTTAAGTTCAAAGACTTCAAGAAAGCTTTTGATAGCATACACAGAGACGCCCTGTTGGCAATATTAAAATAATATTGCTTACCATAGAAAATAGTTAACTTGATAAAACTCTTCTAGGAGAAATTCGAATTCTGGAAAAAAGGGAATCTGAGAGCTTCAAAGTGTGTACAGGAGTCAGAAAAGGGTGAGTTTTCTCTCCGACACTAGTCCTAATACTGATTGATTATAAACCGAGCAATAATACTAAATTAATCTACTAAAAAAAATAATTGTGAAAATATAGTAAACATTTTTTACTTATATAAAAAAAATTCTACAAAAGAGTAGAAAGGATAAAAAATAAAGTAAAATTATATTATTTATTTTATTTAATTTTTCTAATTGATTTTATTAGTTTTTTTTTTAATTAATTTTTAATTGTTTATAAATAATAATTTAAAGGCCGTGACCATTGGGAAGTTCAGAATGGTCTAAAAACTTTCTTTTCAACCCGCATGCAATTGTAAAAATTTTTAATACAATTAAGAAGATTTAGATATAAATGTTTGTACAAAAATCTTATTAACAGATAAGTAAAAAGGTAGAAAATGTTTAGTCTTTTTTAAAGTCTAAAAAGCTATCAAAAGGTGTTTTGAATATATGATTTGAGTTTGTTGCGTAGTTTTGAAAGCTGTTTGTTAACAGGTCATCTTAGTCTTTTTACAAAATGAATTTGATAAATAGTTTTTTTGGTCTTGTCTCCAGGAGATAAATTTAACTTATTTAATTAAATATTATTGTTGCTTAATTATATTATTCGAAAATTTACTTAGCTTAGTTTTGTGAGAATTAGTAATATTGGATTTTGTGAAATTTGATATACAATAAAACAAAAATGTTTTTTTTTTTTCTGAAAGTTTTTACTAATTCTGTAGAAATAAAATAAAATGCATAAATTTGCCAAATTTGTCCAAATTTAAATTATGCTTATTTTCAGATTTTTACAATAATGTGACTTTGAATGTTGCATTACATTTAGAGAAGTTTATTTTAATATTATTATGTTTATTTAATCAAATAATTTTTCTCTTTTTTTTTAAATTCACAGCAAAATTTAAAATTTAACTCCAATCTTAATTAGCATTTTTTCAAGACAAGTTTTATTATTTAAAATATTTTTTATATGGCTGAAAAGAAGGACTAAGTCTTCATTCAAAACTGCCAAGGCTTGGCCAAAATTATATTATTTTAATAATAATAATAATAATAATACATTTATAGAATTTGATTTTGATATTTAAAAAAAAAGTTTTAAAATTCTTAAACATTTTTTTTTCTGTTCTATTGTAAAAAAATATCATAAAACCACAATATTGCTCTATCTATTAAATTATATTTTTAAATTAAATTAAAATAGTGTTTTTAAATTAAATAGTTTAAAAAACAATTTTTTTGCAAAAAAATTGAAATTTAATTATTATTCCTATTAAAAATATTAATGCTAAAAATTTAAAAGGAGGAAATTTTTGTCTCAAAATCCTTGAAAATAAATTTTATATAGATTTTAATTTTAAACTTTTTAAGGGTTTAGTTATTTTCTAATTTTAATAGGATAAATTGAAATGCTCTTTTAAGTTTGCTTTTTAAAAAACCAAAATTAGTAAGTGTTTAAATTTTTCTACAAAATGAGAAAATTATATCAAAGATTTATTTAAACTCGCGAACAAATTAGAAAAAAAATAATAAATCAAGTGAAATTTCTTTATAAAATAAGATTCTATACATTGTTGAATTATTAAAATATCTTAACAATAACCACAGTTGGCATTTTGATTTAGCTGAGAATTTTGCCCAACATTCAAATTATTCGATCTATTTTCCCATAAACCTGGTGTTTGAAGAATTTTTTCAACTAATTCTTCAAAAGCTATTTCAACACCTTCTTTAGTTTTAGCACTGGCTTCTATAAAAAGCATTGAATGCTTTCTTGCAAACTTTAAACCTTCTTCTTTTGTAACCTCTCGATTCGATTTGTCTATCTTGTTGCCAATCAGCATTTTCACTATGTCTGGCTTGTTTGCAAAAGTTTCAAGTTCGTTAAGCCAATTTTCAAGTTTTGTAAACGTTTCACGACAAGAAACATCATAAACGAGTATAGCACCTTGGGCGCCTCTATAGTAGCTAGGAGTTAGTGTTCGAAATCTTTCTTGACCAGCTGTGTCCCAAATAGCCAATTTTGTCTTGTTGCCTTCAACAGTTAAAGTCTTCACTTTAAAGTCTACTCCAATCGTTGCTGACAGTTGTGGATCAAACAAATCATCGGTAAATCGAAGCAAAAGTGATGACTTTCCTACTCCACTTTCTCCGATAATTAGAATTTTCAACGTTGTTAGTATATCATCATCCATTCTCTTGAAAACGAAAGTTTGAATCTTTCTAATAAAATAAATTATAAGATAGAGAGCAATTCAGTTCTAAATTATAAATTACGAATATTTTTTTTCGTATCAAATTGAAATAATTTATGTGAAATAATTTTAAAAAATTTTATTCTAAGAATTTGAAATTTAAATATGCTCTAACAAGGCCATATTTTTTAATCTATAAATTAGGCTATTTTTTTAGCTTTATGCTATATCAAAGCGAATAATAAAAGTTTTTACAAAGAAAATAATATTCAGAGTATTCAAAACATCAGCTCCCGTTCTATCTTATATTCTCGATTTCTATATTAATGATTAAAATTCAATACTGTATTAGTCTTAATATTGGCTGCAAACTAGATGAAAATACTTCAATCGAATATTGTGATTTTACTCCTTCAAAATCAAATAATCTAAGAAAAGTCCAAATAAATCAGTTGCTTGGTGTACAAAAATCATTGCATTCATTGAATGAAATTTGTATAGTATTTATTGTCAGCAACAATTTAATAATGAAAAAGAATAAGAAAAAGAAAGTAAAAGAATGTAATATTAATCAAGTTCTAATTCATAAAATTATTTCGATTTTTTTACTATTTTTTCAATTTTAACTAAAAAATATTTTTATTTAAATTTCATAAAATGAATTTTACTATTTTTATGTCTATTTGCGAAATTCATTTCTTTTATTACGACATTTACTACAAATTCAAAAAATTTAATTCAAATTTAAAATTAATTTCAAAATTTTTTTTTTTCATTACAAAATTAAATTAAATTAAACCAAATTTATCTTTTAAAAAATAATAAATAGATTGATTTATCTAAGGGGTCCGATTACATTAATGCATTGCAGACCTAAATGAAATGTGTATGAGAAAAATGAATCATCCAGACACAAGGAAACTTCATATGTGAGGTGATATCTAAAAACCTAATAAATAAGAAATTGAACAAAGTAATCTTAAGTAAAGTACTTAATGTTTCAAAGCCTTGATTTGTAATAAATGCTTTTTTACAATTTTCAATTTTTGAAATCTTAATTTCCTTTTTATTTTTATTGTTTTATTTTAAACTCTTTTTACAATTAGATTTATTCAATCAGTAATTAAATAAATTGATACAAAAAAAAGCTATATTGAAATTTGACTTGAAAAATTTGAAATTAAAATTATGAAATTTTGTGAAGAGGATTTTGTTTCTATAGCGACAAAATATTTAATAATTTAGCTTTTTTAGTTTATTCAACTTTTATTTCATTTCGAAGAACTAAAACTAAAACTACTGAAACAGAATTATTGACTGTAGTCGCATTGACAATAAACTTAATTCAAAATGGTAAATTTTTTAGGAAATTTAAAATTTAAAAATGAATTTTTTCCAATTTATCATATTTTCTAGCCTCCGAAAGGAAAGAAAGGAAAAAAAGGAAAAGCTAAAAGGAACACTCCTACGGTTATCGAAGGTATTTCGACCGAGGAAATGTCCAAGGAACAACTTGAACAGCATATAGTTAGTATTCGCGAGGAATTGGATAGAGAAAGAGAGGAACGTAACTATTTTCAATTGGAACGAGACAAAATAAACACTTTTTGGGAGATAACTAAACGACAACTGGAAGAAAAAAAAGCTGAACTGAGAAATAAAGATCGAGAAATGGAAGATAGTGAAGAGCGTCACCAAGTCGAAATTAAAGTTATGAAACAAAAAGTAAAGCATTTGCTGTATGAACACCAGAATAATTTGGCTCAACTGAAATCAGAAGCTCAATTGGAACTTAAAGTTAATAACGAACTTAATGAAGAAGGTCAATTGGATCTTAGAACCGAAAAGCGGCAACTAAAAATCTCGATGAAAGAACAAGAGCTGGCGCACGAAGATGTGATACGAAACTTAAAAAAAAGTCACGACTCGTTTGTTACCAATTTAAGAGAACAGTTTCAAAATCAAGCAAAAGAAATTGAAGAAAAATATGAGAAAAAACTCAAACAACTCCGAGACGAACTTGATATTAGACGAAAAACCGAAATACATGAAATTGAAGAACGCAAGAATAAGCAAATTAATAAATTAATGGCTGATCATGAGAAAGGCTTTAGTGATATTAAGAATTATTACAACGATATTACTTTGAATAATTTGTCTCTGATAAATACTTTGAAAAGTGAAATTGAAGAAGTCAAAAAGCAGCGAGAAAAGGTTGAAAAACAGATGTCGGAAGTGCAAGCAGAGAACAAAAGAATGGCTGAGCCTTTAAAGAAAGCTGAGGAGAGAGTTGCTGATTTAGAGAGACAATTGTTTTCGTATGAAAAAGATAAGGCTTTGCTTGCTTCGACAAAAGCACGCTTAAAAGATTTAGAAGATCAATACGCTAAATTGGGTTGGGAACATGAGGTATTAACACAGCGTTTTGAAGGAACAGTTAAAGAGCGTGATGAATTGTACAAAAAATTTGTCAAAGCTGTTCATGATGTACAGCAAAAGAGCAATCTTAAGAACTTATTATTAGAGAAGAAACTTGGTGCATTGGGAGATACCTTAGAAAAGAAAGAAGCTCAACTGAACGAGGTGCTAACCGCATCCAATTTGGATCCGTCTGCTCTTACTGTTGTAACAAGAAAATTGGAAGATGTGTTAGATTCAAAAAATAGCGCTATCAAAGATTTACAATATGAACTGGCTAGAGTATGCAAAGCTCATAATGATTTATTAAGAACTTACGAAGCCAAATTAGCTCAGTTTGGAATACCAGTAGAAGAAATGGGTTTCAAGCCTTTAGAAAGCACAATTGGCGGAAATCAACAACAATTGGGTAAAGGTGTATCTGGTCTTGTTTCGGCTCCGACATAAAAGTTTATAATCAAAAGTTTTAGTTTTTCTAAATTTTGCCTTCTTATAAATATTAAATAAAAGCTTTTAAAATTTAATCTGATTTGAAAATTAATACGCTACTTGAATCATCTAAGAATTTTATGCTAAATTTCAATTTTCACCTAAAATGATGATCCAAATCTCAACTTGAATAAGCATCTGAACAAATTCCCAGTTCATGGAACAACAAAAATTAGAATTTTTGATTGTTAAATTTCACACAATAATTTCACTTTTAAATCAAATAACATATTGACTTTAATGGGTCATGTCTAACATGTGATTAAGTGTTCACATAATATGTGATCTTAATAATAATGCTGGTTTAGTGAACATCGCTGATAAAAAAAAATCATGATCACCCAATTTGTGATTAAAAAATATTTATGAAAATTTTTACCTCGAGTTTGACGCCTCTCTAATTCTTCATAAATTTATGGCAAAGAGGCAAAGGACTGTGTTCGAGTGTTTACTTAAACCTTTTTTTTTAAATTTAACTTCGCCTCAGTAGATATTATGTGTTTATCTCATGCAATTTTTTTTTTTTAAATATTGTTAAAAAGCTAAAAAATGGATCAATAAAGTTTCTAATATCAAGTAGATACGTTTATTTTTTAAAAGTTTATTTATTTATTAAAAACATAATTTGGGGGGAGTCACAGGTTTTCTCGAATGGCTTACGCATTCGCTTAAACTTTAAATAAAAAAAGAAAAAAAGGATAATAAAATTAAGTTAATGTACAATTAATCAGTCTGGTGAAAAATTTAAATCTTTAATATAAACTTAACGGAATATGATTTTTCTTTTTGAGTAGAATACAGATTCTGTTTTGTGTTTATAACTTTTACCGGATAGCATTTTCGAATTTGAATATGTATTTTAGTCTGTTTTATTTTAAAATTTTTTTTTAAATAAACCAAATTTTTAAGAGATAGTTTAACGTGGTTCTCGTTCAATGGTTTAAACCACAATCAATCATTTCTTAATTTTTCTTGGGGAAAAAGTTAAGAAACGATTGTAGATTGTTATTATTCTCATTCAAGGTTTTGGGACATTTAATTCATTAGAACAGAACAAAATGCTAAAAATTGTTATAATTTTTAATTAATTTAAAGATTAAAAGCAAGTTCTGTAAATTCAACATAGTGCAACAAACAAAGTTGTATCAATGGTCATCAATAGTCTGCTAATGATGTACAAAATCTCTGAAAAATCCACTACAGCCAATTTTTTCCAAATTTCAATTATGATAAATTAGCAGAGATTTTTCAGATTTTTCATAATAGTACAAATTTGAATGTTAAGAAGTTTGGATTTACGTTTTCTAATTAGAAAAAAATGAATGGATTCTCGTAATTATTCGTATTTCATTATAGATTTGTTTAATTTTAATCTAATTGAATAAAATTTTGCCGTAAAAAAATATCCTAAAGATAATAATTTTACATTAAAAAATTTTTTTTCTAGTCTTAAATTTTTGTTATTATAGACTTCTTTTTATTTTCTGTTTATTATTTAAAAAAAATTTAATATATGATTAATTAAAAAATTCTGAAACAAATTATTCTCAATCGAAACCGAGAAGGAACTGTAATTGAGACGGCTTTTGACAATCAAAATGTTAGTCATACTAGTCCTGAAAATAGTGAAGAAGTGGAAATGATACAATATAATGAGACTGTAGATCATTGATCACAGATTCTTCGACTGTAAATGAAGAATCTCTGCCGGAAAAAAAATTTTAAGGACCATTTATTTATATTAAATAATTATTTAAAGAAAATTAAGTATATTTATTTTATTCTTATACTTGTATAAAGTATATTCCCATATAAACATTTATACTTTTCTCAAAAGTCTTTATTATGATAAAAAAACAAAAATTTTTTTTCTTCATAATATAAATATGTATATCATAAAAGTAAAAAAGTATAAAATTTATGTTTTTTTTATTATTTTCTTTTTGAAAATTGAAAATTTGAAAAAAAAAAATATTAAAATTTCTTATTTAGCCATCTCTAATTAAAATAAAAAATGAGAAAATTAAAAGTGATGCTTATTTTTTTCAAAATACTGTAGATCAAATTTAAATATCTGAAGATAAAGTTTTTTTTTTCTAAAGCTAATAAGATGTAGCATGACTATTAATTCAGTAAGACAATTTGATAAGCAGGTTAACAAAAAAATACATAAAAAGATAGAATAATTACGAAATTTCATGAATAAAGTAACAAATATTTGCTTCTTTAATTTATTTAAAAAAAAAAACAAGTACAATTAATAATTTTATAATTCATTTTTTTAGAAAGAGACAGCTAATATTTAAGTTAATATATAAATATTTTTTAGTCTTCTCTTGATTTCAAAGGCCAAGATAAAAAATATAAAATTTTAGAATTTAAAAAAAAATTCTAAATCTTGTGCATGTAAAAATGCTTTAGATTACACTCGAGACTTATTCGTTAGTTCTTGTGATGAAAATAATTTTATCACATGTCTATGCTTTAAGAATAATCTAATGAAAATAATTTTTGTTTAGTCTTTCTTTAATAGAGTAAAAATGCTTGCATTAATTCAAAAGGTGTTGGACTGGTTTAAAAGCTTATTTTGGAAAGAAGAAATGGAGCTCACACTTGTTGGTTTGCAGTATTCTGGAAAAACAACATTTGTGAATGTCATCGCTGTAATTTTTTTTTTTTTAGAAAAAATTTTTTTTTACATAATTTTTAGTCAGGTCAATTCACCGAAGACATGATACCAACTGTGGGATTTAACATGCGCAAAATTACAAAAGGAAATGTAACAATAAAATTGTGGGATATCGGAGGACAACCTAGATTTAGGACAATGTGGGAGCGATATTGCCGAGGAGTAAATGCCATCATGTAAATTTTTATTTTTTTCTCAAAATAGCTAGATATCTGTGAAAATGTTGAAAATTTTAGCTACATGGTCGATGCTGCTAATCACGATACTATCGGAGCAGCAAAAACAGAACTTCATAACCTTTTGGACAAGCCACAACTCCAAGGAATACCAGTTCTTGTGCTAGGCAACAAACGCGACTTACCAAATGCTTTGGATGAAAAACAATTGATAGACGAATTAAATTTAAACACAATTCAAGATAGAGAAATATGTTGTTATTCTATTTCATGTAAAAAACAAGAAAATATAGACATTACATTGCAATGGCTAATTCAACATTCTAAATCAAATAGATAAACTCGTGTAAATAAATAACAATCAGAATGAATCAGTTCAAATAAAATTAAGGATTAAATAATTTATTCATGAAAATTTCAAATTTTTTGTATTATTAACTTAACTAGTCTATTTAAAAAAAAATAAATTTATTAAATTAAAAATCATCTACATAAAATAATAATTCATCCTTAAGTAAAAAAAAAACAAAAAAACTAATGTTTTTGGAACTAATAGACCAAAATCAGTCGTGAGACTAATATGATTTTAAATTAATTAAAATGTTTCAAACTAGTGGACAATAGTCTGCAAGACATATTGAATGAAAATGATGAAGCTAGTCTTGATCTTTTTTTGGATAAAATTTGCAATGAATATAAAGATGGATGGACAGAAGAAAATTGGGAAGAAGTATTAAATGAGTTGCATTTAAATTTTATTATAAAATCTTCTAGCAATCGTATAGCTGAGTAATTGATTAGTTTAATTTTAAAAGGAAATGGAAAAGCATCCCTTTTTTATGACAAAAATTCCTGAAAACGGCGAACTGCCTCCTGCAGTAGAAGGTAATCAAAATTAAACAAATAATAAGTATATCTATTTGAACATTATTTGAAAAATACCATAGCTATTAGACAATTGAAATGGGACCCGGAGGATACGCCAAGAGGTTTAACTTTTGACTTGTATCATTATTTTGTCTTATTTTGAGCACGTTTTTTTTTCAAGAAAAAGCTATCAAGTTAAAAGATGAAGGAAATTTATATTTCAAGGCTAAAAAATATTCTCAAGCTGTTGTATCATATACAATGGCATTGAAAGAGGATATAAACGATGATGAGGAGCTGAAATCAACTTTGCATCAGAATAGAGCAGCGGCACATTATTACATAAAAAATTATCGATCTTCACTTAGCGATTGTATTTTTGCACGCAAATTCAATGCAAAAAACATAAAGCCAATTTATAAAGGCGCTGAATGCTGTTATGAATTGAAAAAATTCGATGACTGCATTAAATGGTGTGATATTGGTTTGATCATTGATTGTGACGATGTTAGATTAAGAAATTTAAGATCTAAGGCCCAAGCTGATAAAAAGACACATGAGAAAGAAAAACGCAAAAAAGAAACAATGGAGCGAAAAAAAAATCAAACGTTTTTAACTATTTGGAATCTCATTAAACAAAAGGGTATTGAAGTACAAGAAAAAGAAAAAGACTTTTTAGAATTGCTAGATAATCCTACGAACCCTCAGCAAAAGAGGATTTCAATTAATAGCCAAAATGATAAAGAACTGGACTGGCCAGTTATATTTCTTTATCCTGAGGTTGGTCAAACAGATTTTATTGAAGGATTTTATGAAAAATCAACTTTCAGCGAACATTTAAACATTATGTTTGGACAATCACCTGATTGGGATAGTGAGAAAAAATACACTCTCAATTCTATACAGATTTATTATGAGAATCGAAAAAGAGGAAAGCTAATGAAAATAGACCATCGAATCACATTGTTTGAGGCTTTAACTAAAGAAGGGTGAGAATTTTGAATCTAGAAAATTTGATTCGTTTTAGACTAATTTATTATTTTAAAGTATGATTGTTCAGTTGGCGACTCCAAGTTTTATCATTTTAGTGAAAAACTCCAAATTTGAAAAAATTTATTTAGAAAAATTTGATCAAATAAATTAGTTTAAAAATTAATTTTAATCAAAAGAAAATATTTTTTTTTATTTAAATTAAACTTTTTTAACTTTTTTAAAAAATGTTGAAACGTGGACTAGAAACAAATAGTAAAAAATTTAAAGTGAAAAAAACTGACAGAGAAAACAATCTTAGTCCATTAAGTGGTATAATTAAATTTTAATAAAAAGTTAAAAGTTAATGAATTGTTTTTATTTTTTTCTCAAAGCACATGGAATGATTGAAATGTGTCAGCAAATAATTTTGGAAAATAAACGAGTATTTGACGAAAACTTGCGAATTATTGAACAAAATCAAAAGATTCTTGAGCAAAACAAACGAGCTCTTGACTTTATTGATCAATTGCTGACTAGAGGCAGGCCAAGTGAACAAATTTAACTAGTTAATTTAAAAAAAAATTTATTCTTTTAGTATAATTATTATTAAATTGATGTATTTTGGTAAATTTTTCGGCTGTTATTTGTCAGCAAATTTATATGGAAAATTAACTAGTCATTTTTTTGTTTTTATTTATTGGAAAAATAAATTATTTTAAAAATAAAAAATCATAGTTCATAAAAAAATAAATATATATATATATATATATATGTATGTATATATGCATGTATGTATGTATGTATGTATGTATGTATGCATGTATATATGAAAAAAATTGAGAAAAAAACTTAAAACAATTAACAAAACTTAAATATTTTATTGAAACGTTTTCAAATAAAGCTCAAACTTTAGTTGGTCAAAGTGTTCTTTTTAACAAACTGTTTGTCAAATATTTTTGTTTGTTTTTACAATTTAAAAAATAAGAAAAAAATAGTTAAAAATTATTTACAGAAAAGCAGACTTTTAAAAAACTTTATATATAAATAAAAATCTAAATGATGACACAGCATGAAGAGAGTAAGTTTTTTCTCTTTTTCTTAATTGACTTTTTTTCAACAACAAAATTTACATCTTTATCTGAATTTTCGCTCATTTTATTACTCTCGGAAGCCTTGTCATCAGATATTTTTATTTTGCTTTCATTAACTAAATTTTTGACTACTGGAACGGTTGACTGCTTGATGGCTCTTGTGTACGAGTCGTTATTTGGTCTTGTCTGAGCAGAACATTCAGTCCTCGTTTCGGATTCACAAAATTTCTGGTCCATGCTTTTAGATTTATAGTTCATCTGTTGCAATAGTTTAACAATTGGCTTATCATCGCCTCTGTTAAAAACAACACTTTCTCTCGGAGTCGGTGTTGTACTGGATACCTGCTGGCCGTATATTTGAGCTGGAATATCACTGCCCGCTATTGTAGATCTATGAAAGCGAAAGCTGTTGTTTTTACTTAGTTGACTGCTTATGCTCATTTGAGACATATTGGCAAGACGATGTTCCACTGACAGTGTCTTTGAACTGAATGGAGTTTGCCCTAGCTGAGCGTGATGTTCATTTTCTGATGAAACTGACAATGGCCTCACAAAGTTGTTGTTCGATCTCATTCGAGCTCGAGAACGGCTAGACGCTGACGTAGACCTTGCCCACTCATGAACTTTGTTCTGTTCTGTATCACTGTCGCTTGTATCGGTGGATATTTTTGGCGGCTTAGTAAATTTTACAGTTTCTTTATTTTCTTCAATGTTATTAGGTGTCTTTGATTGTAGAAGAGAATCGTCGTGAAAATTTCTACTATCAGTAGCATTTAATTCTTTGTCGCCTTCGAACTCTTCTTCTGGTATGGTCAATTTTGATATCAAATTATCACTTTGACTTATTGATGCACCACGCGACGAACGCCTTGTTAAAGAATGATTTAATTGAACAGGAATGCGATTGTTTTGATTCAATTCATCAAAATTTAGCAAATACTTGTCTTCTGCTAGATTAGTTGGTGACATTTTTAAATTATCCGAAATTGAGCTCAAATTTAAATTTTCAACTTCTCTATCGTTTTCGTCCTCGTTCGCTTCTTCTTCCTCTTCTTTCTCTTCGACCAGATATTCGTCTTCTTCTTTGGCCTCAGTTTGACGCATCAACAAATTCCTTTGTTTTAATTTGAACTGATTCTTTGACAAAACAGAGCTTGACGAAACCGAAACTGATACATTTGGCGATTGTAAGTCAAGCAAAGGTTTTCTCTTCGAAGAAGAAGAAGAAGCGGGAGGAATTTTTTTTTTTTTTTTATCTGCGAACGTGCACTCTTCTCGGCTAATAAATAAAACGCAGCCGTTATGTAATTATAGTTGTCCATTTTAAGATTTTCCTCTATGATTTGTCTTGATTTGCATATTTCTCCATCGATCATTAATTGAATTATTTTCTCTCTGTCTGATTCACTCAAAGGTCTTTTGATACTTGACTCCAAGTCACTTTCATCAGATTCGCCATTTGTTTGCACCAACCAATCATGAGATCTAATGTCGTCAAGCGTTATTCGTTTACTTGGATCTCTGACAATCATGCGAGAAATGAGATCTGAACATTCGGCGCTAAGATATTCAGGCAAATAGTATTTACAATCTAAAATCATCATTAGTGTCTCACTGTCATTTGCTTCTTGAAAAGGAGCTCGGCCAGTTACTAGCATGTATAGTATCACTCCAAGGCTCCAAATGTCTACAGGCGGTGCATAGTATGAATCACCAAGCAGAATCTCTGGAGCCGAATAGGCTAGTGATCCACAAGAAGTAAGCAACTTTGCATCTGGCTCGTATACGTTGCTGAAGCCAAAATCGGTCAATTTTACTCGACCAGTTTGCTGAAAAAAAACAACATTTTCTGGCTTTAAGTCTCTGTGAACCACTCTTAAATCATGGCAATATTTAATCGCATTAACAATTTGCCGGAAATAGCATTTAGCTTGATCTTCATCAAGGCCGCCCGAATGCTTCATTATATAGTCGTACATATCACCGCCATCACCAAGCTCTTGAATTAAATACAGTTTAGTATTGGTGTCTATCACTTCGTATAGTCGGACCACATTTGGATGTTGAACTAGCTTCATGCATTTTACTTCTTGAAACAAATGTTCTCTCGACACCGAGTCCAATTTTAGTTTTTCAATTATTTTAATTGCCACTCTTTCGCCCGAAAATATATGCTTGGCAGACTTAACAATAGCAAAATGACCTTGGCCTATTGTTTCTTCCAAATCATAATTATTGGTAATAAACGTGTTCGAAGAATCAAGCAAAAATTTTGAGTTCGTTCTTAGTTCAAGTTTATTCCGACTCATTTCACAAGTCGCTTATTCAATTTTGTGACCAATTCACTGCTTATTTACAATATTTTAGGCATAATTGGGGGCTCTTTGCTTAGATGATATCAATGTAATGTATAACGCAATCTGTATACATGCATATATATACAAATATATATATATATATATATA
>PJRA01000142.1:0-11063 GCA_016987375.1 Brachionus koreanus
TATCTAAATATGGATCATCTTAATGGTGAAACCAGGTTTAACATTAATGAAACAAATGTTATCACATTATTCCTCAAGATGACTTTAACTCAAATTTAATGGTTTTTGGTTGTCCTTTTAGTGATCCCAAATTCCTTTTAGCCTCTTTTCCTGTTATTTAAAAATTTTTATTCACGTAGTTTAACTGTCATGTAAGAAAAGAATATACCAAAAATATGAGAATTTCTAGGAAAAACTGATTTTACGCTTCCTGGAATAGGAAATAAATAGGAATTCATTAAAAAGAATTTTCAGTTATCTTTAGAATCTTAGTGTCCATTTAAAGAGGTGAAAGCGAAGAAGTTTCAGTAAGCAGGTTGGTTTTAATCTGAAATAGTTGCTTCAAGAAATTATATGGTCTTTAGTTATCATAATTACTTGAATTGCAAGATAAAATAGAAATAAAGCCTATGGATAAACTAGATGATAGTGAGTATCCATACTTTAGAGAAGCTTTAGATTCTATAGAACAACAGACGAAATTCCAATTTCTCAAAGACCTAATTGAATATCTCTGAAAAAATGAGAAATTATTCAAAAAGTAGTCAAAACAATGATAGATAGTGATTTTATTAAAATTTCCACTTCACTATGGATTTAATATCGGGTTAGGCATGTAGAAACGCACCCTGATTTGTTCGTTTTCTCAAAACTCTCATTGATTTTCGTCAAAGGAAGTAAAAAGAGTAGAAAATCAAATTTCCAATCTATGTATCATACAAAAAAATATTTAATTCGTTATTTTGAATAGGAGCGAAGTTCTAGAATATATAACGGAGCGAATATATAACTACATGTAATATTTGCAAACGAAAGAATTTTGTAGCTGCAAACGATCTTTCGTTTGTAATTGTCTCGGATTAACACTAGAAGCACCAAGCATTTTTTTAGGTTTTTTTTATTCATTAATATTTTATAAAAAACTAAAATAATTTTATAAAGTAATATCATTTTTTAAAGAAAATTTTAAAATCTACATAATTCAAAAAATATATATTTATTTGAAAAATCCATTCAAAAGATATGATAATCTAAAAATATTTCAAACGAGTCATTTTGACCTTTACCTTTGCTATTTTAAACGATTTATTTTAATTGATTCTATTTTAATCTACCCCCCTGGTTGAATGTTTAAGTCGAGAAAAGTTGAAAATATATTGGCTTAAAAAATAGATGTATTTAAAAAACATTTAATTTGGAAAATGGAAGAATTATAATAATAAACATAATTCATAGGAGCCAATAGAAAGTTTCATAGATCCTATTCCAAGAATCAAAAAGAAATAACAATAACATTAATAAAAGAGAGAGAAGAAGACCTAGAAGAAGAGTTTAAACTTGTGAAATTTACAAAATTTTGGAATATTAAAAAAGAATAAGTTTTTTGTATAAAAGTAAAAATTGAATAGATTTAACTATTTCGATTTTATTTAAAAATTTTAAATTTAATAGATGATTTTTAAGATAAATAAACTTATAATAGTTATATCAAATCATTTTAAGCTTCATTAAAAAAAAAAACACGTATTAATAGTAGTGTTCATCGAATTTTGAATTCATTTCGTTACTTAAAAACATGTTAGGATCAAAATAGGATTTCATTTAAAAATATAATTGCGTCTCAGACAAAAATTAAAATAAAAACTTTTAATTAAATTTAAATTTTATTAATTTAGAAAAATGTGCCAATTTTATATAAGCTTTTAAGTGTAATATTGGAACAGCCAATGGTGGAAAGGATAATTTCATTAAAAATAATTAAATTAAATCGGAAAAAATCAAAATTGTACATAATTTGATTTTAGTTAAAAAATATGAGTAAAAAATATGATTAAAAAATACAAAAAAAAATTACTTAGTAAAGAGTATTTACATTCTAAAAATAAGTAAATTGAAATGAGTTTATTATAAGATAAAAAACTAAGTCTTTTAATAATTTGTTAAGATAGAAATTGTAAGGTCGTAATTACAGGATATTACTGCAGACTTCATCGAACTAAAATAACAACTCTGGAATGCAGATAAGTAAGAATGCAAACTTCGAGATTTAATACTTATAAAGAATAAGGAAATATTTAACTTATGTCCATATAGATTGTTCTCATTTTTAAGCTTCAATATACGGTACTATAATATACTTAGCAACCCAAATGGTAATAATATGCTTAAATTAACTTAAAAATTAAAAGAATGCAATTTGAATTTATATGAAACAAACAAGGACTTGTTTCATAATTCAAACATACAATAAAAGTATTTTAATAAAGTAATCCGTTCAACTGTAATTCAAAAGAGAAATTGGATAAGAAAATTTCGTACTAAAATAGCAATAATAAATTAAATAAATGTTACCATTATAGATTTAGTAAATTCTGTTCAAATTAATACTTTGACAGTAAACTGACTTGTGGAAACGATTGATACTTTCTGATCTGATCAATACTTTCAACTGAATAAACGGTTTAAAATAATAGTAAGAAACAGTTCTGTATTCGATACAAAATTCTCAAAAGTATAAACGAGGTAATTACAAAAATTTATGGTTTAATAGAAAAATCAGTACTACTGATAATCATTATAATTTCTTTCGAGGCACTAAATATTTTTTTTTTATCTATTTAGTGATTAAGTGAATTTTCAGCCATTAAAATGCATAATTAATAGTGTTAGATGCGGTCTAAGCAATCCGGTCAAAATCGCTGATGGTTTATTAACGGTTATCTGGCCGGTATCTCAGGCGTTTTAAATTTTTGGCCGCCAAATAATACGGCCAACTTAATACAAAAAGAAAAATAATTAAAATATTCGACAATTTTTTTAATCAGACCATTAAATTTAAATTGTTGTACAAAAAAATTTACATAATTTGTATTATTTTTTTTTTACCCTATTCTATCCTAGTAGATAATGGCGAAGAGTTCATCTTCTTTTCAGGTACTTTTTAGAGAAAATGGTCCGATCTGACACAGAGGATAATAAATCGAGTTTATCATTTATCAAGTTTATTTTTTATCATTTATTATCTGAAAATTTTACCCACTCGAAACCGGTCACCAACTTTTTGATGGAAAAAATTTAAACATGCCCCTCGTATTGCAGAGACATTTAGAAGATTTTTCCACTCTCAAAGGGTTTTGAGCCCTCCACCGTCTGCACAAACCACTAGGTTATCCATTCGACAAAACGCTATGTAGGTTGTTCCGTCGTGTTCTTTACACATTTGTGGGACTTTAAGGTGGTCGACGAGTCCTAGTCTACTGTCCAAACCTTGCTTTATTATCTCTTTATTCATAAAAAGTTTTAATTCATCCGCGGTCTTCATGCTATCTCCACATATGACTGTAATGTATCGGACATAGATGTCGAATCTTTTTGCGTTTGATGCCATAGTAGTTACTTTATTTTTAATGTCTTTAATTAAATTTTTATAAAAAAATATCTATAAATTTAAAATAATAATTTGGATTTGAAATTGTAATTTTAAAAAAATTCAAAAATTTTACTTATAGTTTCTAATAATGTTTACTATGTCTAATGGGGCGTTTGTTTGTCATGGTTGGTTAATTACTTTTTTCTCTTCAGTAGATTCCCTGTGACTACTGACGACTCAGGAATTTGTTCAATCTCGATTGTCTCAGCCGTGGAACTCGTTGATTCCGTCTCAGTTTTATAATTCTGAATTTTTGTTTTCCATCTCGGATTACTTGGATTTTTCTTATACGCTCTTATGGCTTTGAACCACCTGTGATATAGCGACAGCTTTGTCGATATCACTGGATTTGTTAACTAGCTAAACCATAAGCGTTTTAGTTAACAAGGAGCATAAATAGCTGCTCCTAAACGTAAAACGAGTAGATCGGAAATAAAACTAACAAATGAATGTGATAACATTTGTTTCATTAATGTTAAACCTGGTTTCACCATTAAGATGATCCATATTTAGATAACCTACAATTACAAGTCTAATATTTGTATGTCTACTAATAATAAATTGCTCAAAGTTGTTAAGAAAGAGAAAATTATTAAGACATGGAGGTTTATTACAAAAAAGAAAATAAATATTTAATTTGTTTGAATTTCAATTGAAATAGCTTCAATCTCATCATAAAAAATACAGTTAGATGTTTTGATATTATTTTTTATTAAGACCAGAATGCCTCCAACATCTCGAACCCTTTATAGTTAGGATCACTAAAAAGGAAAAAAGAATTGAGTCATCAAGCTTTATTTCATTTAAAGAAATTATATTAAAAATTTGAAGAGAATCAATTTCCAAGACCTCTTCTTTTTTTAAAAAAGCTAATTTAGATTCAAATTTAAAATTTTTAAAATATCAAACTTATTTTAAAAAAATATTTTATAACACTTAAATAATTAGGAAATGATGGAGATTATAAGTTTTTAAAAAAAACTCCTTACAAAAATGAAAGACTTTTCGCCAGGCTTAACCCAAATAAAAATCCGGCTTTAATCACGATTATTTTTTAAAACTGCAAATTATACTTTTACGGTAGCTGCAAATTGTAGATTGGCCCAATTTAAGAGAGAAAACTCTTCTAGCTTAAAGAGCTATCTCACGTGCACTCTAAAATCCATTAGAAACATTAATTTGATTCTAAGAATTAAACATCCATAAATTCAAAATAAAATACTCTAATAAAGTTTCTGATTACGGGCGTTACTTTTCTGGGGTGCTATAACGTCTAAAAAAAACCTTTTAAAAGATTATATTGTTTTTGTTTTAGACAAAAAACCTTTGATCTAATTGCCTTAAATTAATCTAAATATGAAAATTCATTTTTTGTTTAGTTTTTAGATTTACTCCAAGATTTGGTCCCAAATGCACCGGATATAATTCTTTTGCTTTTGAACGAATTTTGCTAGCCTTATACCCTTTTAGACTTAACTTCTTTATTAACTTACCAATTTGCTGTGATAATCCATTTTTATCTAAATTATTTTAGAAAAACGATTTTAAAAAAATTAAAATTTAAAAAATATCAAAAAATGTCGTCAGTTAAGGAACGAATTTTAGTTCGAGTTTTTAAAGAGCAGGAAAATTTATTATAATGTCCGAAAGTCTTGGAAAAATACCTCAGATCAGTTTGCAATATCCCAATTGAGGATTGCAAAGACTTTAGAAATTTAGAAAGGTACATATTAAATTACATAAATCAAAATTATATTTAGAAATTATTAAAAATGTTTTTTTCAAATTTTTTAGATATGAATTTCTAGATAATTTAATTTTTTATACTAATTCATTATTTGAGATTTTCACTAAAATTATCAATTTTTGATTTAATAAAAAAATACTCTATGCTTCTATATCAAAGATTTTCCCACTTAGTAAACAATTTACCATTAGTTAACTTTTAAATGAGGTGAAAATTCCAAAAATAATATTGATCGATTGATTTATGAATCCAAGATGTGAGACGGTGGACAATAGAAAAGATAAAAGGTATTCCATCAGAACAGAGACAACTCAACAATCAAATAATTTTGCTTTATTTTAAGAAATTAAAATAGCCTTTAAAAAGGCTGGGGGTTTTAACATAAATGAATAGTTGATTAAATCTATTTTGAACTAGTATATTTGGTAACTGCTTTAGTACCTTCACTAACAGCATGTTTGGCAAGTTCACCAGGCAATAGCAATCTGACAGATGTTTGAATTTCACGACTTGATATAGTCGATCTTCCATTGTGAGTGGACAATTTGGATGCTTCAGATGCTATTCTCTCAAAAATGTCATTTACAAATGAATTCATGATACTCATTGCTTTGCTTGAGATGCCTGTGTCAGGATGAACTTGTTTTAATACTTTGTAAATGTAGACAGAGTATGTTTCCTTTCTTTTTTTCTTTCTTTTTCCCTCACCTTTGGCACCTTTGACTGGTTTGACGGCTTTTTTTGCTCCTTTGCTTGGCGTTTTTGGTGGCATTTTTGTTAGCTATGAAACTTTTATTTTTTTTCAATCTTAAATGATTTTTTATTAAATAGACCATTTTGTAAATAACTAATTATCATATTTGTATAATATATTTTTTTTTATAAAATGTTAGATTATGTGCAACTTTTTACTCCACCTTTGCTTGACCGGGAAACATTTTTATTTTTTTTTTCAAAAGATTTCTAATACATAAAGAGAAAAGTTGCGCAGAAATTTAATCATTCTAAAATTAAAAATAATTTCTAAGTAATAACAAAATAATTATATTGGAGAAAAAAATGTCTGGTCGCGGCAAAGGAGGTAAAGTAAGAGCCAAAGGCAAAACAAGGTCTTCTAGAGCTGGTCTTCAATTTCCAGTTGGTCGAATTCATCGATTGCTAAGAAAAGGCCATTATGCAGAAAGAGTTGGTGCTGGTGCCCCAGTTTATTTAGCTGCTGTATTGGAATATTTAAGTGCAGAAATTCTTGAATTGGCCGGCAATGCAGCTCGTGATAACAAAAAGACCAGAATTATACCTCGTCATTTACAATTGGCCATAAGAAATGATGAAGAATTGAACAAACTTTTGGCAGGTGTGACAATAGCTCAAGGTGGTGTGTTGCCAAATATTCAATCTATTTTGCTGCCGAAGAAGACCGACGATGCTGTGCCATCCAAAGGTTCAAAATCAGATGATTAGAAAGATATTTGAATATTATTCAGTATTAACCCCCGGCCTTTTTCAAGGCCATTTAAATTTTTCAAATAAAGCAAAATTTTTTTTGATTATAAAAACTGTAGTAACTGATTATTTTCATATGAATGTTAAATAACTTTGACTAATAGAAAATTAAATCCTTTTAATGAAATTAATGTAAAAAAAGGCTAGCTTATCATCAATAATGATATTTTGTTTTTAATCACTAATTTTGTAGCAATAGATAATTTTTGAGATTAATTCTCATTTTTATAAGAGTGTTATTTAATAGGAACCCGAGCAATGACAGAAGAAATAGAATCACTAAATTTTTTTTTTTTTTTTAGCTACCATAGCCAGACTAAAGCTAGTCTAGCTCCGCAGGTATCCTGCTGTAGCTTATCATTATTATTATTATTTAAGTTTAACTTCCTGTTTTAATTTCATTTCTTTATATAAAAAAATCTTGAGGGATAAACTAATATTCATGAAAAAATTAAAAAATATCAATTATTGAAAAAACATAAATTAAAAGTTCAAAGTTCATTTTTGATTAATAAATATTATAAAATTCATATTATAATAAATACGTTAAAAAAGTAATTTTTATTTAAAAGTTCAGAAGTTTAAAATGCTGCTTTACAAGAAGCCAGTGAGGCATATCTGGTTTGTTTGTTTGAAGATACAAATTTGTGTGCTATCCATGCCAAACGAGTAACCATTATGCCTTAGGACATTCATTTGGCCAAACGCATAGGAGGTGAAAGAGCTTAAATATTAAAATATTTATAAAACCCCCTGTCTTTTTAAAGACCAAATAACATTTAACAAAATAAAGCAAAAATAATCGAGTCATTCTAAAAGAATTTAAACAATAGTTTTGAATGCTCTAAGTAAATTTTTGGATCAAAAATGAACACAAAGAGAGATTTTATGAAATTAGTTTTATTAATTAAAAAAATCAGCAGCTAAAAAAAATTGAAATAAAATAAATTTTTTTCATTTAAGCAGTTTTTCCATCTTGTTATCAATTGATTGAACCGATTGATTAAGCATAATATTTCCTCTATCAACAAATTCTTCAAACTTGCTTGTCAATATGAAAAAATTTAAAAAAATCAATTATTGANCAAGAAGCCAGTGAGGCATATCTGGTTTGTTTGTTTGAAGATACAAATTTGTGTGCTATCCATGCCAAACGAGTAACCATTATGCCTTAGGACATTCATTTGGCCAAACGCATAGGAGGTGAAAGAGCTTAAATATTAAAATATTTATAAAACCCCCTGTCTTTTTAAAGACCAAATAACATTTAACAAAATAAAGCAAAAATAATCGAGTCATTCTAAAAGAATTTAAACAATAGTTTTGAATGCTCTAAGTAAATTTTTGGATCAAAAATGAACACAAAGAGAGATTTTATGAAATTAGTTTTATTAATTAAAAAAATCAGCAGCTAAAAAAAATTGAAATAAAATAAATTTTTTTTATTTAAGCAGTTTTTCCATCTTGTTATCAATTGATTGAACCGATTGATTAAGCATAATATTTCCTCTATCAACAAATTCTTCAAACTTGCTTGTCAATATATCGAGTCTTAAAAGAAAAAATAATTAAAGTATTTTTTTCATGGCTTCAATTTTGTTACTTTTCATAATTTTCATCGATTCTAGCCTCAAATTTTTCTTTTTTATTTTTTTCACGTATTCTCAGCAATTCGTTTGTTAAATTTTTCTCTAAAACATTAATATACTTTTCTTCTAAATCGTCCAATTCATATACTAAATAAATAGTAAATCTTTATTTTCAAAATTTTTTTTTTTAATTGAAATTAGCATACTCATTGAGTAATTCCATTTTTTGGCCAAGAATCTAAATAATCTATTTTTTAGCAAAAATTTTAAACCACCAAATTCTTTCTTGTTTTTAGATAAAATTTTGGCAACCATTTTAAAGAAAAATTTAGCCATTGAAAAGAATATATTAAATAGTAAAAAAGGAGCTGGTAAAAATGGTTTATTGTAATATTCAGAGACTAGTTCAAACCGCTGAAACTTCCATATTTCATTTGCCTCTTGTTCTACTTTGTCATATGTATTGCTTTAAAATTTAAATTTAAAATTATTGATTTTTCAATTTCATCTTATTAAAATTAAATTACTCGAAAATAGCAATTAGAAGATTAACTAGTAGAATGTTTAAAAATAACAAATATATGACATATAAAGCTAGAGTAATAGCAGCACCTATTTCATCAGGACAATTTTCGTAAACTTCGGCTTCACTGCATTTTCCAGATGAAGCACTCATTATTTCATCTAAAGTATAGTACTCGCCCCCGATCATAAAATATCCAGGCAAAAAAACATTTTTTACTAGACCAATATTCAGTTCTAAATTTTGGAACATCAATGCTGTTGATGAAACACCAAAAGCAAACATGAAAACCAAAATAATGAGCATAAAATAAGCCAATTGAAGCAACTAAAAAAAAATAAAAAAATTTTTGAGATTATTTTTTTAAGTTTATTTTTATGCTAACCATTTCCCGAATCATGTAGAATTTAGGCCCAAGCTGACGAAGGAAAGTGTATGCTTTTAAAGCTTTGAAAAACCAAAGAATAATGTCAAGTGCAAGGATAATTCGTGCTGCTTTGAAGCATTGTTCATTGTCAATAAGTCTTAGAATAAATGCTATTATGTAAAGTATAATGGCACCAGTATTAAATCCCTGCCACAAATCTCCCACAAATATTTTTTTAATAAAGTATTTTTTCATATCGTTAATCAAAAATTTGTAAATTTCCTCAAGTATGAAGGCAAAAACCCAAATAATAAGAATAATCTCTGGTATCGATATACCCAAGCCCATTGATGAGTTCTCATTTGCTTGATTAATTTTGTTAAAATCACACAAAATAACATAGCTGAATAGAATGAGAAAAAAAAGATACCAAACCTTTAAGTTAAAATTTTTATCTTTTTGATTGAAAATAAAATTTAGAATAACATTACTTGATGATAAATAAATTTTACAAATGGTGTATTTAGAAAATGATACAAAAATTCCAAATAATTGTAATCACCGTCAACACCTCGATCAAAAAATTCATTTGCATTGTTTCTGTCAATTTTCCTTTAAAAAATAACAATTAAATGATCTGTTCAAAAAAAAAATATTTTTTTTATTCTAGAATTTTAGCTAATTAAAGGGCAATATCTAAATTAATCTTAAAAACATTTACTTAAAAAAATTTACAAAAATTTCATATTTTATAAACAACATACTTTGCAAACATCAACAACTTTCTAGTAGTATTTATTAGCTTAAAAAATGAAATCAGAAGAATTTCAAAAGCGATCTACTGGGTTGTAGGATTATCAGAAGTGCTGAAAAAATTTGTAAACATAAAAAAGTGCAAGGCAACGGGTGTATTGCCAAAAAAATGACACCAACTAACATAAGACAAAGATCATTCACTCTAAGACACAGTTTTATCAATAGCGTATGGCTTTTTTTTATTCAAGTGATGTTTTTGAAGAACCTTTCTGAGTGAAATTAAGAATTCTGAATATAAAATTTGACAACAAGCTGCTGGTTTACTCCCACGTTTCTGCAAAAGAGTTATTCATGCTGATGTTCTCGGGAAATTGCAGTTCTGGAGTGAATTTTTAAAAGGGATTGTAATGCATTGGAGAATGTACAAGAGAAGGCAACAAAAAAACTTATGTCTAATAAATATGCCGTATGAAATGACGTTAACTAAATTGGGATTGAGGTTGAGTAAAAGAAAAGTTAGAGGGGACTTGATTGAAATGTACAAATTAGTTAATGGTTTGAAATAGCTAGACCTGGTCAGAGATCTAATAAAATCAGAAAAGAAGGATCAGTGTAGCTGCGATTTTACAGCTGGAGTAAGTGCCAAGCATGCATTTTTCTCAAACATGAGATGATTTCGATACTGATTTTTAAGAAGAAATTGATTAATTAAATCAACATAATACTGAATATGACTCTAATGTAGAGTCAGATAAGGAAAACCCTTAATAATAAGAAGAAAGTATAATGTCTAAATACTGATAGAACTTCAAAAAATGGAACGATGTGGACTAGATTGAATGATGGGGGAGAAACAAGTCTGAGAAAAAAGTCTTAGAAAAAAGATAAATTTTAATGAAAAAGTTGGACCAACAAGTTTTGCTGCACATCAAATAAATGAGACAAGATTTTCATTATTTTTCATGCTAAATTTATTGGTTTTGTGAAATTTAGTACAATAGAACAGAGCAAAATGTTAAAAATTCTTTTAACTTTTCTTTTAAAAGTCAAAAGCAAGTTCTGTAAATTCAACATGGTGCAACATTCAAAGTTGCATTATTATTAACAAT
>PJRA01000142.1:11070-21466 GCA_016987375.1 Brachionus koreanus
GAGATTTTGCACATCATTAGCAGACTTTGACTGGTGGTGCAACTAAGTACGCTGCAGTTTGTTGCACTTACAGAACTAATTAAAATCCTTCAGAAAAAAAGTTATTAGCTATTTTAGTATTAATTTTTGTTCTATTTTTTATTTTGTACCAAATTTCACAAAACCATTTTATTTCGGTCTTTGAGCTCTAATTAATAACCTTGCATGGTAAACTAAAGGGTGAGTCTTAATTTTTTAAAAATATGAACAGATATTCGGACAGAGCTTAAATTTCACACACTTATTATAATGTTATTCTTATATATTTTTTATGTTACGTTCTTGATCCTTACATGCAAGTGGCGCATTAAGTAAGGACACAAAACTAATACGTTTTGGTTCGAGTTTCCCAGATTTTATTTTTATTTTTTTTTGATAATAAAGTACCAATACTTTAATTTGTAAAGATTTTAGATATCTAAAATGCCAAAGATCATAATGGAAAAAATTGCGAAAAATAAGGTTTGAAAATTTTGCAAAACATTATGATTCAACCTTTAATAATTGTAATTAATTAACTTGCTGTTAAAACTGTTTATTGAAGTATATTCCAAATATGTGAATAGTTTATATTATTTTTAGTGACAATGTTTGGCTAAAGAAAGGAACGCTTTAAAATGTTTGAATGAATTAATCATTCAGAGAACGCATGCGTTAGTGCTGAATTTAACTATATAATTCTTAAGCTCAAATCTCTTTCATTTAATTGTTAAAAATCTAATAAGTCATGTGATTTAGCCACATGACATGTTTAAAATATTAGTCAATTCTGCTGCTTTGCAAGTTTTTATTCCTTATCTTTTAAAAAAGAATAAATTAGTTTTAAAGTTTGTCTTTTGTCTAATTAATCTAAATTAAATTTAATTGAATTATTTACTTATATGATTTTGGATTTGAAAAAAAATTTTCTAAATAAAAATTTTAAAAACTTAACCTTATTTCTGTTTCATCCGTCATTTTTTTGAGACTTTCCGAATCATAGTTTTTGTTTTTCTCAAATTTTTCATCAGGTTTCAAGTCGCTGCTTTTTTTTTCTTCATCCAACTCAATCGGCTTTATGCGATAGTCTATAACAAATTTGGCTATGAATGGACATAATAGACATAAAAAGAGCAGAAGTTTGTTTGCATCTGGCAAAATTTTATTGTACCATACTCTAATAAGCAAATCCTGGAATGCTTGAGTTGAAACAAAATCGAAATTTTCTGATAATGTGGACACTTTCAGGCAAGTAACACCTCCGAAATCTTTTATTCTTCGAATTAAAGCCAGCTGTGACTTAATTTCATCGTTTTCGTGATACTTTTTAACAATGTCACATGCCAGATTAATGTAATCTCTTTTTATTGTATTAAATGGTTAGAATTAACTTAAGAAAAAAATAGATTTCACTTACCTTGCTCTAAATTCAGAGTCATCTGTGTCATCTCCATATTCTATGTCGTAATTTTTAGTGATCTTGCCAGCAATCAATGCCGAACAAATGGGATTCTATGAATAAATTTATTTAAATTTTTTTGTTGCTGACATGATAATTTAAAATTACATTCACTCGATTTAGAAAAAGAATTGACATTTTAAATCTACCTAATAATACATTTAAAATGAACATCTCATGATCAGGGTTATCAAATTCTTGATCAAGATTAAATTCTTTACCTTTAAAATTTAAAAGTAATTATTTTGCAGAAATTTTGAAAAAAAAAATTTTTTTGTACTCACAATTGTCTAAGACTACTACATTATCTTTATTATCCTTTATAAATAAAAAATAATTTTTTGAAAATAAATACTGAATTTATTTAGACTTACTTTGTGAAGTATTTGCCTTAGCCTATCTTCTTTAATTTGATTGTACGGATAACCTTTGAATTTGTGTTTATAGACATAATCGACAAGTCTGGTTATTACTTTTCCAATCATCACAAAATTAATAATTGTTGATTGATTAAATTCGTTTTTCTTAGAGTTAAAAATTTTCACTATTGTTTTGTATAAAAAGCTTGATTGATTTTTCTTTATCTAAATTTTAAATTTTTAAATAAACTATTTGCACAAAAGTTTATAATTTTACTGCCTGATTATACAAAATTATAAGTTGCTTTTGAGTCAAATAACTTTTAAGAGAGAAGCCATTTTCGAGGAACAATTCAACAAATTCATGCTTATCTTCAATAATTGCCGTCGTAAAATGATCTGCAGAACATACTTGGTCAATATTTTGGCCAATGAATAAGTATTTTCGAGCAATATCAATTCGATTCCAACTTAAAGCAAGTTTAAGCTGAGTTTCAAAGTCTTTTTCTTTATCAGTATCTGCATAAAGCAACGCCTCTAAAATAGCCACGTCCAATTCAGCCCTGTTATTTCTGGACTTGCAAACTGTAAACAAATGCAAAGATTCAATTGTGAGTTCTTCTTTGAGATAATTCAAAACAGTTTCAGCTCGATCACTCGGATTTTTAGTTCCACTTAGACCAGAAATTAAGTAACGCTTTACCTCTTTCCAAAATTCTTCACTCATTAATAGTTCTGATTGATCTTCTTTTGTAGATAAGCTTTTAACACGATTAATTGCATATGAAAATCCACATTCTACTCCTCCTGTTGACTGAAATTCAGTTTGTAAGTACAAGTTAGAAAGCTGAAAGATGAAAGATTTATGTTAACATATACCTCTAGGATAACACAAGGAGTTCCTTCACGCACAGCTTGGCATATACTTTTTGCTGTATTTGGCCCGCCTCCGATTGCAAGTACCACTGTTTTTGCTTTAATTTTGTCTCGCAGTTCAGCCTCTAATTTCGCTCTAAATTCAATATCAGCACCAAAATAGTTATATGCATCATCTACAAGAATAAAGTGTGTATGATTGGGTTCCAGAGTTGATTTTTTCCCTAATTCTTTGTTCGGTTTTGTTGAGTCATATTCAACGAAATTAGGACAATCCTAGTTTAAATTAAAATAGAAATAAAAATAAACAAAAAAGAATCAACTAACTTTATTTATCAAAATTGAATTTTTATAAATTGGACACCAATCAGCAATTCCAAGCAAATTAACTTCATTGCTTTGGTCAATTGAAAATGTGTTCAGTCTAAAAGCTTCGCCAACTAACTTCATGCATCCTCCATTTGTTCCGCCAGTAGTTACCAATGCATCTGAACGACAAAAACAATTTTTATAAATTTTCACTATTTTTTAATTAAGTTCTTTTGACAAGTAAGATATAAAGAAACCGGAGGATTTTATTTGGACCCCTTTTTATAAATTTTGAAAACTAAACATTTCTTGATAGAAATAAAATTTTCAGAAAAATATCTAATTTTTCTAAATTTGAAATTTTTATTAATAATCAGCCAGCTTTACCAGTGTTAAAAAGATTAATGAAATAAACATCCCAGTCAACATAAAATTGAAGGTTTAAGGACTTTTAAAAGATCTTTAAAATTTCATTATCAATTCTTTATTTTTTAAACAAAACGTAGAGATTTTAAAAATAGAATATGTTAGTTAAAAAAATTTTCCAGAGAATTTTTTCATGTATGTAAGAAATATCTAAAGAAATTTCTTAAAAATTAAAAAATTCTTTGCAGATCAAATTAATTAAAATATAAAAATTTTATATAAATTTTCAAAATTTTAAATTTAGTTTGCAATTTAATAAAAATTGGAAAATTCAAACTTTTTTTATATATACTTTGTAAATAGTTAGATTTTTCCAGATAAAGCCTCGTAACTATATCGAGCTTTTTATTACAATTAAAAATACTTAACTGATTTTCTTAGATTGGCATAACAGTCAGTAATTTAAAAACTAAGCACATTGCCACAATTGATTTAAAAATAAAAAAAAAATTTCAGTTTTAGTCAAACTTAATCAAACTTAAACAAAAATTTAAATTTTTTTAATTGAAAAAACCCTTCAATATTTCTTTCAAGATTTCTCATAACATCTACTTTTTTGAAGAGTTCTCTAGAACTCTAGACTTTAATCGAATAATAATTCCTTAAATAATAGATTGAAGAAAAAATAGGGTTTTCAATTGATTTGATTATTCTTTAAAATTCATTAAACATAATCAAAGCCTTCATAAAAATCCCAATTTTAAATGGCATGATTTGAAAATTGCTCAAGCTAGACAGTTCAAATTTTCACTCAAATTACTCCAAAAAGTATGAAAATTATTTTAATATAATTTAATTTCAGTACCAGAAAAAACCAAAAAATCATAATTTTTGTGTATGATCACGTTGTGACTTTGAAGACCCCCGAGTCATGAACTTTGACAATACTAACTTTAATAACTATGAAATGAAATGAACATATTAAAAGATTAGCTACACGAAGAAGTTCTTTCTATCTATAATAATTATTAGTTGAAAAATACCAATTTTGTTCAAGCTTTAACTTTAATTATTGTTAAAATTTAATCCATATTTTTAAAAAACAATTATTCATGGTATTTTGTTTTTCCTTTGTAATTATTCAAGTCTTGTTATTTTCAATTTTTTCAGTGTCAAAATTCTAAACATTATAGTTAAATTTTTTGATTGATTTAATTATTTATTAAACTGATTTATGTCTAAATAAAGATTATTGATACTCAATTTTCTTTATGTCATAGAATTTTAAAAATAAACACTTTTTTATCAATTCTCAAATTTGATCGAAAATTTTTCACTGCCAAAACAAACAAAGTGTAATTTTTAAATAATAAAATTAAGATCACTTGTTGTAACTGCGGCCTTGACTAGACCTCTTGAAAATGCTTCTTTTAGTTTTGGATTTAATGAGATTTTTTCTGCTGCACCAGTAATTGAAATTATAAGCTCAGGTTTTTTGATATTCCAATATTCAGGTTTAAATAGCAAATCGATTAGTTTATCAACTTCGGTTTTATAAGAAAGTCGTACATACTTAAAAAGTATAAAAGTTAAATGCTAAATTTAAAACCAGTTGTTTAAAGTACGTTTGCAATTCTATCAGTTCCACTAAAAATCATTCTTCCATAAGCATCTGTGAGTCCATAGTCTTCGGTACATGTTTCTTTGTCCCATTTTAGTTCTCCATCTTTACCATTCAAATTTTTTCTCTCATTATATTCATCAATTACATGTTTTTCATGTTCAGCTATCCTGTTCAAACAACAACATCTTAAAAAAAAATTTATTTTTCTCTGAATATTATTATCAAAAAAAAGGGTAATTTACAAAATGGTATCTTTTTGAGAATCTTTTGGAACAATATATTTACAGTGTCGTTTTTTTAAATCCAGGCTTGTAAGCTTAATAAATTCTTTATTAAATTGAATACTTAAAGGACAGTGTTAGCATTAGGATTGGCGGTGACATCGGGACAATAAATTCTTTAGCTGCTTTTGTGAAAACGCAATTTATTGAATAGGAAAATTAATTTAAAAATAAATCCGAAATGAGGTCATCACCAGTTGGTTTGCCAACACTAGAATAAGTAAAAAATTTACATCTGGTCCTTTAAACGACTCGTTTAATTCAGGATGAATTTTCATTTCTTATTCTAAAGACTATAACGAAAATACATGCATCGATTAAAATAAAACAAATCATTAGATTGTTTCTTTGAAGTTATGGCAACTAAATTCAACCTATTTTTATTATAATAATAATATTAATATATTTTTCTATCAATAATAATTATATTCTTTAATTCTTTAAAACAAAAACAAAAAAAACTCAAAAAATATTGGATCTATTGAATTATATGATCAATAAATTCTATAAATAATGTGAATAAGACCGATAAGCCTAGTCTAAATCTAACTTGAAAAGTTGAATGAATATTGTCAACAACAAAAAATTCTAAAGATATTAATTTTTAAAATAAAAATTAAAAAATTTCACTATCACTTTATGTATTTATTATTTAGATAATTTGAGTCTTGCAGCACAGAATGGGTCTATGGTATTTCATCAAATACAAGTAACGACAAATAGAAGAATCTTGCTAGAGAGAGTCAAAAGTTTTTCTTTATTTGAGTTGCTTTTCCCAAAAAAATGTGCTTCGTTCAAAAGAAAATTCACCTGTCGTTTGCTATGTAAAACATGTATTTTCTTGTGTCTAATAGAAGAAAAAAAATGGATAAAATTCTTTTATTTGAAGCACTTTTTTAGACTAAATACTTTCGAATAGAAAAAACACTTTGATGACAAAGTTGTATTTTTTTTGATGAAATACGGATGAAAAAAAAAAAAAACTAATTTAAAATTTTATTTTTTTTGGATTAGAAATTTGTGCATAAGCTTTTTTTGATCTGGACTGATTTTTGAAAAGGAACAATTTTTGTTTTTAGATGTAAATATTTGATTTGTTTGAGCATTTTTTTTTGAAGCTTTTGAAGATCAGATGATATTTTTTGGATAAGCATATTGCTTTATTTCGAAAAATCACCCAGTGTTATTTTTTGTCATGAAATTTTTCTTTTTTCAAAAGGTTAGATATTTTTGATATTAGCATCTTTCTGATTTTAAAGCTTCAAGTTATATTATATGTCAAAAAAATTAGACTTAAATGCGCTTCAAAATGATATGTCTTACTCTAAAAAATTTGAAATTTTGGTACTGTTAAATCATTATTGAAAAAAGGTCTATGAAACAGCTGTAAAAAGTCTAATAAGCGCTTTCAGACTGTCTTGGTTTAATTGCAGAACTTCATTTCATTCAACTTTTATTTAAACAAATTAATGCTTAGCTTCAAAAAAATTTAAGGATTGTAAAAATAAATTAATTACAAGACAATGCCATTGCAAGACGTGACAAGAATGTCAATCAATAAATGAAACAGACACCTTAAGATATTAATATAAAGGAATTAATAAATTTCAGAAAGTTTAATTTTTTTAAAACTATTTCTTCTAAATAAAAAATAATTTTTATTTAATGTTTAAAAAAATCAAACAGCAACTACTTTAAATAAATATTGATAATTAATTAATCAATTTCTTTGATGGATGTGATGATCAAAATTTATATATATTATGATAAAAGTGGTTTAGCAAAATTGAATTTTTTTTAAACCAAAAGCCAACATAAATTTGCTTCAATTAATATTAAATCACATATCTCATATTCATGCAAAAATGATTTGTCATAAAACAGTTTATGTATTAAAAAATTTCTAAAGACTTGTGATTAAAATAAACATAAACTAGACTCAATAAAAATTTGCTCAAAGTGTTCTTTTTCAAACTTTGCCATTTACTAGATTTTTAAAACCAGCTTTTTGTTAAAATTTACAACTTTAAACCAACTTTTTTAAAATCAAATATAAAGTTATTTTTTCAAAAATTTAGAAGCTAAAAAATTCAAAATGAACGATCTAGATGTCCAGAAACAAGTAAGATTTAAGAAAAAAATGATATATGATCTTAAAATTCGGCTGTAGATACGCCAAATGGTTGCTTTCATTGAGCAAGAAGCTAATGAAAAAGCAGCCGAAATAGACGCCAAAGCACAAGAGGAATTTGCAATTGAAAAAGATAACTTGGTCAATCAGCAAAAACAGAAAATACTCCAATTTTATCAACGAAAAGAAAAGCAAATTGAACTTCAGCGAAAAATTCAGCAGTCAAATTTACAAAATCAATCCAGAATTGCCATTCTGAAAGCTAGAGAAGATCTAATTCAGCAATTGCGCCAACAAGCCATTGATCGATTGAGCTTGATAAGCAATGACGAGACTGAATATAAACAACTATTGACTAATCTAATTGCACAAGCTTTTTTTAGACTAATTGAGCGTGAGGTCATAATCAAATGTCGCGAAAAAGACATAAATTTGGTTAATGTATTGCTTTAAATTTTTATAAGTTTATTTAAATTTAAAAAAAAACTATAATTTAGCATGCGGTTGAAGCAGCTATTGGATTATATAAGAATGCAATTAAGAAGGATGTCAAAGTAACAGTGCTAAATAATGCATTTTTGGCTCAAGACATGTAAATTTATTTTTTTCCAAATGAAATTTGAATTTTTCAAATTTTTAAAAGTGCTGGAGGTATTGAGGCCTATAACTCTGATGGAAAGATTAAAATAAACAACACACTAGAAGCTAGATTAGACATGTTGTTCTATCAGATGATTCCTGAAATTAGAGAAAAATTGTTTGGTAGAAACAAGAGCAGAGTACACGATAATTGAAAAAATTTACAAGATTACTTAATTTATTTATTGTAACTGTCCGAACATTCAATTATAATCACCAATTTTGTAGTTTATTTTAGACTTAATTTTTATGTGGAACACTAATTTTAAATTAAATTTATTATTCTCGAATAAATAAATTCCCTAAAATTTTTTGGTTATTTTTTTTGTGAGGAATGCGTTTTAAACCGCAAATAAAAAGACTTTTTTCTCTATTTACGGATAGAATTTTTAGAAAAAAATGTCAGAAAAAAAGGCCAGCAAAAAGCCGATTGAGGATGATGAAGAAGAAATTGCTATTCGAAAAAAGAATAAAAAAGAAAAATTAAATGAAGAAGAGAAAGAAGAAAAAAAGCATAAAAAATCTAAAAAAGAAAAGAAAAAAAAAGATAAAAAAGAGAAAAAAGACAAAGAGAAGAGAAGTTCTTGTGAAATAGAAGAAGAAAGAATCGAAGAAAAAGAGAAAATTGATACTGATGATGAAAAAAAAATTGAGTCAGAAGTTCACACAGCAAACAACTGGGAAGAAGCAGATCTTGGAAATGACCAAAGAAAGCTTAAATTTCTGAAGCTAATGGGTGCTTTTAAACATAAAAGCGAAAAAGACGTACCTCACAAGCATTCTAGAGCAAGTAATAACTAATTAGACAAAAAATATTGGAAAATAAACTTTTTAAATTTAGAAAATGAAACTCAAAAAATAGCCGACGATCTTGAAAAACAATTTAATGAAGGATTAAGTCATAAATTTCAAGCAAATCATCATATGGGTCTTGGCTATCACGAGAGTGAGCACACAATAAAAAAACCTGAAAATAAACATATTGTTTTTGATGAATAATATATAATAAAAAATATTTTTTTAATGTATTGGAAATATTCCATTAATAAAATTGATTGATATAGTTTGTATGATTTTTTTTTATTAAAATTTAATCAAAGGTTGAATTCAAATTAAAATCAACCTAATTAAGTTATTTTAAACTATGAAAACTCTAAAATATTAAAACAAACTCTATTGAAAATCTTATTCTCTAGAAACAAGTTCTAGAAAATTTTTTAGATACTGATGGATATTTAGAAAACTGGTGGATATCTTTATTAGTGTTGTTAGATTTTACAATTTTGGTTGCTGTTCATTGTGTTGCAGATGCTGTTTGGTGACTGAAAAACAGAGCTTTCTAAGTCGATGTTCTTGATATTTGGATCTGAGAGGTGTAGACTCTTTCTTTTTGATTAGTTTAGTTAATTGATGTGTATAAATGGAACAATAGATGACATAAACATTTCTTTACATAAACTATATCTATGAAATACTTTTTATATTTTTTAATTGAACTAAAAGATTGAAGGAACAAGAAAAAGAGTCTTAAGTTGAATCTATTATGATGGTTTTAAATATAAAGCAGTTTAAAAATTTTTCGATGCCCATTGTTTCGATACCCTGCGAATATTAAAGCCGCTTTAGTATACGCTTTAATTTAGTTATCAAAACAATAAGGGCATTGTGAAATTTTGGAAAAAAAAACATAAAAAAAATTTTAAATAACAAAAACTTTTTTTCTAAAGGTCAAAAAATTGTTCTACAAAATGTATTAACTGATACAAAATACTGTTTGAGTTGCTGGATTTTTGTCTACTATTTAAAAAGAAAGTTCTAGTAAAAAAAAAAGCTTGGCAAACATCACTACACCAACTTCTAATAAATTGATAAAGTGAAACGTTGTTTGAAGAATGATGAAGTTTGCGCTAGATTTGGAAAGATTTAAAATAAATAATAACTTGAAAATTTTGCTTTAATTAATTAAATGTTATATGGTCTTTAAAAAGACCGGGGATTTTATAAATATTTTAATATTTAAGCTCTTTGGCTACTGCATTGAGTTGATCATCTAACTAGTCGTAACCGGTCCCAAATTTTTTGATGAAAGGGGTTTAAAACATGAGCCCCGTATTGCAGAGAAATATTTTAAAAATTTTTCCACTCTCAATGGGTTTTGAACCACTCCACCCTCTGCTTGCATAACTAACGCACAAACCACTAGCCTATACGGACTATATTAAAAATTAATAATATCCTAAAAATTAATCAATTTTTATTTTTTAATGCCCAATTTCGAAAAATTTTAACTAATAAAAAAGTTTTTTGAAATTTTTGGAAAATTGTTAAAAGCTC
>PJRA01000142.1:34873-55656 GCA_016987375.1 Brachionus koreanus
TTTTTTTTAATTTATTCAATGCGTTAAACATGCAGGCTGAAAAGAGGGTTCTTACCGCTCGGATAAGCCTGTGGAGGTAAATCTCCAAAACTATATTTTATATATATTTATTTTAATTAATAATTTCATTTCAATTCTAGAGCAAACTTCACCATCGGTTCACTTGCATCATTTCTATCTAGGACTGTCTATTAAAATAACAGATTAATATCCTTTAATAAGATTAACTAGTAGAATTTTAAAAAATTAAAATTATAGAGCTAGATTAATAGCAATATTTATTTCATCTAGATATTTTGATATACTTTGTCCTCATTGCATTATCTATATGAAGCACTCATTATTTACCTAATATTAGTCTTTTAATAGACCTAATCAAAAATCAAAGCTAATTTATTAGGCATGTATTTCGGCAGTAACAAAAATATTTTTTTCGTCACAAAAAAAAATTATTTAAAAGTAAAAAATTTATAAAAAAACTATTATGGAAAAAGACACTCATTTGAACATAGAGACAATCGGAAAAAGGGATAGAAGAAAGAAAGCAGATAACGCTTTAAATAGAAATTCAGCTGGTCCTTCGAATCCGATCAACAAACACATCCACGTCGAGTATTACAGTAGAAACTGTTGCAGTTAGTGATTCTAAAAAACGAGGTGGTTCACCAAAATCAAAAAATGCAAACTAAGTTTTAACTGCTATTAAAAAAAATTAATTAATGATTGCTAAATTTTTGCACTTGATTGTTAATTTTTTACATTCAATAGCTAAATTTTTTTATTTTTTCAGAAGAAATAACGTCCTTTGAAATTAAGATATTTTTTTTTACCAAATAGTTTATTTCTTTTATAAAGAAAATTTAAAATTTTTTTGTAATTAAAATTTAAGACTAAATTTAAGATAATTTTATTTAGCAACAAGCATATTTATAAAAATTATGCAGTAAAATTTTTTCTATCATACTTTTTTTCAATCAAAAATAGATGGTCAATGGTAAGAAAATACTAAATTTAAAAAAATTTATAAATAAAAAAATTTAATGTTCAGCTTATTCATTTGATGGGCTTCTAGTCCTCTTTGTTTTGGTAATATGCTCATGTTCTTATTTCAGAAGAATACCAAAGATAAGACAACTTTTTCTTAGTGAAAAGAAAGGGTTCGCTGGAATATTTTACAAGGGTATGCAATTTTAATTGGTGTTGGGAGCTATTTATGGCGGCCACTTAATCGCCTGAAGTTGGTCCATTTGATTTAAGAATAAAATTTTTGATGGTAACATAAAACTTAAGGCTAAAAGTTGAAGTAAGTAGTATCAAAAAGTAATTTTTTTGCCAAGTTATCAAAACGACCAACACCAACTTTTCATGTCCTGTGAAAACCTCATACGCTTCCCAACACTATTTTAATATATTTGAAATAAAAATTTTATTTATACTCTTTAATATTAGCATCTGTTATTGGAACAAGACTTCATTATTTGGTCAGTATAACTTGTATTAGCATGGCATTATGGATTGTCATTTTTAGATAGATTGATTTTTATTTTTCATATAAACAATAAATTTTTTCTATGTTTGCCTATTAAATGACTTTGAATTCATTTTTTCTCGACTTTACATTCGAGAATTAAAGAAATTTTAAAATTCTCAGCTCTAAATTCTATCTTTAAAAGATGAACCGTAAGTCAATAGTAAACGAAAATCTTGCATGGCCAGAAATAAATGAGCAAAATTCACAATTTATTATAAAATTTTTAGAAGATTTTTTTGCCAAAGAATCAAGTTTAAAGCGAAAAAAAACTCTACCCAAAAAAATTCGCAAAATCACAAATAAAACAAAGCCTGAAAGAGCAACTGATTTTGGATTGTTCATTAAAAGTAAAATAAAAATTGGAATCAATTCGATAAGCAAATCAATAGAGAAGAATCCTTCTAATTTGGCATTGGTCTTAGTTTGCAGAAGCTGCAAGCCACTTACTGTTCTAACCAGACATATACAAGTTATGTGTTCAATGAGAAAAATTCCGGCTGGATGTGTGCACAATTTAAACAGTCTAGCCAAAATTTTTAACATTAAAACTGTCAGCGCTCTGGCCATCCTCAAAATCAATGATTTAGATGAATCAAATGAATACGAAAAATTGTTCAATTTTTTTATAAATGATATTCAAAAAAATATAATTCCTTTAATGAATCCTTTAAAAAATCCTTTTACATCAGTTAATTTAATTGATTCAAACTTTTCAATCGATGATGTAAATGATGGTTTAGTCAATGTTGATCTAAACAAAAATAGAAAAATTCAGCTCATCAAAGAAAACGAAACTTTTGGATCTGATTTTATTTCAATAAATAAATCGAACACTAGTTCTTTTATTGATTTTGATAGTGAAAATTTTATATTACTCGAAGATGGAGATAGTGACTTTGAAAAAATGGAAGAATAAACATTAAATAAATTTTGATTCTTTTATTCTAAGATTTTTATAAGTTTTAAATTATCAAAAATTTTCTTCATTTTTAATTGAAAATGTTTCAAACAAGAAAAAATTAAACCAAGTACAAAAGTTAAACTACTTTTTTCACAATTTTAAAGTGGATTTTTAATTGAATTGAAAAAGTTTCCTTCACTTCACTCGATACTTAGTTCTAAATAATAAAAATTTTCTATGTTCCTTTAGAGCAATTTTAAATTATTCGCATATTAGAAAAAATATTGCTTAGAAATTAAATTTGCACAATTTTATTAGTTTTCAATGTGTATACTCGCCAAAATACGTACAGTGAATTTTGAGCTTAGAAAACATGCTTTGATTTTAGATTTTTTCTTGATATCTTTTTGTTCTTGAACCTGAGTTTTTTCGATGTAAATAGTCTAATTTATTAAATTAATATTTAGAATTCATTAAGTTAAATCTTGAAAAGACTAAGAATGGGTTTCGCCAATATCCACAAAACACATCCAAGAAATTATGGTCCAGGATCGAGACAATGGTGAATATATTTGATAGATTATTCTGAGTCTTTATTCTAATATAAATCTAAATAAAATAGCCGTGTATGTGCCAGTACTCATGGTGTCATCAGAAAATATGGCATGATGATCTGCCGTAGATGCTTCAAACAATACGCCAACGACATTGGCTTCTATAAGGTATTTTTATCAAATATTTTATTCAAACATTATATTCATTAAATCTTGTTTTCAGAAAGATTAGAAAAATAAAATGTGGCTGTATGGAGTTACAATGGATACAATTCAAGACTTATTCATTCAAAAATATTCGATCCTTGGATAAAATGTTTTGAATTTTATCTATTTGTATACATTGTAATTTAAATAAAAATATCATGCAACCACAAGTTCTGTTTTTTAATTTTAAAATAATCAACATATTTTATAAATTTTATTAAAAGTTAAATTTTAAAAAGTTTCCTCTAGAATAAAATAAAAAAAACTGTTCCAAATTCAACTAAAACAATATGATTAAAAAAGCAAAAAATTACATAAAATATCTTAAATAATTTAATATATCTGTTCATTAAATATCAATAATTAGATACTATATAAAATTTTATTTAAATTAAAGATTTAGATTAATCTAGCTTTTTGAATAATATAAATGACACAATTAATTACATACGCCGTTGTTTAAACTGCTATGTCTATGAATTACTTTATATATACACTTATTTAAAAGTGAACAAGATGATAAAATGAATAAGAAGAAAAAAAAACGATAGTAACTGTTTTGCCTGGGATGATAGTTACGCTTTGATTCTTAGTTTTCTAAGCTATATATAGTTTGTTTAAACATAACCAAATATGGAAAGCCGTGGTGCGAGGTTTTCGTTCAGACTGGCAAGGCACACTGCGTAAAATTGCTTATGATAATTAGGAGTTGATCAGAGAAAATTGATAATGAATATTTTGGCGCTTAAAAATTAAATTTTAACGTTCAAGATGTTTCAATTTACTGTTTCAAATTTACTCAAATAATTTATTTATTATTGACTTCTACTAAAATATCATTTAATTCCTGTGAGAAAAAAAACGTATCATAAAGTTAAAAATTTATTTATTTTAAATAAGAAATTAATTTGAAATTCAAATTTTTAATTAAAATAAAATTTTCAATAAATTCTATTTTTTAATTAAGAAATTTTTAACTCAGCTCCTACCATAATAAATAAATCAAAAATAAAATGTTATGAAAATGTAATTATTTAAGTCAAATAAGTCAAATAAATTTATTAGTTTTTTAAAATTAAATAAATTGTTGGAGTCTTAAAAATAAAACGATATTATTAATTTATTTATTTAAAATTATAGAGCTTTTATTTGGCAAAATAGTTTTTTCTTTTACCCGCAGTTGTAAACGTAGTGTGACATGTTTGTATTTGTTGATGGTAAAGCCCCATTTGTTGCAGAATTGTTTTATCTTGTCAATAGCACTTTGTAAATAATATTCAATTTCTTTTATTGACACGTAGGTTATTTAGATGCATGTCGTCAGCATAAAGTGCCGTTTTTATATTTTCGTGTAATTCTCTTATTATATCACTGAAAGATAGAATAAAAATTGTTGAAGTTATACAACTATCTAGGGGTATTTCAACAAACGATATTGATATCAATAATTTTTATCTTTATTGCAAAAATCAATAAAAAAATTTAATTAAGCTGTGGTCGTTTTATTTGTCTGATGCTATGGTTACTAAATAATTTTTTTTTAATGTTGAATTTTTTACCAGATATTTAAAAAAGCATAGAAAATCGCTAATGATAAATTGAATTAAAAATGAGTGAATCTATGAATGTTTGGCAAGATAGAGAAATTAAATTTGATTGCAGTCTCAGGTAATACAAAAAAAAATTTTCGAAGTTATTTTGTAAAAATGTGAAATAAAAAAAAGTGAATTCAATTGTCGATCAGGCGAGTTTATAATAGACTCATTAGATTCAGTTGAAGATACTAAAGGTAATAGCGGTGAAAGTGGAAGAATAATTATTACAAATTTGCGCTTTATCTGGCATGCAGATGAAAATCAAAAAACCAATTTGTGTAACTTTAATGATATGACTTTAATTTTTAGAAAGAAATAAACTTTATTTTAAAAGCAATTGGACTTAATTGTATTTTAAGCATTACAACTAAACCCTCTAAGACAAAATTAAGGGGTGTTTCTGAATCTCTTTTTATTTTGACCAAGCACAATGGAGTCAAATTTGAATTTATTTTTACATACATGGTTCCTGGTTCGCCAAGAATGTTTCAATCAATTCTTTCTGTTCACAAGTATCTTAGATATATTTAAAATCAATACAAATATCATTAATGTGATTTAAGAGCTTATGAATCGTCTAAATTATATCGAGAAGTAAAACTGCGAGGTGCTCTTTTGAACAAAGGCCAACTTAAACATTTGCCTAAAGAACAATTATACAACAAAATAAATGGAGTTTGGAATTTATCGAGTGATCAAGGAAATCTCGGAACCTTTTATATAACCAATATAAGAGTTATTTGGCATGCAAATATGAATGAAAATTTCAATGTCAGTGTTCCTTATCTTCAAATGGTAGCTCATAATTTTTGATTTTATATAAAAGTTAATCTTTTTTTCTTAAGAAAGGAATTAAAATTCGAGATTCAAAATTTGGTACAGCTTTAGTTATAGAAACATTGCCAAACGTAAATTTTTTCCAATTATTTTTATGATAAAAATAATTCTTACAGAGTGATTTTACAGAGTGGAAACTATGTACTTGGCTTCAAAATAGACCCAGAAGAAAAGCTCAAAGATGTATATAAAGAAATTAGCAGTCTTTACAAAATATTCAGCTCTTCACCAATATTTGGTGTTGACTTTGAACTAGAAGACAAGGTAAATATTTTAAAAATTTTTTTTAGAAAATTTGGGCATTGTGAATTTTGAAAATAACAAAAATATAAAATTAAGATCATTTTTTCCAAATTGTCTAAAAATTCAAGTTCTAAATGTGTCACTTGTACAAACTAAATTTGGATGATATAATAGTTAAATCAGCTGATACATTTAATATACGTGTTTTAAGAAAAAAAATTTATTTTAATTTTATATTTTTGTTTATCTTTTGTTTCAAAATTAAAATTTCTGACAATTTGAAAATAAAAAAAAAGTAAATTTTCAGAGTAGAATGTTATTTAAAAAAAGAGCATATCTAATTCATATCAGATTATGTATTTCGATAATAATAAAAATAAGACAAAAAACAAAATTTTTGATTCCTAAACAAAAATTGTAAAATTTTTTTTTATCATAATAAAGACTTTTGAGAAAAGTATAAATGTTTATGAGAATATAATTTTTACTAGTATAAGAATGAAATAAATATACTTAATTTACTTTGACTACTTATTTGATTTAAATAAATTGTCTTAAGATAATTTTTTTGTAGTTGACCGGGGATACTTCTTCTTATGTATATTAGAAAAGTTAAAAAAGTAAAAAAGCTATACTTTTTATACTTTTTGTTTTTGTTGGAATCCAAAAATTATTTGTATCTATTAATTTTATTTTTTTTCTTTTCAAAAATTAGACAGTTTATGAAAGTTGAAAAAAAATGCAAAAATTTATATTTTATGCTCTAAGTTTTTTAATTTGACCACCCCTAATCAAATCTTACTAAGTACTAGGTAAAATTTTAAAATAAAATGTAAACTAAATAAACTTAATTTTAAATGATCTTAATTTATAGTAAAAGAGTAAATTTTAAATTTAGACTCAGTCAATTGAAGAGGCGCGTGTTAGTTCAATGTCAGAAAAATCAGATGATGTTGAATTAGAGCAAAGTGAAGAGCATGCAGACGCATTTGCTGCTTATTATGCTTATGATCAAAATGAAAAATCAATTGTACAAGAGCCTGTGTATAATCAAGAGCTTGGTTTAGCAATTGAAAAGTTAAAAGAAGGATATGAGCTAAAAAATTTATGGGATATTCTAAGTGGTTAAATGAGTAGAATAATGTCGAGAAATTTTTTATTTATAAAAATTTGATTTTTAATGATTATTTGAGAAAAAAAAAATTAATCATTATCTAATTTTGTACAATTACGACTATTAAAATTTCACTTTTATGTTACAAATAAAAAAAAAATTCTTCTATATTTTTTAATTGCTTAGTATTCAATTAATTATTCAAGGTTAATCAACAGGCTAGTGCCCATGTCTCATAAGACTGATTAACACTTCATTTATTTAATTGATTATTAAAAATACATATATATGTATATATTAAAATTATATAAAAAAAATAAAAATTATAAAATTGAAAATTGATATTGATTAGTTATTTGAAAAAATTTAACAATAGGTTATTTAAGTTAAATAATTCAAATTTTGATACAAAATCTGTATAAATTAAATTTATGTTATTAAATATTGAAAGCTTAAACGTTGAAAACTTCAATATTGATCTCTTGATCACAAAGCAGTTTATCAATCTTGAGTAAAAATATTCAAAAATTTTCTCTCCACTTTTTGATTTTGCCATTGGTTCAATTAAGTTATTGCTGTTCCTTAAAATATAATTTATATTTCTTGAGTCATTTTTCTTTAATTTCTCTTTTAAATTAATAGGTGAATTGTTATAAAAAAGACATTTATAAGAGAAAGTTAGCATCCTTTCACAAATTCTATGCTGAAATGAATAAAGACCATACAATTCTAAACGGTTATTTATTTCATTAAAGGTGTTTGCTACTAGCTTTATATTTAAAAGTTTTGTGATAGAAATATAATAACTTTTAGCTAATTTATAAATTGCTTCTTTTGAAAAATAGCATAAAAGCGTAGAGCAGTAATCAAAATACGGTAGGATAAAGGTCTTAAAAAACTGGACCTTTACTGAAGTAGCAAGATAGAATATTCTTTTGATAGAAAATAATTTCCTATTAATCTGCAGTTGTCAGAAAAAAATTTCCAATGTCAGAAAAATCAGATGATGTTGAATTAGAGCAAAGTGAAGAGCATGCAGATGCATTTGCTGCTTATTATGCTTATGATCAAAATGAAAAATCAATTGTACAAGAGCCTGTGTATAATCAAGAGCTTGGTTTAGCAATTGAAAAGTTAAAAGAAGGATATGAGCTAAAAAATTTATGGGATATTCTAAGTGGTTAAATGAGTAGAATAATGTCGAGAAATTTTTTATTTATAAAAATTTGATTTTTAATGATTGTTTGAGAAAAAAAAAATTAATCATTATCTAATTTTGTACAATTACGACTATTAAAATTTCACTTTTATGTTACAAATAAAAAAAAAATTCTTCTATATTTTTTAATTGCTTAGTATTCGAATAACTTGGTCTGTTATAATCAGATAGTCGTCTTCCTGTAAATCTCTAAGGGCACTTTCAAAGTGGTCTTTTTGAATGTGTACATCAGATTGAGTTAGCAAGTCTTGATAAAGACTTTCTTTTTTCAAAGTAGTAATTTTTCCCTTATCGCGAATAATTTTCTTCAACGCCTGAGATATTTTCTCTCTGTTTCTTCTTTCTTCACTGCTATAGCCTGTAGTTAAAATTCCAACATCAATACGTCCAGTTTTGGGATCAACAGCTGATTGTTTTAGAGCCTCTCTGTGCAAACGCTTGGCCTCTTCCACATCGCACACTTCCACCAAATTGCTGAACCTCATTTTGGCATGTGCCTCAGAAAGTCTAATCAAGGAATGCAATTGTCTTGGATAAGCAGTAATTTGACCTTTTCCGCTACCTAATTTTCTCATTTCCAGATAAGCCTCAGTAAGTGCTCGGCCACTTTCCTCTGTTAATTTAGGTTTAAATTGAGTTTTGGCGAACATAATATAATCTTTAAGCACGTCCATTTCTAAATGATTGGCACTCGGCTCCATTGTGTCTGACACATGGTACAACGAAACCAAATGAGTTGCTAGTCTCCTATCATATAGTTCATCCTCAGGATCCAAAATTAAGAATATTAAATCAAATCTAGACATAAGAGTATGAGGCAGTTGAATATTTTCAACAATAGTTTTTCCCTTGGCCCATTTAGACTCTATTGGATTTGCCGCTGCCAAAATGCTTGTTCGAGCATTAAGTTTACAAATAATTCCACTCTTGGCAATGGATAGAGTTTGTTGTTCCATTACTTCGTGCAAAACAGCTCTTGTATAGTCACTCATTTTATCAAACTCATCAATACAGCAAACACCATTGTCTGCTAGAACCAGAGCACCTGTTTGCAATACATATTGATTTGTCTCTACATCTTTGGATATGAATGCAGTTAAACCAACAGCAGAGGAGCCTTTGCCACTGGTATATTGAGCTCTTGGCACTAATCTATAGACATATTGAAGAAGCTGTGATTTTGACGTACCTGGATCACCACAAAGTAAAATGTTTATTTCAGCACGAGTGTGAAGACCAGATTGGGAGTTGTTTTTCTGTTGAGAATTGTCACTATGTTTATCTGGAGCGCATGATGTTCCGCCAAATAATTGAAGAAGAATTCCTTTTTTGACATCATCATTTTCAAATATGTCTGATGCAATGGCACTAGCCAAACGATCGTAAATATTCGACTCTTTTGATAAAGCTTTTAGTTGCATAATTCTTTCGGCAGTAAAATTTTTGCTTATGTCAATATCATCGCCCACTTCATACAGTCTCTTGGTGTCCTGCTTTTTAAAGTGAAGCACTTCAATATGAGTTTTGTAAACCGATTTCATATTTCTTGTTTTTGGATTCACTCTTAATGGTATGGCTCTATAAATGCCGGTTACTTGTACTCGATCTCCTGGCTGAATTGCGTCAACCAAATCGTCTCGAGCAAAAAGAGCAATAGTGCATGGAGTTTCTCCGGCAGGCATTTCGTCTGGTGATTCCTGAAGTTTTATCAATTGTTTATCAAAAAATGTGCATCTATTGTGAATAATTTCATACGAATGATTTGAATTGCATGTTTGACAAACAGTGGGCTCGAGTATACGACCACGTTCTAATTTAACTGTACAATTGGCATGACAAACACTGCAGCGAAAAAATGCCTCAGCCATCTCTGGAATGATGTTTGACAAACGAATTATCATTCCGGTCATAGTTACCAATTGATCTATATCCGAAGGATTTAGCGTTCTCATACTAGTTACTTTATCAACATTATATGGTCTAACACGGATGTTCAGCTCATCATCGGGAAACTTAGTAAAATAGAACTCTTTAACAGCTGTGTCAAACGCTTCCATTACTTCTATCGGGTAGCAGACCAATTGTTTGTACAATTCAACATTGAAGTGTTTTAGATGAGAACAGTCAAAGTTAAAAAAAGGTTCTTCAATTAAGTGCATTTCTTCCAGTTTTTGCATATAGTATGGTTCTGTTATATCAATGCCTTCATGCATTAGATCTTTTTGTTCTTGTTCATCGTGAATCAAGTATGCTTTGATGAATTCTTGGAATTTGATTTTTACTTTATGCATATTGATGTTGGTGCCCCAAATGACAAGTTGTGGAGCACTTTGCTCCGATGTCATTAGAGTGTCGGTCAGTGTTGTTGACATTTTCAAATTTTTTAGTGAGCCAATAAATGTGTTTTAAAAGTTAGAATAAAATGATTGTTGTACTAAATTCTAAATAAAAATTTAACTCTAAAGCCTTCAACTTAAATTTAAAATTTAAATTTGTTAAGTGTATTCAAAATTAACTATCAGTTATTTCTGTTTATTTGTTTTTTGATTTTAAATATTTTCTGAATTGTAGGCTTTTTTTTAAATAAATGACCATTAAGATTTTGAAAAATCATAGCCGCATTTTAACTTAATTGACTAAATTAGTTGATTGATTTGATTAAATTACTATTTTTATATGAAAAAAAAATCATTATCAAATTGAAATTTTAAATAAAATAGTCATAAATTTATTTTTCCGAACCTGAGCAATGTGAAAATGTGACTATTTGTTAATTCATTTTTAATGTAAATTTATAAATTCTTTTCTGATATTTTGTTAGATATTTTCTACCACCATAATAACTGAAATAAATAAATATTCTTTTCAAAAAAAAATTTTCAAAATTATAGTTCTATCCTGTTTTGTTTTTTCTTTTTTAATTTTATTAAGATGATGATTATTTTTTTATTTTAAAGTTCTCAACATTTCTTTTTATTTTTCATACCCAAAATATAATTTTTGATTAGGTTGTTTTTATAAATTAGTGATGTTGATTAACCAACGTTTGGTCGACAAAAATCGTCAACTTTGCCTTACCAAAACTAAGAGAGGTAAAACGAAACTTAAAAAATGATAAAAAAAACAAAAATAAAGAAAAAAAAACTTATTGCAAAATTGCAATTTTATTTAAGAGTCAAAAACATATAATCAGTTGAATAATAAAGATAAAAAACATTAATTGTTATTTTTATTTCTTCATTAATCATATTGTAAACAAGTACCAGCTTTTCGCTTCCTACCTGATTTGGGTCTATTTAGAAAATATTTTTTAGTTAGTAAGCCGAGATAATTAATTTTCTTTTTGAATAAACAAGAGATTAGATGTACACATATTCCTTTATCTATAAAATAACAACACGAACAAAAGCAGCAATCAACGCAAAAGCAATCATCGCTTACAGCAACTTGATATAGATTGTCATAGGTTAAAATAATATTTCCTTTATCATCAAAATCAGTTCCTGATTCAGTAATTTTTTAAATTGATTTTATATTTTTTTTCTTTTTTTTCTTTTTGATTTTTTTTTATAATTTATGTTTTTTTTCCTCTCATTAAATACGTTAAATTGTCTTTATTCAATTTTTTTTTAAATTCTCAAACTCACAATCAAATTTTCATTTAAAATTAATAAAATTATTTTAAAAAAAAACAACTTTATTTCGAAAAACTTTTTGAATTTAATAAAATTAATTATCACTATATAAAGGTTAGTTATTTTTTATCACTATACAAATTATAGTTCATTTTAATGACTATGACAATGAATTAAATTTTATAGATATTCAATTGAAGGTAGCATGAAATAGTATTTATTAATATGTATTATTTGTTAAATAAATTGATTCTGTTAAATAGATTATGATTAAAGCCATTCAAAAACGACACAAATAGTTTCATTCTGAATCAGACTTGTTTACAAGTCACAAAAAATGAACCCAGAAGTTATGACTTTACTTAAATTTTTTTTTTAAGTCAAAGAATAAACTCCAATTTTTCAACAAAAAAAAAGGTGAATTCAATTAAATAATTAAAATTTTTAGGCAAGGTTTGCACTTATTAGGCAAGGATTCCTACTGTAATTTGTGACCAAGTCCCTTCAAAGCTTAAAAGTCTCTTGTTCAAATCAGACTTGTTGTATGAGTCACAAAAAATTAAGTCTAAGTCATGACTTGAGCTAAACAAAAAAAAATTTAAATCATTGACTTGACTTGACTTTAGACTTGAGACTTATAAACAAGTCTGATTTGAATAATCATTTATAATGGCTGGAAAATTATTTTAAAAAATTTAATTTACTAAATTCGAATTTAGCCTCAAATTGAGACAATTTTATTTGAATGCAGAGTATAAACAAATATACCTGTAAAAATTTGATTGGTTTTTTTTTCTATTCAACTACTATGTATCATAAGGACATCAAACAACTATAAAAAATATTCAAGAATAAAATATTTATTAACTTGAATTTTTAATTTTTAGTTTAAAATCAATTCAAGAGAATGAATTCACAAAAAGCAAATTTTTGTTTAGCGTTAGCTACTGTATTTATTGTTTTAGTAGCATGCCAAGTCGAACAAGACAATTTTGTCTATGTTCTTAATTCTCAAAATTTCGACAAATTTTTGGATGAAAATGAATTCACTGTTGGTAAATTCAAAAATTTTTTTACAAAGCCTTATTTTTTTTCAAAAACAAATATTATTAATTATAAGTTTTTTTTCACGCTCCATGGTGCGGCCATTGTACCCATATGAAGCCTTATTATCATGAAGCTGCCAAACTTTTGATTGAAGACACCTCTATAAAAAGTGATAAACGCATTGTTTTGGCTAAAGTAGATGCTACTGTTGAAAATCAATTGGCAACAAGATTTCAAATCCAAGGCTATCCAACATTGAAAATATTCAGAAAAGGTCAAGCATTTGACTATGATGGTCCCAGAAAAGAGGCCAAAGATATAATTAACTATTTGATTCCTGAGGCTAGCAACAATTGGAAGCCTCCTGTGTCTAAAGTAGATGTTCTAGCTAATAGTAATTTTACCGAATGGGTAGAAAGATTTGATATTTCTCTTGTTGAATTCTACTCTCCTAAGTAAATTTTGAATTGACTAAGAGTAAATTTCAAATTTTGAATTTTAACTATTTGTTTCTAGTTGTGGACATTGTGTTCGATTGGCACCTAACTATGAAAAAGCGGCAAAAATTTTGTCTGAAGGAAAAAATCCAATACCACTTGCCAAAGTGGACTCAACGATTGAGAATGAACTCAGCGAAAAATATATGATATCTGGCTATCCGACTTTGTTGGTTTTTAGAAAAGGCCGCCATTACGAATACAAAGGAGGCAGAGAAGTCTATGGTATCATTATTGATAATTTTATTTTTGACAATTTCTATCTTTAAATTTATCAAGATATTGTGAACACAATGAAAAAGCTGCAGTCATCTGGGTCGACTGAAATAAAAAGCTTCAATGGATTCATGTCTCACGTAAATAGTCCGACAGATATTTATGTTCTCGCATTTTTTAGTGGCCAAAGTGACAAAAATTTTCAAATTTACAATCATTTTGCATCAAAATATTTCGAAGATGCTAAATTGTTTCATACATTTGAACTAAGTGAATTATTGAGATTCATAAAAAGTGATAAAATAAAGCAATCGAGTGTAATTGTATTCTATCATGAGCTAGCAGTTTGCAATGGAGAGGCTAAATTTGTTGCATTCAATAAAGAGAATTATAGTGTTGAAGATTTGGAACAATTTGTTTTTAAAGATTCAATACCTCTGGTGGGACATTTGAGTCCTAAAAATGTACCATTAGTCTATGATAAAGTTAGACCAGCGTGCTATGTATTTTACGATGTTGATCAAGAATTAAAATCTCGTAAGCATTTTGTTAATTCAAAAAGAACAAAAAAAAATTTTTTTTTTTAAGATATTATTTTTATAAGGAACAAGATTGCTTTGATTGCCAAAAAGTTCAAGAATATCCAATTTGCGTTGGCAAACGAAACTGAAAATTTTGATCTCATTAGAGTAAAATTTAAAAAATTTTTTTTTTTTTTTTAATTGAGAATATTTTTTCTAGAAATTTCACTTGGAAGAATCACAAAGCGAAACGAGCATAGTTTGCTTGAATGAAGACTCAAAATTTTTTATTTTTGATGAAGACTCGGATTCTTTCGAAGAAGAAAAAGTGATCGATTTTGTCACTGATTTTATGGAAGGAAAATTAACTCCTTATGTAAAATCTGAGGCCATTCCGAAGCAAAACAATAAAAAGCTCAAAAAACTAGTCGGAAAGACTATAGATAGTTTTTTGAAGACACCTAATAAACACATTGTTTTAGGCCTTTTAGGGCATCATACAGATTCAAATTTGGAAAAGAACTTAGCTAAATTAGCAAACAAATATGCTAGCAATAAAAGCTTAGTATTTGGAAAAATAGATATTCTATTAAATGACATTCCAGATATGTTTAACATGAATGTTAAAACCTCAAGTGTTTATTTTATATCGTCTGATCAAAAAAATAAGCCGATTAGAAATCAAAGTGGTGAAAAATTGCAAGATTTAATTGATTTTGTTGAAGAAAATATTAAAATTTCAAATTCAAAGAATAATGATAGATTAGAACTATGATTTGATCTTTTATTAGCTAGACATTTGGGCATTTAATAAATTTTTAAAAAAATTTTTTTTTTTTTAATTTAATTTAAAAAAAATAAATAAATTAAGCATTGTTAATCTTTTGTATTGATTTAGTTATAATACAATGTGAGCACAAAAGCCTCTGTTAGAATTAGTTGTCTATATTTGCTTTTTTAAGTATGAAAAATCAAATATTTGAATTTAATTTCGGTTAATTTCTACATTCAATACAACTTACGCAATAATCGTTGAATGGAACTTGGCTTTTTGTTTTCAAAATTTTTAGTTTATTTATTTTTAACACAACAAAAAAACAGAATAATCACCGATTTTTTTCTAACAAATCTCAAATTTCAGAGCTTATTTATTTTTAAATATTAAATTCAAGTAATGGTTTAAAATATCAAACAAAAAAATATTTGCATCCAAATGTTGGCTTTAATGACCTTACTCTTCGATTTTAAGTATTTGATAAATTTACATTTACTTACAAATTTAAAAAAAAAACAACTAAAATCAACACAAAATTGTCAACTAAGAGCAGACTAGAAAAAAACAAAATATTTAAATTAAAGAAGCTCGATTTCTAAAATTTCTAAAGTCTACAAAAATGTTTTTTGGAATTTTGAATTTTCTCTTAACAAAAGTTTATTTGCTGGGTATGATAAAAATTTGCTATTCTCATGGAAGATTAGAGATACCGGCCGCCCGCAATGCAGCATGGCGTTTCGGCTTCGATACGCCTATAAATTACAATGATAATGAATTGAATTGTGGAGGCGCCGGGATGCAACATGCAACTAATGGTGGTAAATGTGGAGTTTGTGGAGATAACTTTAGTGGTCCAAGATTACATGAAGCTGGGGGTACATTATAACAAGGCGTTTTTTTTTTTTTATTTTTTTTTTTAGGGAAATATGCTACTGGAACTATAGTTAAAAGTTATGTTAAAGCAAGCATGATTGATGTCCGTGTTAGGGTAAAATGAATAAAAAATCAAAAGGTTTTTGTTTCTTAAGCAATTTTAAAGCTAAGTGCGAATCATCAAGGAAATATGGAATTTAGGATATGTCCAGTTGTAAGCAAATTTAAAGAAGTAACTAAAGAGTGTTTAGACGAAAATTTACTTGAAATAGTTGGCTATGGTTCATCATATCCTGTCAGCACTGGAGAAGACGAAATAAATTTAAGGTAATTCTGACTTGAATTGAAATTAAATTATTTTTCAATATTAAATATTGAACAATTCATTAGGATTAAGCTCCCTAGAGATTTAATATGTTCTCATTGTGTATTTCAATGGAAATACAGAGCCGGAAATAGTTGGGTAAGAATTGAAATTATGCTAAAATCAAATCACATATACTTAATAAAAGGGAAGCTTACCCAATGGAACAAGTGGTATTGGGTTTGGACCACAAGAAGAATTTTATAATTGTGCAGATGTTGAAATAAGATCATTTCCAGGACAATCTACTTCAAAAGCTCCTTTGTTTTTTACGACCAAACCTGATTTGGTTAAAACAACGGAGATTTCAACAACGTCATTAAGAACAACTAAAAGAAAATCTACTTCAAAAAGTTTTTATTCAAAGACCACCAAAAAAGTTAATAAAAATCCGTTTTTTCACTGTGAAAAAATTGATCCTAAATTGGTTGAAAAGTTGCCCAAAGATGATGATCCAAATGAGTTTAATGGCATACCATTGTGTTTATTAATTGGAGGCTCTAAACTTACATGTAAAGATTGCTATGAAAACTGTATAAGTCCGTATAAAAAATGTCCAAAAGAGTCTTGTTATTGTAGATGGTATAATTAGTTGTTTAGTTCAAAAAAATATATATTTTATTGTTTTTTAAATTTTTCAAAACCTTTTTAATAAATGATTTTTCTTTATATCGAAATGAAAACAATAAATTAAATTATAATTTTAGACTTTCTCTTTTGAGTTAACGATTGATAATAAGAAACTTACTTTCTATTTTTTAATATAATAATAATAATAATAATAATAAAATAATAATCGTTTTATATTGTGAAAATAAAAATTTTAAAATCATCTTTTTGAATCTAAAATAAAAGAAAACATTCATTTAGCCTTTATTTTCATTCTACTTTCTTAATACACTTTCTGAATTTAGAAAAAATAAAAAAAAATTTTTAAGACCACTTATTATTAAAGTTAAATTTACAACAAAGAAATTAACTTGCGTATCAAATTTTCTAATTGATATTTCTATCGATTATTATCGCAAAATCAAGATTCAGACTTTAAGTGTAGTTTTTTAATTCTTGTTTTACTCAGCCCACTCATCTCTAATATTTTGTTTGTTTTATCAAGCGTTTAAACCAAATTAAGAAGTTTCAAAGAGAAAATTATCTTTTTCTGCAGTCACCTACTTACAATATTTAAAATCTAATTAATTTAAAAAAACATCAATTACAAACAAATAGAAAATATCAAATTTGATCATTTATATTAGTATATAAACGCTTAAAATTTATTGTTTAGACAAAAAAAAACATAATTGGGGACAATTGTATTGAATTTAGTGATACATTGAAGTTAAGCCATGGTCAAATTAATCTGATGTTGAAAAAAAATTTGATTTCTACTAAAAAGGCTAATTTTTAAAGCTTTCTTTTTTAAATTTTTTTTTCTAATTTTCTTTTTTGATTGAAAATAAATTATCAAGTAAGAGATATTAAAAACAAAATTTCAATATTAAAAAATTCAGCATTTTTTGATTGAGCTGTAACTAGAATTTTAAAAGAACTTAGTTAAAATTAAGTAAAATTTTTACTATTTTTTAAACGATAAATATTCTATTTAGAAATAACTGTTTAATTTTATACTAGTAAAATTTATAAAATATTTAAAATAACAAGATTTAACTGCACATGGTAGAAATACTTATTTTATTAGCTGTTTTTTTTTTTTCTATCAGCATTATGTAATTATTTATAGCACATTTGAAAAAATTTGACTAGGCATTTTTTTAAATATTAATTTTAAAACAAGCTGAATTGTGACATGCACTGGTTTATAATCAAATGCTTTCTAAAATAAACTCGTTTAGCTGTTACTTAGCTTTAAAAAAGAAATAATTCATGACCGAATTTAAATTCCATTTATCTAGCTGTTTGCAACATTGAATTATAATAAATTTAAAATCCAAATAAATGCTTTAAATAAATTTCATAATACAGATTCAAATAAAGCCATAATGATCTTTTTTTTCATCAAGATTTCGAACAGTTTACAACATTTTCTAAGTCACAGTTTATCAAAGAATTAATTTTATGACAAAAAGTTAGTCATTTATCTTAATTAGAGTTTATACTGAATTCCACCATTTTAAAGGTTTCTCTTCTCCAGTTGAATTAAGCATGTTTCAAATTACATTAATCAAAATTCTATAAGCTAAATCATGACAAAGCATTTCGAAGTTTCTTAAACGTTCATTTTTTAAACAAGTATCTAGGCTGATAAAGCAAAATCCAATTTACCTTGGTTTCTCAACTATTCCAAGTAGGAGTGTAATTAAAATGAGCGTAAATATTAGCTAATATATATTATTATATTAAGGTTCTAGATCGAAATATATAAATAGTCCAAAAATCGGCATAAAAACTATTTTTTTATTTTTGGCAAAATAGATTGTTCGTTTTAATAGACTTGGTTAAAATTTTGAATATTGAAAAATAATTCTAGGTTATATTGCATGTGTTCAGTCTCATGTTTAAAAAAAAAAACAAAGCGATTATAGATTGTTTATTCGTTCTCTAACTAATATTGTGTTGTAATAATTTACAGAATAATATTTTTGGTTAATGGTAAAAGTAAAAAGACACGCTTTTAGCATTTCAAAATTCACAGGTTTTTTACATCATTTGTGTATCATTTCTGATAAGATTTTTAAAGTGATAAGCTTTTAAAAATATATCACATTAAATAAAATGAATTCTATTTTAGATTTTATTAAAATAAATTCGAATTAGACTATTTTTAATGCCTAATTGTGCCGCAATTATAAACACAATAAATGCAAATAGACCTATTGGAGGATACAAAGATGTGGTGATTATCGGAAACGGTCCTTCTGGTTTATGTTTATCATATTTTTTGTCAGGACATTGGCCATATTACAACAATAATCCAGTATCAGATGAGTTTTTGCAAACAAGATTGAATTATGTTGACAAAAATTTGTCTTTAGTCGAACAAGACTTGGAGTATTTAAGCAGTGGGCTAGAAGGCCGCTCATTTAATCCAGTTGCCCTCTTATATGATAAATTAAAGCATCCAGATGCTGATCTTGGAATTGACTTGCCAACATGCTTGAATTGGAACTATGACCCAAACAGAGAAATAGATCATGTATGCATTGGTAAGGCGCCTGGACCTGGCGGCTCATGGAATGATTTAGATGGCTCACAATTGACAATTAGTCCATCTAGATGGATGGAACTACCAGAGCTTGTATACTCTGATTGGAAAAAGCAAAATAAGACATTGTCCAATGTAAATGCTGGTCTTGTTTTTAGTTCGAAGAATTCAAATTTTTCTGAGGACAATTCTCTAATGAATGCGAATATTTTTCGCAAAAATTCGTCAAAATTGGTCATTCCAAGACCCTTGAGTGTCGAAGAGTCTAGAGCGTCCATGCATGATATTAGAAACTATTATAGAGACTATGTAAGACAAAAAAATCTTGATAAATACTTGCTCAATAGTGCAACTGTTACTAATGTGAGACGAGTTTGTTGCACCAGACTGGTTCTAAACACTGGTGATAATTTGTCACATAGTTCGTGTTCAATTACACCATGTAATTCTCTTCAATCATTACAAAATACCTCCAGTTTAGAGTGCCTGTGGGAAGTGACAGGAATAATTGATAAACGTGATAGAAAAAAAGCTTCATCTCTCACTCACAAAGGTGATTTGATGGAGTTCAAATACTATTGTAAACATCTAGTATTGGCAATTGGTGCATGTGACATACACAACAAGCTAAATGCCAAAGGTGAAAGTCACAGATATATTTTAAGCTCAATCAGAGAATTGGAGGACAAGATAAAGGAAGACTTGGCTCGTTTGCAGAAGGATCCTTTGTTAATTGTGGGATCAGGACTGAGTGCAGCCGATGCAATTTTGTTAGCTAAAAAATATCACATACGTATAATACATGTAATAAAAAAGTCAGTCTTTGATCCAGCTTTAATATTCAATAAATTGCCAAAAAAAATTTATCCCGAATATCACAAAGTTTATGAGCAAATGATAAACTACAAAAGCACTCGTCATTCAACTGATAGCACTAATCATAATTATGTACTTTATGATGAGCATGAAGTTAAATATTTTACTTCAAAAAGAACTTGTGTTCTATTCAATTTGGGTTTAGTGAATAATGGTCAAAGTTTTACAAGCGGATCAAGTAATGAAGAAATGAATAAGGTGACAAGAGAAAGGAAATTTTCAGTTACGAACGAAACTGAAGTGAAAATAAGCTATGCATGTGTTTTAATAGGATATTCTCCGGATTTGAGTTTTTTGCCACCATATATGGCCAATCAGTTGGCTGTTGATCCAGAAAGATGTTTAAATACCAAAGAAAATCCGATTTCCGTTGACGAATATTCGCATGAATCGAGCAGATTTAAAAATTTGTTTGCTATGGGACCACTAATTGGCGATAATTTTGTCCGCTTCGGCACTGGTGGAGCATTAGCTATTACTTCTTCAATTTTGAAAAAAATAAATTCGAAAAAAGAAGATGTGTGCATGCACAATTAATTTACTAACTAAAATAGTTATAAAAGTAGATTTACGAAAATCAATTCTAAAAGATCATTTTAGTGAAATTTTAGTTTC
>PJRA01000142.1:65779-133010 GCA_016987375.1 Brachionus koreanus
TAAAAAATTGGGCCATCTAATGAACACTTTTTCTTCTTGTTTTTATCTTACTGTCTTTTTATTTTAATTTTTGGTCTTAAAATATTTGAATAAAGGATTTTTGTCAATGTTTATTTAGAGATTTACTATTAATAATCTAATTAAATTGGATTTTAGAATCAAATAGTTTCATAAATGATCAGATCCGACGAAAATTGTTTTCTCAGTGATTATGAAGAAGCCGAACAAAAATATGTAAGATTGTTTCGCTGTTTTTTTTTCTTCAAAATTTTTTACGTTATTTAAATATTTGTAGCTTAATCAAAAAAAATTTAAATCTAATAGACAAAAAAGAAGCGAAATAAATGATCTAATAAATAAAGAATCACGAATAAAGCACGGAGCTATAAATTTGTTAAAGTAAACCTTTTATTCTTATTTTTTATTTAAATTTTCAACTATTAAAATATTAATTTAAGCTTATTCAGAATTAAAAACTTAGAAGTTAAAAAAATTTCAAAGCCAATTAACTTTGATTTATTTTATATTTTTAAACTTTTTTTCATCTTTCCAACTCTATTATATTTCTTTTTATTTAAAAAATTAAAATATAGAAATCTTTGATATGTCGAAACAGTAACAGTAAATTAGCTTATGGTCCTAAATTTCCATAGAATATATTTTTATATTTTGGTTAGAAAGATTATAATTTTGTTGTTAAAATTCTAAACTTTTATTTAAGAAATGTATCCTCAAGATTATCTAATAACAATAGTTAGTGTAGTTCCGCTATAATAGTCTTCATTTTTTTATTTATACCGGCATTATCCAAGCCGTTTTTGAACTGGTTGATCGAACTTGATGTAATAACCGACGTTGGCAGCACACTCCATTTATATTTAATTATATTTATCAAGTACTAAAAAATGTTTTGATCAGTTTTATTAGAAAGTTTTTTTTGAAGCTTTATCAAATTAAAAAAAAAATTAAGATTAATAAAAAAAATTTAAGAAAAAAATAAACAAATTTAATTTTTTTTTTAGGCAATTGAGCTGATCTTTTAACAATACAAACTTTATTTTTACCTTTTTTGCTCTTTGTTTTTGGTTGTGATCCTTCTTGTGATAATAGTTAGTCTAATAGTTATTCTCATGATATAATGATATGAAATTTTAAAAAAATTGCATCAAATACTTTCTATTCAGTTATTTTTTCAAAAGTTGCAAAAGAAAATTAATTATTAATTTAAAGCCTCATAAGCAAAAGAGAAATGTTTAATAAAAAGTCTTTTAAGTCGCATGGGCTAGCGGTATTACAGTAGCATTAAGCTTAACGTTATTTACAACTATTCATTTTGTTGGTTGAGATTTGGTTTAGTTAAAGTCAGTTTTTCCAGCATTTAGCAAATTTTGAAAATTTGTCAAGCAGTATTTTGGCAATGACCAGAATGACCAGAAGACGTTGTTTGTATCACAATATCAATATTAATTGATTAAGTCAATTAATGTACTGATCTAAATATTTCATCTGGTATTTTATTTTAAAAAAGAGTCAATCTCTCAAAAGCTTATCGAACGCTTTACTTGCATCTTAGAAAATGACATGAAGTTTTGAACCGTTTTGTTTAGTTAATTGTCTCATTTACCAAAAAATAAGCATGTTTACATGATTCATTTTTGTTGCAACCAAACTGATTAACATCCTGATTGACATGGATTTGGCTGAGGCAATTCATTTTATTCAAAAAAAGTGTCTCGAAGATCGTATATTGAGATGGGACAAGAGTCATTTTGATCTTTTCTAACTCCTTTCTTTTGAATCGGAGTGACCATAGAAACATTGAAATTCTCTGGTAGATAACCACAATGACGCATTGAAGAACCATGTAATGATTGAGATTAGATTTTTGCATGACCCTAATGAATAAAATTCATCACCAATACCATCACAATCAGCCGATTTGTTTCTCTTTAGTGAGTTAAAAGTTTTTACAATTAATATTGACTTTTCTTTGAAGTTTGATGCTTCTAAATCATCATAAAGGCTCTTTATGACAGTACTTGCTTCATCAATTTCATCATTACTGTACCGTGTAATACCTAAATTTTTTCTTTAAGCTTTTTCGACCTTTATTACATTTTCGTTTATTCTAGATCTTGATATTTGATCATGAATTAATATTTGGTTACATAAAAATTAATATCTGGTACTACTTAAAATGGTTGTACCTAATTAGATACAAAACATTTAGTTTTAGGTATTATTGAATTATTTTTGATACTTGTAAAACATATTTAAACATTATTTATTTTTAATCCCAAATTAGCTAGTCTTGACTCATAATTCAAACTTTTTATTTGTGGAGCAAGTTTCGTTGTTCGTCTTTGTACTTGTTCCAGTCTAAATATATCCAAGTTGCAAAAATGATTGGGCATCCCAATTCACAAATGTTCTTTTTTTGAGCATAACTAAGCAAGTTGTTGTCCTTTTTGACGCAGCTATCAATTTGATAATTTCATTTGAGTTTGTTGTTCACCATTACACCAAGATCGCGATCAGTAGTAGTCTCAGCTAACTTTTCCATAGAACCTATTTTTAATCAACAAAAAATAAACCCTTTAAAATAAAAAAAATTAAAATTTATCCTCTTAGTTTTAGCATATTTTGGCTATAAAGATAACAATTTTTTTGTTAAATTCTAAAATTTTATTTAAGAAAAGTATTCACAAGATTATATGAAATTTATTTGTTTTTTTTGGCCAGTTATTTATGTTTATATGCTGATTTATTTATTAAATTTTATAAATTGAAAAAACCATAGGCGATCTAGCTTCCTATCGAGTTAATTTTTTTCAGGCAACAAAAAAAAATACTTTACGAATAAATCATTAAAAGGGGTTCTTTTCTTATAGACTAAAACTAGCTGGTGTTATTAAAATTAATAAAAACGACTATGAACTTAATATCATTCATTTTTCTAAAGGTTGCCCTAATTTTATACGGTTTTCTCAGATTTAATGTTTAATTTACTCAAAGGGTCTGCCGCAATGAGCAAATAGAACGAAATCTAAAATTAGAAATAGCTTTTTCTGAATCGAACATAAAATATCTTAAAGACCAATTAGCTGAAATAAATTGTGATTTAACCTTATCAAAAATGAAAAATACGTGTGTGTACAGATTTAACAAGCAGAAATTCGTTTATAATCGGTTTGGTAATCAAAGTGAATTATCCAATGCTTCGTACAGTTCTTTTTCTTCGACATCTTTGTGTAATATTGCTAGCCCTGTATCAGGAACAATTAAAAATTTAATTCAAGCACATAATGAAAACGAATCGAGTCAAAGTGAATTATATTTTAATGAGCTAATACCCATATCTATTCCAACGACTTTAAACAATTCGTTTTCTTTCTCGCCATCTTCGTCCTCAAGTAAATCAACTCCATTGCATTCAACTGGCTTCAATACACCTATTCTCAGCAATCAAACCACCGTCAAAAGCTATTGTTTATTCAGTTTGGATGAATTTCTTACAAAAACTGCTGATATAATGATTTATCTTAATTTGAAAGAAACAAAAAATAGTATGGACTTTGGTGATGGCTTCAAAAATTTTATTCTAAGTCATTATCGTGAAAATCCCAACTTTTTCAATGAGCAAATCAAGCAATTCAATAATTTTAGACAAGTAAATATTAAATTTTTAAATGCAAATCAGAATTTTGGGTCATTTACAAGTTTAATATTTTACTATTAATAAATAAACTAATATAAATAAATTTTGAGAAGAAGCTCATTAAATTATATAGCAGGAGATTGTATGATTTAAAATTCAAGGTTCAATTTGAATTGAAAAAAAATTATAGAAATATTATTCTGCTGGTCTTCCTTCCTTACGTCGCCCATGAGGTGTCCATTGAATGGCTTTTATTGGTATCTGTTTTTCTTTCATTCTAAGTACATGCCCAAGCCATCGCAGTCTTTTTTCTTAATGCATTAGCTTAATGGCTCTGATTGTCTTGCTCTTTTGTTTAGATCATAAAAAAGAGAATAAAAAGTCAAACATTTAAATGAATCAATTTGAATGATCATTAGTCATGATTTGCCAATTTGTTTAAGCAAAAAATAATTATTTTTTTTTAAGTCTTCAATTTCATTTGGTTCTGAGCCAACTGAAGAAAGTTTGAACCGACTTTTTCAATATTACAAATCATTGAATATTGTAGAAAAACGATTCTTTCAAAACTCACAATGTAATCAAGTTCATTTTACTTGGTATGATTCGATAAATGGAATTGAATCGGCTCAAAAATCGATCCAATTCGAAAAAGCATCAATACTGTTTAATTGTTCATCATTGTTTTCACAATTAGCTGCAATTTGCTCTGATGTAAATGATCAAAAACTGCAAGAACAAATGAACTACTGGCTCCAGGCCGCTGGTTGTGTGAATTACTTGAATACAAATTTTTCTAATTCACCTAGTCTAGACATGAGTCCATTCATGCTTTATATATTTTATGATATTTTCTTATCTCAAGCTTATGAAATAAAAGCTAAGCTTCTTCTTGTAACCAGTAATGAACTTGATATTTATGATGTTAAATATTGTTTTTTTTCGTTCATTAATAGTTCTAAAATTTATGCTCATGTAATTTTTAAATCTTAGTAGGTGGTCAAATTGCTTTACTTGCACAGTCGTTCCTCTGTATAACGAGCTAATAGGGCGAAGATTTTTGTGATCGTTGTATCTAAATCCCATTAAAAAGGATGGAGAATTTTTTTTATTAAATTTTTTTTTATTAAATTATTGAAAAAGCTAAAAAAAAAAAGGATAACTAAAACTAAGACTGCATTGTTTGATCTTTCGTTTTTCTATACAACATTTCCATACAATGTTATTTCTGTTCAATATTTTCAATATTAAACAAAAAGTCCACAAAGTTGGAAAAAATCTTAAAAATCATTAATTCTTTCGATATACAAAATTGTCAATGTATTAACTGCTTTCTTTTTTTTGAGCTATCTGTCATTTTTTTTTCAATTACCCTATTCCCTCTTTTGATTATGATACACCACAAGTTATGACATGCCTTTGGACCATGCACCAAAATAGCGTAATCAGCATCAAATACTGAAAGCCTTAGTTTAATGTGTCATCAAGACTCGATTTTAAAGGAAGCATTTGGTCCAACACCAAAGATTAAGAAATTAAAAAAATATTTTTTATTATTTAAAATAGATTAGTAAATTTATTATCTAATATTCAATTATAAAAAGGAAATTCATTTTTTTTCTTAATATATTTCAAGTGTGAAAGTTTTATTTTCAAAGCTCATTAAAGAAGTTTTTTCTTTTATTGTATAGCTCGTAATCGGTTCCAGATAAAATGTTTAAAAAAATACATAGACTATTTTGAAAATAAATTGTAGTTCAAAAAGTGTACAATTGAAGTGTTTGGCCAGCTAATTTTTTTTAAATAAATTGTAACAAATTAACTTTACTTTTCAAAGGTTGCACAAATTTATGAACAGATTAGTAATAAATTGTCAAATAATCAACCTATTAAAAGTTATCTACCAGAAATTTGGTATTATTTAATCAAAGTAAAGTCATTCTTTTGTGGCGGATTGTCTCATTATTTTGCTTCTCTTGCTTTGTCTTTAAATGGACTAGAAAATATTAGTGATCTAGATAAAGTTAAATTAAAATTTGATTCGCTGCATGATAGAACAAAGATTAAGTCTATTAATGCACCTATTACTAATTTAAATGAAGAAACAACAATCACCTCTCCAAAAAACTATTTTCAAAAGCTTATTTACGAGCAGCAATCACTTTATAGTAGCAAAATTCTTAGCAATAAAAAAAGAATATGTCTAGGTAAATGTTTAAAAATATTAAATTTTTTATCAAAAATAATTTTTATTCTATTTTAGCCAAATCACACTTGAGAGAGTGTATAATTTTGCTAGAAGAAGGAATCCGGCAACATTCATTCTGCAGAAAATTCTCTAAAGATGATTATTTGCATTGTATGTTGCAGCATTATCATGATCTGTAAGCAAATTTTATTTTACTTAATGAATCAATAAATTTATTCATATAAAAATAAAAAAAAAATTATAAAATTTTTACTTTTGGTCTAAAAAAAACAATGATCAAAATTAAAATAATCAATATTTTTTAGAGAACTTAAAAACTCAAAATTTAACTTTTCAAGATCACTGGAGAAATTTATGCAATTAGAGAAAAGATCACTAAACGAACTTGATGAAGAACTCATCGATCTTCTTCCAATTAATTGTAACCTCAATTAATTAATTTTGATATTTTTGAAATTTAGAACAAAAGATCAGTCTACGAGATCAAGTTTAAAAAATTCTATTCTAATTCATTTTTTAGATTCAAAAATTATAAGAAAATTTTTACAATTCTAATTTTTTTTCATATACATCTTTTGTTCTATATTTCCAAGTAGCATTTTTTATTTATTAAAAATAAAAAAATCATAAATTTAAATTAAAAGCAAATATCAGTGAAGACAATATTCTCAAACCAATTGATCCCAACTTCGATCAGTATGATTCAAAAGACTTTTTTAATTTATTAGGACCAGTAAAAGTGTACTCAAGTGAAAATGAATTGTCAATACCATACAGCTGCATATTACGAAAATTACCTAACAACCCTACTTTTGGAATAACTGTAAAGGGCGATTCACCTGTAAGGATCAACAATGTTGATCCTAATTCATATGCCTATGTAATATTTTAATCATTAATTTGTTCATTTACAAAAATAATCTTTAATTAGTGTGCGGGAATACGTCAAGGTGATTATATAATAGCGATACAAGACATTGATGTACGCTGGTCAAAGCACAGCGAAGTGGTTACTAAGATCCGGTCCCAGCTTACAAGTGTTAAACTAACTTTGCTAAGTTGTAAGGCAATACCTCGAGAAGTTCCCATATTTTGCGAAGACAATCTAAATAATAAGATAAAAAACTGCTATGATACAGCCCAAAATGCAGTCTTAAGTCCAACTAGCTGCAAAAAAATTCTTTCAAATAATTTTACTTCAGATGAACCAGATTTAATTGAAAACCATATTTGGTGGAACAAATCCGAAAAAAATAAAAAGTTGTTTTGCAAATCAGATAAGCTGAGAAATAGAATTTTTAAATTTCCAACTGGAATGCATTCAACAAGATCTAAATCACCATTTGCCAATCTATTTGAGAAAAATTTTGTTACTACTAAAATTTCAAACATAGTTGAGAACAATTCAAACGTTTTGGGTGAAAAATGCTCAAAACTAAATAACTTATTTAGATCATCGAATAACTTAAGTAGCCAAAATTGTGAACACAATAATAAGAATTCAAAGGAAAACATGGCATTTTGGGAAAATCTCAAGTCAATGAAATCTCCGATAACAAATACTATTACACTTGGAAGAAAATTTAAAAAGAATGTTCTTAAATTAAGTTTGTTCAACAATTTTAGCGAAGCTAATGGAAATAATTTAAATGATAATAAAGAAATAGTTGAAAATATTTCGGAAATTTACAAAACGCCACCTATACCTATTAATACAAGCAAATGTAAAAAATTAAAAAATAAAATTAGAGCAAGAGAAGTGTGTAAAACTGGCGACAATGAGAATTCAAATCCATTGATAAATAAAAAAAATGATATTTTTTATAAAACTATTTAACAATTTATTTTTAAATAAATGAAATTTTTTATTTGCTTTAATTGATTTAATCAATTTCTTTTTATTTATTTTATTCATTTAAAATATAATTTAGAGGTGAATAGCTCCTCATGGCAGCTCCGAACGGCGTAGTGCCTTCCTTTCAGCCAGCCTGTTAGGAATATATTTGTAATTTATAATTGTTCTTAAGTTTAAGCTTATCAAAAGCTGTTTTGAATTTTTTTTGTGAATTAATTTCTTTTAATTTAATGTTTTATCAATTAGCTACAAATTTGCTAATCTAAAAAAAATAATTATTGTACATTTATCTTAACAAAACTGATAACTGATTAATAAGACGAATAAAAAACAAAAAATTAAGGACTTTTCCGATTGAAATATAGAAATGAGCTTTCAAAAGAGCAGATTCAAATATATTAATTAAGAGTATTCAGTGTAATTTTAGAATTTTTTTTTTTTAATTTTTAAATTTCTATTTATGAATATGATCATAATGGTTATTAACCTTAGAACGGTCATGTTGGGGTCCAAACGGACCCCAGATTTTTTTTCCATAATTTTGTTTCTCATAATAAGTCTAAATTATCACTAAAAGAATTTTGAATTTTGAAAAAAATGAAAAAAACTCTTTTTTCAGGGTTTTTGATAAAATATTTAGCTATTTTTGCACTAAAAATAAAGTTTATCAAATTTCTTACAATCTAAGTTTGTCTTGAAATATATTTGTATTAAGTTTTTTTTTTTTAAAAATCATAAATTTCATTTTTATTGTATTTTGATTTAAAATGTCCAAATTGAAAAGAAATAGTTCTAAATTTTCAAATCATGTATCCAGTGAGAGTCATGAGACTGAAATGATGAAATTGAAGAGCAAATTGATGCTGACATTGATTCAAGTAGTGAAGTCGATTCTGAGAATGTAGAATTAAGTGATATAGTCGGTATTGATATGATTTGAACGAATCAATGAATTTTGAAAATGAATTTTTTGTCGCAGATGACTTCTCTTGCTCAAGCGAGATTCCAAATAGACAAATGATTAATGAAGTATCCTCTGTCGGTAGAACAAATCCAGGTCTACTAAATCCGGTCAAAAACTTGAAAAATGTTTTGAAGTTTTTTTGTTACATAATGAATGATAAGATTTTGTGTTTAATCTGTAAACATACAAATAAAAAACTTAATAAAAATGATTCTGAGTTAAGTATAAATGATTTAGGGTCCATTTTTTTTAAATCAAAAAAATATATTTGTTTAATTATTTTTAAAATTCAATAAGGCGTTTATTGGTTTACTGATACTTTTTGATGAATCTATAAAAAGGAACGTTTTTTATGAAGAAATTGGAATTATGATTCAATTCATCATATATTTTGGGCTTAAGCTGTAATGTCCTGCACGAGATTTAAAACATTTTGTTCAACAGTTAGTTTTTATGATATTGAAGAAGAAATCGATAATAGAAAAACTTTATATGGAGAAAAAACTACTTGATTGCATTGAAAAAACTGGTATAAAAATGGAAACTGGTACCAAAATAAGTGATGATAATGTAACATTTAATAGCCAAAGCAGCAAAAGACGTTGTGAAATATGCCCTTGAGAGAATGATAGAAAAACATGATATAAATGTTCAAAATATGATGGGTTTTTTTGTGGTAAACATGCATGCACGCTTTATACATAACTTGCTTTAATAAAATACAAAAATTTAGAAAATTCAGTTGCAAATGAGCTCTCATCATTAAATCAAGCAGAAATCGGAATTCAATGTAGCCGAGGGGACAAAAACAGGCAAAAAACACTGTTTAAACGCTGTTTAAACGTGAGCGTTTAAACGAAATAAAAACAGACCATAAACGGGGGTAAAACAGCCAGAAAAAAAAAATTATTATTTTTGTCTAAAAAAAAGAATAAAGACAAGAATTTAGACAAATTTAGTCATAAAAAGTTAAATTAAAATAAAATCTTACATAAAAAAATTCAACATATTTTTCAAAAATATTGTAAAGTAGTGTGTCTTTTAAGCGTTTTTAGGTGTTTAAATAGTGTTTATGAGTGTTTGAGGTGTTTTTTTACAGTTTTTTTTATTAAGAAATATTTTTATTATTATTTTAAAATTAATATTAAATATTAAAACAAATAATTTGATTATTTAAAATCATTCCTGAATAATAAACATGCTTAATTTGTTTTTGAAGTCCTAAAAACGGGATTGTGGTGTCGCAACCACAAAAATGAACAAACATTTGCCAGCTAAACAAGCTACTACACCACACCCAATTTTTACAGTATTTAAGACATCAAACATAAGACTATTTAAAACTTTATTCACAACTAATCTAATACTTTCCATATTTACACTGGCCACAGAACGGCCGTTTTCTATTACTATTTTAGATAAAATAAAGCTTAAAGAAAATTGTATTCTTTAAAACTAAAACACAACAATTGGCGACGAGGAATAAAACATAACAAGAGCAAATAAGTAGATGAGCCAAAGCACCAAAACCAAAAAAATAAACGCAGATTCAAGCACAGACACGCCATCAGTTACACAGACAGACACGCCATCAGTCACGCAGACAGACACACAAGCAAATCAAAAAGCAACTACGCAAGTAAAGCAACAAGCATACACGGAACAAGAAGAAATGGCAGACAACGCAACATGTGGAACATTCCAATACCAAACCGGCGAGGACCTAACCACAGTTGGCTCAAGATGGAGCATGTGGTTGGAAAGGTTTAAACTTTTCATCCGAGCTAAAAACCTACCACAAGAGAAAATTATGCCCACATTTCTACTAATGATAGACCCAGAAGTATACGAGGTATACAAGAGTCTTACTGAGGAAACGGAGGACATAGACAGAGTATACAAAGTCCTCAGTGATCACTTCACCGCACAAAGATCCGAATTCGCGGGGGAGCAAAAATTCCGCTACATGAAGCGCCGCGAAGGTGAACCAGTGCACGATTTTGTCATGAGACTTCGGCAGCAAGCGGTCCATTGTAACTTTGGTACGGCACTAGAACGCAATATTCTGTCTCAGTTCGTCGCAGGATCAAACATGCATTCCTTTCAGGAAAAATGTTGTTTAACCAAAGATCTAACACTTGCAAAAGCGGTACAAGACGCCAAATCATTCGAAAGCTCCGCACAAAACATGAGCATGCTGACAAACCCATCCGCAGCAGCACATTCAATACTTTATGCTGAGCAGCCCCAGCCAAGTAAACAGCCCTCAAAACTTAATTCCAACCATCGGTCAGACCATAATAGAATGAAGCAATGTGGATACTGTGGCCGGAGTTGCAAAGGTAGAGATGAATGCCCTGCAAAAGGAAAAAGGTGTCTCAACTGCGAAAAACTTGACCACTTTGCAGTAGTCTGCCGAAGCGCAAAAGCCAAGCCACCTAGGGACCAAGCAAAGAAACACATTCGCAGCATCGCGACAACACATAAATCGGAGCCTGAAAGACAATATGAGCGCAGGGAGGAGGAGTACTCCGAATTCAACCGCTTCAAGCAAGCCAGAGAATTCGGATTGTTCGCAATAAAAGACCAAATGCGTACAAACGATGGACCGAGAGCCGTGGTGATCGTGAACAATACCAAGTTCTCGTTCCTCATTGACACAGGTGCCCCCATCAATGTAATCGATGAACACACATACAAAAAAATGGTCCCAATTCCGAAGCTAGAAAAATGTACCACCAGTTTCTATGGCTACACTGCTGGCGAACCTCTTCAAATTCTAGGCCAGCTGCCACGGAAGCACAGTGAAAGCTGGATTCATCGTCATACGGGGAAAAGCAGAGCTCTTACTCAGTTACAAAACAGCAGTCAACCTAGGTATTGTACAGATCCTAAACACACTGACAGCAAAACAATACCCAAAGACCAGCAACCAACAGCACCTAAAAAGAGAACTCAAGAGTCTTTATCCATCATTATTCTCAGAAAAGATGGGTTGCATCACAGGTGCATCAGTTAAGCTGGACATAGACCCAAACGTGAGACCGATTAGGCAAAAACTCAGGCCAGTCGCAATACACCTACAAGAGGCGGTCAGGGTCGAGCTCGAACGGCAAGTTGAAGAGGACATCCTGGAACGAGTAGACTCCACAATGGGGCCAACACCTTGGATTTCCAATCTAGTTGTCGTCCCAAAGCCCAACAAACCAGATGACAACGCAATGAATGTAAGACTGACCTGCGACTCCCGACCAATGAACAAGGCATTGCGGCGAGTGCGGTACCTCACAAGGTCAATAGAAGACTTAATACACAGCGTAAATGGAGCAGTAAAGTTCTCCAAATTAGACATCCGCAAAGCTTTCCATCAACTCATGCTTGATGAAAAATCCCGACATCTTACAACCATCACAACTCACTGCGGTCTTTTCCGCTACAAGAGACTCCACATGGGTATCTCCAGTGCATCAGAAGAATTCACAGAGTGCATCCGGAAAATCCTGGAGGGGATTCCAGGCCAACTCAACATGACTGATGACATCCTGGTTTACGGCAAAACGGAGCAGCAACACGACACGTCACTAATGCAAGTGTTGGATCGGCTCCAAAAACATGGCGTCATTCTCAACGGTGACAAGTGCGAGTTCGGGAAATGCGAGCTCACGTTCTTCGGACTCAAGATGTCAGCAAGCGGGATTGCACCAACTGAAGATCGATGCAAAGCGCTGCGTGAAGCTACACCACCTACAAATGTAAAAGAGCTCCGCTCACTTCTTGGAATAGTTCAGTCTAACAGCAGGTTCATAAAAGACACATGTTCGATTACTGAACCACTATGGAGACTTACCAAGAAGGACACTGAATGGAAATGGCTACAAGAGCACGAAGAAGCATTTCGCAGCCTAAAGGAAGCCATATCCGACAGATATATGGCATTCTTCAACAAAGAATGGAACACGGAACTAGTAGTGGACGCAAGCCCAGTTGGACTTGGCGCAGTTTTAATGCAAAGCAACCCCAAAAATCCAAAGGAAAAGCGCATTGTATGCTTCGCGTCAAAACTTCTATCAGAGACAGAGCGAAGATATAGCCAGTGCGAAAAAGAAGCCCTTGCAGCAGTCTGGGCTTGTGAAAAATTCTGGCTTTATCTGATCGGTTCAAACTTCAAGCTCATAACAGACAATCGTGCCGTCCAGCTAATATTCAACAACACCGCAAGTCGCCCACCAGCTCGAATCGAACGATGGGCCCTAAGACTCACTCAATTCAATTTCGAAATAGTACACCGACCCGGAAACTCAAACGTTGCTGACTATTTCTCAAGACACCCTGTAAAGTCAAGCCTGGTAGACCCAATCTCAGCAGAGAAGTCTGAAAATTACATAAACGCAATCAGCGAATGTGCAAGGCCATATGCCCTATCACGTAAGGAATTGGCATCCGAAACAAGCTCCGACACCGAGCTACAATCTTTACGGAAATGGCTAACTACAAATTGGAAAAAGCTCCCAAAACACTTAGCCCATTTTAACCAGATCGCAGCCGAGGTATCTGAAACAAACGATGGAATCTTGTTGCGCGGAAGCAGGATCATCGCACCGAAATCATTACGAAAGCGAATCGTCAGCTTGGCGCACCAAGGACACCAAGGAATAGTGAAGACCAAAGCACTGATCAGATCAAAAATTTGGTTTCCCGGAATCGACAAAATGGTCGAAGAAACCATCTCGCAATGTATTGTTTGCCAAGCAAATGCAAATACAGTAAACCTCGCACCACTAATGCCATCTAGAATGTCTGATGGACCCTGGCTCAGTCAGCGGCGACTTCTACGGACCACTTCCAGATGGAACATACTACTATGTCAACCACTGCGACTACAGCAGATGGACATCAGTCGACAAAATCAGCACAACAGACTTTCAAAACGCGACAAAAGTCCTCAACCTACTGTTCACGACTATAGGCATACCGTTCATTTACAAGACTGACAATGGCCCACCATTTCAATCGTACAAATTTGCCGAATATGCTAAACAGATGGGCTTCATCCATCGCCGCACAACGCCAAGATGGCCAAGAGCTAATGGCGAAGTAGAAAGATTCATGAGAAACCTCGGACAAGTTATTCGCACAGCATCAATAACAGGGCAAAACAAGGAAATAGAGCTTCACGCCTTCCTCAAAGCCTATCGCGAAACGCCCCACTCCACCACGAAGGTAGCACCAGCTATCCTGCTGTTCGGCTTTGCCAGAACATCTGGAATCCCAGAAGTCAAAAAACTCGACTTCACCAAACTCAAAGAACTCCATGAGTTCGCGAGACAAAACGACGCAAAGGCTAAAACCGACATGAAAATAGATTTCGACCGAAGAATGATTCAAGTCGGGGTGAGAGTTCTACTTAAAGTCGAACAGAGGCGAAAGTCAGATCCATACTGGGATCCAAATCCGTACACATTCACAGAGCTAAAGGGAACCCTAGTTACTGCCGAACGAGGTAGACATAGAGTTACAAGAAACATAAGTTTCTTCAAGCCGCTACAAAACGGGTCAACTCAAGAAATCCAACAACCACCATCGCAGCAACAGCATCAACCCACTCCATATTCATCGCCCCAGCAAAAATGCCAAATCAACAACCCACCAGTTACACTCCAACAAGTACTCGACACATCACCAAAACCTCAAAAACCACCAGCAAAACGAAAACCAGGCCGCCCATCCAAACAACTAGTCAAACAGCCCACAAAGCGCGATACCAACACTGCTCCGAGAAGATCAGAAAGGATCATGGCAAAAGCTCAAAAGCCGCGGGAAGATGTGGTGTCGCAACCACAAAAATGAACAAACATTTGCCAGCTAAACAAGCTACTACACCACACCCAATTTTTACAGTATTTAAGACATCAAACTAAAACACAACAGGGATAAAAACAGGCTTAAAATGTATTTGGCGCGTCAAAAAAGGCTTAAAAACTTTCTAAATGAAATATTTTGTTTTGTTTATAAAGTGTTTTTCGCTCGTTTTTTTGGCCCAAAAACGCTCACGTTTCAAACACAAAAAAACAAAGCGAAAACGCCCAAAAAACAGCAACCAAACGCCGTTTAAACAGCGTTTAAACAGTGATTTTTGCTTGTTTTTGTCCCCTCGGGTAATGATAAAAATAATTTTTTAAACTTAATTTACTGAAAAAAATGATTTCTACGATTTTTCTGTGTATAAAGAATGTCCAACACATTGTTCTTTTGGAAATATACAAAATTCACAAACACTTCAACCCCAGCAATTTACTAGAAATCAATCAGAAATGAAAGACTGATTGATATAATTAAAAAAAGCTGGCTGGCTTTATTCTGTTATGTTAACGACTAACTTCTCAGAGAGCAAACAAAAATTTAATGTTTGGCTGCTCGGATACTTTAATTTGTTAGACGTTAAATCTAACAGAGTCATAAAAAAAGTCTTGTTTTGAATATTATAAGGACAGTTTTTTGTTAAATAAAAGATTCGATACTTAGTCTTAACGTTTTCATTTCTTAAGTTTTATTATATGCCATACCTCGTCCGTTACACTTATATTGACAAAAGTAAATAGTTTCTTTTTACCTAAATTTGTTTCATAAGCATATTTGTATATATGCTATCATTTAAATAAATTCTAATTTAAAAAAAATAATAATTTACATATGAATACTTTTCTGGCTTTAAAAAGAATATATTTCTGAAAATTTAAAAGGATTTAATTTAAATTTAATTTGTTTGTGCACATTCTTAGTAGTTGTTTGTATCAAATGTAATAATTAGATGTTGTGTTTAATTTAAATTTGTTAAAAGGAAAAATATCATGAATAAAAACATCAAAAATGAAAAGATCGAAATTCAAATTTTTCTTGTTAACGATAATTTTATTTAATATTTTTGTTCATTTTGGAATTGAAAAGTCTAACTCAAACCAGCCTGAAACTAACAAATTTAACTACAGTTATATAGAAACGTATCCATGGATTCCCAAATGCAATTTAGAAACAAAGCTTATGCCTGTTTATGATTCAAAAAGAAATTTATCTAATGATTATTCGTCACCATCAAGTGATTTGACTTTCGAAATTCGAATTATAAAGGCTGTTATTATCTACTTTCCAATTGATCAATATGATTCTTATGCTGATGAATTTCTTTGGTTGTTTAGAAGCTGGATTGAAATTATTTATCTTGAACCATCTAAATGGAGAACTGATTTAGTTATATTTATATACGAGAACACGGATGCATTAAAAAGTATTGATTTATTTAGGAAACTAAATTGTTCATTTAAAAATCTAAGAAAATCCAAGCTTGATAAACCAATGTGTACTCTTGTTTCATTTACACCTTTGAAATTCAGAAATTTAATTGATCCTGAATTAAAAATTGATCAACGTTTATATAATTTCTTACTCTATCATTCAGATATATTCGGCAAAAAAGCAGCCAAAATTTTAAGTGATTTTTTGGTCAAAACTATTCAAAGTTATCCAAATGCCGACTCTGTTCTGATTGCACTAGATGGATATGATCATTTGAAAAAATCGGGCTATGACTTTGTAATACGTTCAGATATTGATGTTTTTTTAACACCACTTTTTGCTAAATGGTCTCCAAAGCATTGTAACGACTTTTATGTCGGTAAAGGAGCATATTCAGCTCATTTCAACATGAACAGACTAAAAAGAGCAGGATATCATATTAACTTTTTGTATGGCAACCATGCAAATTTGGGCTCTACATGGTATTCAACAACTGATCAGTCTAGACTTGTTGCTTACTTATCTCTATTCAGCATGGCTTATCTTGCAAATGAAGAATTTTCTCCTCCTGAACGAAATGGTGATTTGAATATTTTACTGTGGCCACATTGGCATTATTGGGTTCTATCTTTATACGGACAAAATTTGGCCATGAATCATTTAATTGAAACAAAACAAATGAATATTCAATCATCCGATTTACTTGATTATCCGGCACATGAAAATAGCGATATTAATAAGATTATTCATATTCATGCTTACCATAGTAATTATTTTTCTTTTGTTTTAGCATTCTTAACTTTTTTTTAGATGACATGATATTTTCAAAATTTGATTTCAAAGAAGGAAAATATGATAGAATGGATATGAACAAGTTAAACTTTAACATTGCACACAATTATGCACTTAAAATGGCAATAGAGGGAAAATTTTTTTCAAAAAAAAAATTGCTTAGAATTTTTTTATCCGCAATTAAAAATAAAAAATAATTATTCAAAGTTAATATCTATTTTTTGAAAAATGCTTGATATTTATTCGAAATTGGTCTCAAAATTAAGGTCTAATTTCAAACGTATTTCCTATAAAGTTTTAATTTATTTATTTATTATTTATTTGTATTTCTGTACCGAGCTTTAGCTCCTTCAGATTAAAAATAAAAAATAAAAAAAATAAAGTAAGAATAATATAAATTAAAAAATAGAGAAATATAAAAATTAAAATTAGATAAATTAAGATAGAGAGTAACAGAATACATTTTTTATATATTTGATAATTCAGGAAAAAAAGAGGAAATAGTAAGATAGCAATTACACAATGGAGTTGTAATACATTTTAACCATTTTTTATAAGCTAATAATTAATTAAAACTAGATTAATTAAAAAAAACTTTTTATTAAAATATTAAATTCTAATTTAAAACAAAGTACACCAATTTTTTTTCATAGACACTCATTAATTGAATATTCTTTAGTTAGTGTAATTTTGGAAATATAAATAGCAACTTTTTCTTAAAAAAACAAAGGAAAATAAAATAAAATGTCTAGTTTAGTTCAGCCAGCATTTTAGACACTGAGTAGTTGTGGTTATTGGTGCTACTGGTTGTGGTTAATGGTACTGGCTAACAACTTTCATCATCAAATAGCAATAGCAGCTCAACAAAAAAAAATTGCTCAATTTCTACACAATTTCTACACAAGTGTAGAAATTCCTATTGCAGTAAGAATTGACGTTCCAATTTAATAGAAGCAGACTGAGGAACCAACCGAATGAAACATTAGTTTTTAACGTTGTCTCAAAAGGCATTGAGTCTGATGTTGAAGAAGAGGAACCAGTTCCAAAAAGAACAAAATTGGAGCCAAAAAATGAAGAAGTAATTAACAAACAAGCAAAATTGTGTGACCCGTGTTAATCAAATTGGTTTCAAACAAAAAAAAATTTTTATGAATTTTATTTTTATGGTTTTTTAACAAAATTTCACTCAAAAAAATTCTAGTTTGTATTAAAAGAGAAAGTAAAATATAATGATATATCAAAACAAGTACGCAATTATTGGGAGGACTAAGTTCTATTCCAAACTGCCAGGATTTTTAACCAAAACTATATTTTTAATAAATAAATAAATAATAAATAGTTTCAAAAAGAAACATAAAGCGACTGGCACAGCTCTTTAGAGTTTTGCTTAGATAAACTCTAAATTGCATTTTAAACTAATACTACTATTACTACTATACTTTGACTTTTTTAGACTTCCTATGAACAGACCATTTTGCTTTTTTATAAATTATTATTTTGACTTAAGTATTAGAAATTATCTTAACACTCAAAGACAGGAGAGATTTTTTGACCCATTTTAATTAACTCGTTTTTTTATTGAAAATAAAATTATTTTTTGAATTAAGATGTGATTGAAAAAAAATTATTATAAAAAATGATTAAATCTATTAAATACAAAAAAAAAAAGGAATTAAAAAAAGGGTTTCAAACGATCCTTCCGGCCTTTTAGTATTAAAAAATTTTATCATCATTTTTCTAGATTTTTTTGTTCAATTAAACAAAATAGTAGATTATATCATTACATTCAAACATTTTTATTTGTGCTTTATTTGTTTAAATTTTAATTCATTTAGAGGATAAATGGAATCTGATCATTTAAAACAATGGTCAAAAATAAAAAAAAACATATCATTTTCAGTTTTTCATCACAGAATTAATTATTTTTTAAAATCAATTTTACAAATCGAAAAATTTTAAATAAAAACGATAAAAAATTCTGAATGTACATATTTTTTTTTCATTTATAATTGATAATGTAATTTTTATGAATTAGTTATTTTTTTCCTTTTAATTCATCAAATTTGGGCTTCAAAAATTTTGTTGTTGAAAATATTTGAGTTAAAAAAATGAAATAAAATCTGTATCTTGTTTTAATAATTTTCTTGGTTTTAATTAAATCGTCTTTTTCAGACTTTTTCTTAATCTAAAATTCAAATTTAATAAAATGTGAAAAAGAATAAATGCTTGTCCTAATTAGACATTAATCTATATAAAGAGGATATACAATATAAAAATTTTCATATCGCAAAATGTCTAAGTTTATTTTTTTTACAATTTTTGCAAGTATTTCTCTCATGGTTGAAGCGCAATCAAGATGTGATACAATTTGCGCAAATGATTTTAGATGCAATAGTGGAAGATGTATTTTAACAGATTGTTCTGAAACTGAATCTTGCTTTAAATATTGTTTCAATTGTGGCGGTAATGAAACTTGTTATGGTTTAGGATCAAAGTGTGATTATTCATCTAATTTAGTCTATTTAAATTCAAATTTTTTGCAAATATCGTATGTCCTACTCTTGGTATCTATTATTGTATCAGTTTTTTTTAGGTATTGAAAAATTTAATGAATAAATTTTTTTTTAATTAATTTTTTATTTTTTCTTTGTCCATCATTTTCCTATTTAAGCCAGAAAACTATCTTAAAATCAAAAAAATAAAATATGATTCAAAATTACAAATTTTTTCTTATTAGTTATTTTATTCTAAATCTTTCATTTGTTTCAAAAGCACAAACACAATGTGATACAATTTGTTCTATTACTCCTAATTGTAATAATGGAATTTGTTCAATATCAAAGTGTGCAGAAACAGATGGTTGCTTTGAATTTTGTTTAAATTGCGCTGGAATTGAAACATGCTCACAAGCTGGACTTACATGTACACCTTCAGCTTCAATTGGTGGTTTCCAGCTTTTTGGAGACTCAAATAGTTTGAAATATTCATATGTTTTAACCTTATTTTTGTTGATTTTTAATTTTATAACAAAATTTATTATATAATTTTCATGTTTTTGAAATAAATATTTTAAAAATTTATAGATAAATTTTGTAAATTTACCTCTAATATTTGTTTAATTTTTAATGAATTTTAATTAGTTAGAAGAAAAATTTTTCTATAAATAAATAAATAAGTGAAATCTAAAATAATCAGTTTTAAAAATTTCAAAATGGTACTCAAGATCTATGTTATTCTGGTATTGACTTTATATTTTTATACAGTGTCTAGTCAATCTCAATGTAGCACACTTTGTGAATTAACACCTGATTGCAAAAATGGAAAATGTTCAATTTCCAAATGCTGGGAACGAAATAACTGCCTACAGTTTTGTCTCGATTGCTCAGGTGATCTGTATTGTACACAATCTGGTCAGTCTTGTCCCAAAAATTCTACTTCATTGCCATTTATTGTTCAATATAACTTATCTAATCGTTTAGAAATAAAACAAGTATTTCTTATTCTCATTATTTTATTCATCTTTTGTTTAAATAATTTTTAAATATTTTTTGAAATTTTAAATCAATGAAGAAAATGTTTTTTTTTAAATTCAAATATTTTAATTTAGGCAAATAAAATCTTTTACATCTTTTTTAAAATTTCTAATAAATGTTGAAAACACACAGGAATAGTTTTGAATTCAGGGTTAGAGTTCTATCCAAGTTATTGAGTTTTCTAAGTGATCCAAAAAATGATAAACAATAAAAAAATCTTTAAATTAAAGACGATAAAACAAATAAAATAGAATAAATAGTGAATATATGTTTTTTATTTAAAGCATTATTATAGAAAAAAAGTTTAATTAAATAATAAATTGTTGAACTAACAAAGAATATTTGAGTAAATAATATTTTGAATAATAATTAAATTAAAGATAATTACAAATTTTGAATTTAAAATTCAAATTTGATTAAAAATATATTTTTCATTAGTTCATCATTTTTATTTAAAAAAATATATTGACTAAAAAATTCTATTAAAAATTCTAGTACTATGATTAAATCTTTTTATTTTTTGGTATTTTTAATAAATTTTGTAATAACGGTACAATTTTCGCCATCTAACAGATGTGATTCATTGTGCCAGAACGATGAAAGATGCAAATCAGGTCAATGTATTTTAACTTATTGCTCTGAAACAGTTGCCTGCTATCAATTTTGTTTATTATGTAACAAAAATTTACAATGCTTTCAAACTGGAGATAATTGTCTTTATGGAAATAAAACTTGCAGAAATTATTACAGTTCGTTTATGAATTTTTGCTTGATTTTTTTATCTTTATCGAAATTAGGAGTGTTTTTAATTTAATTGACCACATTCAAGTTTTAAAATTTGTTAAAAATACAATTATCTTCATAAAGAGAAGTGAATTCGGACGTTTGATTACTGGGTGCAGAATAAGACTGATTCGAATTTGTAATAGTTGACTGCTGGATAAATGAATCAATGCGAATAATACGTCTCATTAAACATTTCATTTGATCAATCAAACTCGACTCAATTATTATGTTCATATCGTTTTTAAATACTAAATTTGTTTGATCATAGATTTCTCTTTTGATATCCTAAGAAAATTAAGTCAATTTTCAATAAAAATTTTTTGTCAAATTATTTTACTTCTATTTCGTTGACTTTGGCCAACAATTCTTTTGCTGACAAATGTTCTAAATTTGTTATCAATAAATTCATTTCGTTAATCCAAATAAGCAAATTTTCATTAAATGGTAAATCGATTATTTCTCTTAATTGAGATTGATACTTTCGTGCCTTAATTTAATTTGTTTAGTATTCAAATTTACAAACTAAAATAGATTGAATAAATTTATTAAACATAATATTTTTCAATTATAGTTTTATTAATATGGAAAATTGAAAAATATGAATAAAATTCAAATTGATTAAAAACTTTTTTTTTTATTTTTTTCTGTATTTTAGAAGCTATTTTTGTATTTTTACACTTAACACTAGAATTTTTTAAATCCTCGTATCTTTTGAATGGATTTTTGAAATAAATATATCTTTTTTGATTTATGTAGATTTTAAAATTTTCTTTAAAAATAATGTTACTTAATAAAATTGTTAAAGTTTTTATTATAAAATAATTTCAAATTAAAAAAACATGAAAAAATGCCTGGTGCTTCTAGTGTTAATAGATTTTCTAAACTTTTAGACTTGCTTATATCAAGTCTTGTTTTTTTAAGTCACTAAATTAGACTGGGTTTTTTTTGGTGCATTCAAGATCATTCGAGGTTTTTCCAGAATATATTTCGATTTCTTTAAGTATTAAGAAAATAGCAATTACAAATGATTGCATCAATAAAATTACTGAATCAGGCACTGATTTAGGTGATAATGGTAATTAAATCTCTTAAATTAAATTTAAAAAATTAGGCCTATGATTTTATCCTTTTTAATTCAACTGATTATATGTTTTTTTTTCGTTTAAATAAAATTTCAATTTATGCTATATGTTTTTTTATTTTTTTAAATGTTTCGTTTCGTGTCAAAATTCAGTGTTTTCTTATCATAACTTATGAATGGATCATTGTTTCAAAATAATTTATATATATTTAAAATCCTTGTAAAATTTTCTATAAGATGATTGAATGGGTCATAGGCAATGTCATTGGTCTAATTCAAGTAATAAACAACATTCAAATTAGATGATAATAATAAAAAAAAACGGCCATTACTTTTTGATCACCATTTAATTGTTTTTTTTTTGTTCATAGGACTTAAATTTTAATAATTAATTGAAAAAAAGAGAATAAAATGCTACAAATAAAAAAAATTTTATCTAGCAACCATTGATCTCATTCCAGACCTGTTTTATTCTAACAATATTTAGAGCTATTAACCAAAGTTGCAAAATAGTCCTCGACTAATTTATGAGTAAATAGATTATTATGCAAAAAATGATATGACGTTTAATGACCGTATTAGTAAAAGGAGCAAAAGAAAGAATAATAGACACGTCTGATAATCCATTGATCCTAGATGGGAAGAAAATTAAGAGAGTCGAAACAATGCGGTATCTTGAGTTCGAAATATCAGATGAGCTTAATAATATTAAACATTGGAACAAGAGGAAGAGCTTAGCCATAAATGCAGTGTCAAAACTGAAGTATAGGAAACCGGGTATAGTAACGAATCAAATGCATCCAAATATGAAGGCCCATCTTTACAAAAGTTTTAACCAGTTTTAACTTCTGGGTTTGAGAATATGAACGTAAATGCGAGCTCACTGAACGACAAAAAAAGAACACAGGGTAACATAGTCAAAGGACTACTAACTATACCAAGGAGGTGTCGTACAACAAGCTTATTGTTGTCATTGAATATCATGCCTACCGATTACATCATCAAAAACATTAAGGCTGACTTTTTCAATCGATTAATTGAAAATAAACTCACTAAGAAGATGATGATTGAGCTAGCAAAACAACCGATTCCGAATGTCTTCATTAACGAAATCCTGGAACTTACCAGAGAATTGTAAGAGGAAAACTTGTTAAGCTGAATAACACTACTGAGTACCGTTCAAATTAAAAAAAAAGATGTCAAAGTCCAAAAGTTCAGATATATATATAAGACAGGGAGTAAAGATACCGGGCTTAATATTCCAGATTTGTAGATTTGATGTAGCTTAGTTTTCATATCCGATAGTCTCTTATCAATCAAAAGTCAAACATTTTTTTAGGAATGATTTTTTTACGTAGACTAATTGTATTTTATCATTGAATACCTAAAATTCTAAATAGAAACTATGGCACTTTTTTACTTTTTTTGGTATCTTTTATACTAAATTTTGTAATTTTTATATTTTTTACACAGTGCCCCTTATTTGACGGGTCACTGAGCAAGTGGTCGGCGATCGACCTTAGCTTAGAATTAATAATAATAATAATTATGCAAAAAATTATTTCTTAAATATTCTAAAAATAATTTACCGAATAATTTAACTTCAATTCTATCAAGCTTTATCTCTTCTAAAAAATTAACCAGGAGATCTGAAGAGGTATTAAGAGAAGGTTTTGTGAAATTTGGTACAAAATAAACAAATAGAACAAAAAAATTGGTAAAAATTCTAATAACTTTTTTTTGTGAAGACTTATAATTAGTTCTGTAAGTGCAACAAACTGCAACATACTTAATTGCACCAAAAGTAAAAGTCTGTTAATGTTGTGCAAAATTTCTACAAAATACACTTGAGTCAGATTTGTCGAAAATTTTAAGTATGCTAAGTTTGCATAGTTTTACCAGCTTGTTCATAATAGTGCAACTTTGAATGTTGCACCATTTTGTATTTACAGAACTTGCTTTTGACTTTTTAAAGAAAAGTTAAAGGAATTTTTAACATTTTGTTCTGTACTATTGTACTAAATTTCATAAAACCTTAAGAGAAGAATTATAGATACATTTAACAAAGATATTTTGGATTTACTCTAGCCTTAAAAGATTGGTTTTTTATTTAAGATTTAGATTAAAAAACAGTAATCTATAATAGAAATGGTTAGAGTTTTTTAGATACTCAATAGGGTTTTTTAGTTTTGTTAGCCAACAAATCTGGTGACATTGACAAAGATATCGCCATTTATATATCATCTGTAAATTAGTTTTTTCAAAGTGAATTTTTATACAATCAATATGATGTAACCATATTAATTAACACTGTATTTAGAGTGAAATATATTCTTACCAATCTAATTTTTATAGCTATATCATTGTGAAGAGCATCCCATCTAGAATTTATTTCCATCAGTTTTTCTTTTATTTTTTCCAAACATTGTGATGATTCAAAATCATAAACATACTTTGAAAAGTTGATAAACGATTCGTTTAAATATTTAATCAATTTATTGTCCTCGTTTATTGTAGCATACAAGTCTTCAATTAGTCTGAAAAAACTGGTATATTTTGAATACTCGAAATTTTTAATTTCATTTTCATCAATGACCAAGTAATTAGCATTCAAAAGTATATTTGTATAGAAATCTTCTGTTTTGTTTAAAATTATATAGAAATTCTCGATTTGGTCATTTAAAAATAGCCAAATATTGCTTAATTTCAGAATTTTATCACGAATTATAATTTTCAAATCATCCCATCTGGCTTTCAAGTTTGATATAAATGCAAGTTGTTGTGTATTTGTTTTGTACATATTCATGGCTTGTTTAAAAACAGATTCTGTATTCTGATCTTTTGCACTCAAGCAATTAAGCAAGTTCTCTAGCTCAGCTTTTTTGCCCATAATCTGCTTCATGTCAGTCAAATCAAAATTGTTGAACATTTCATATCGAACATAAGTCTCCATTGATTGCGTGTACTCTCTAATTCTATTCAGTCTTCGGTCAACATCAGTCAATCTAGTCTTGAACATTTCAAATTTTTTTATTTTATTTAAACATCTTTCATTTATAATATTCCATTCAAATACCAACTTGTCCACTATTTCCTTAATCAAATCAATGCATTTATCCGAGCTTTTGTTAAAATACTTGGAATATAATTCGAGTATGTCATTTTTGACAAATTCATTTTCTCTAAGACGATTTAAAACATTGTACTTGATATGATTGAGTATTTGATCGGCACTAAGCTCACATTCGGTTTCTAATTGATCCTGGCTACTACTTATTTTTAGCCTAGTCAAGTCTTCATGTGATTCTTTTATTAGATTTAGCAATTGTTGAGCTTTATTTACAATTTGTTTTAAATGATCGTATTCATAATCATAATTGCTAATGGCCTTATCTATCTCACAGCACAGATCCAAATATTTTATTTTGAATTTTTGAAATTCATGAGTTGCTTGCAAACGTTCAGCTAAATTTTGAACATTGTCGATTTCAAAGCGCAGATCGTTGTCGCTTATGATTGACTTTAGCTGCTTCAAATTGGACAATTTCTTCTCATAAGTTGAAAGATCAGTGATAAACTCGCTTATTTCGCATGAAAGCTTTAAATCTATTTCATTTATTTTTGCATCAATTTTAATCAAATTGGTCCTGAAATTTCTCTCCAAATCGTTTTTTTCCATAAAATTTTCTATGCATTCATTGAGCTTATTTTCTATGTTTTGAAAGCAATTCAAATTGATAAAATTAAAATCTATTATTTCTATATCACTAGTCAATTGTTCAATTCTAAGCCTTAGATTCAAAAAGTTTTCTTTCAAATCTAAAAGTTTTGCTTCGTCATTAGTTAATGTAAAATCACTGTTTTCAATCAAAGTGTACAAGTCTTTGAGCTTTAGAAATTGATCAAAAATACCCTCTTTGGCTAGCAGAGTTCGTACAAATTGTCGACAATTTTGAATGCGATCTTTCAGCACCACAATTTTTTGCTTTTGGCACATTTCATCAATTTCAATTTCCAAGTGTTCAAGACAGAATTCCCATTTGCTTAGTTCTAAATCATTTGTTTGCAAATATTTTATACAATTAAGATATGTTTCTAAAAAATTTTCATTTGCGTGAGGCGCGCAAGGATCTCGAAATTTTTTCTCCACAAAATTTTCAATCGTATTCAGAAACGATTCTAAATCATTCAGCTTAATTTCTGTCAAATAGTTTCTTTCTTGTATCTGATCTAGTAGTTTGATTCGGATGTCTCTCAATTGATTCAAATTGGTTGAACATTGTGATGTAATTTGATAGATTCTATCTATAGATTCACTATCTTTTATATTCAAATTCTTAAAGTCACTCATTTTGTTTCTTAAATCATTTTCCAAAGTTTCAATATCGAGACAAATTTTTTTTATTTCAGTAGATAAGCGATTCTCTAAATTATCTAGACAAGCATTTTCTGCTATAATTTTGTCTGATTTTAAAATAATATGCTCAGCATCGTCTACTAATTTGGTGTACATTTTATGCTCTTTTTCAGCTTTTGCCAATTTTTCACTTAAATTTTCAATGAGTTTGGACAATTCTTCAAATTTTAGTTCGATGTTTTTTTTGTTTTGGATTATTTGATTTTTCACATTTTCATTTAAAGAATAGAAATTTTGACTTAAGTGCTCTAGACTTGAGAATAAGCTCATATTTTTTTTCATTTCATTAGCTGTTTGTTCAAATAAGCTTGACATCGCAACCAAATCTTCACTACCACGCAACAAATCAATGTTATTAAGATCTTGGCACAGTTTTTCTCTAGTTTGTTCTAGACTTGTAAATAGGTTTTCTAACATTTCATCATATTTTTTCCAATTATGAATAATGTCCATTTCGGCTTGGTAAATAGCATTTTTTGCCTTGTTTTCCAATTCACGATTAGTCAAATTGTTCAAAATTGAATGCTTTAAATGCGGATCTAGCAGTAGACTAGTGCTATTTGATAGATTTACAATAACTGGAAGTTCACTTGATTTTAAATCAACTTCAAATTTTTTCAGCTTTTTGGTCATTTCACTTCGTTTAAGCTCTAGGTCATTCAAAATGTGCTTAAGATTATTGACTGCTGTTGAATACTGAACTAAAGTTGTCATTTTTCCATTCAAAACAAAATTGAGCTCATTTTGTAGACGTAGATTTAGTTCAGTAATTTCAGCCGAAAAAGTTTGCTTCATGTTTGTGAAATTGTTTTCAATTTTAACTTGATTAAAGATGTCAATTTTTTCCAAATTACTCTTGAGCTCATCTAACTCTTGAATGATGTATTCGTGTATTAGTGAATGAATAAGTGGATCATTAAGAGTTTTGTCATCAAGCCAAAATGAACGAATTTCATCAAGTTCATTATGAAGTCCAACTATTTGTTTTGCCAAAGTTTTTTCTTCTTCTAAACTAGTAAAATTTTCCATATCGTCCATTAAAATGGTGCTTTCATCAAAATTTGTCTTGAACTTTGTCATTTTTTCCATTTCAGCTTGCTTGATTTTATTTTCAAGCCATATTTTTATTTGGCCTATACACCTATTAAATTCGTTTAATTTTAGAATTGAAATTTCGATTCTTTCTAGACTTGAACTTATTTTCTGTTTTAATTTTTCAAATTCACTTTTGATCAATACAGAAGTTTCCTGAATGCTCAAATCAAAAAATCCTTGAGTTTTTTCATTTTCAATTATCTCTGAACAAAATTTGAATTCAATTTCTTTTTCATTTAGCAATTCTTCTCTTAAATGACCAATTTCTTTTTTAAATGATTCGAGCTTTTTTAAATCTATTGGTCGATCATTTTCGATATTTGAATCAATTCTTTTCATTCTTTTGTTTGCTTCACAAAGCCAATTTTGAAGATCATTTAGAGAATTACGAGATGGAAGATTTTTCATTATCCTTTGATGATAATCAACCTTTAAATAAAAAATTTTCAATTAAAAAAACAAATTTTAGTTAATTCTCAGATGATCATATTAGTTTAAAATTAAAATTTAAAATCACTTGAGTATGGTCACTTTTTTATTAAAATTGGAGTTATAAATTTTGTGAAATTAAGTACAATAGAACAGAACAATAGATTAGAAAATGTTTTAAATTTTTTCCAAAGCTTAAAAATTGCTTTTGTGTCACTCATATTTGCGTCAATTTCGGAGAGTTTGCTAATTACTTTAATATTTGAAAATCTTTTTAGAAAACACTAAGCCTAACACTAGAAGCACCAAGCAATTTTTTTACGTTTTTTTAATTCAAAAATATTTTATAAAAAATCTATAAAAATTATATAAAGTAATATAATTTTTTAAAGATATATTTTAAAATCAACATAAACCAAAAGAGATATGTTTATTTGAAAAATCTATTAAAAAGCTAAGAGGATTTAAAATTTTTTAAACGAGTCAAAATGACTCGTTTTGTGCTTCTAGTGTTAAATATCAGATACCTGCAAAATTAATTTATTTATGCCTAAATTTGCAAACAAATTTTATCAAACAGGAAATTTTCTGATCAAGTTTAATTTTTTAGATTTGATCAAAGCCTTTTATTTTGCCTAATATTTACACAAGGATGAATGCGAATCTGTCAGATAAAAAACATAACTGTCAGATTTACACTCTTTCAGATATACCATGGTCAGATACACATTGTCAGATAAATTAATTAACTGTCAGTTAAAAAAATATAAAGTGTCAATTTTCATTTAAAATTTAAATAAAAATCCCTTTTTATTTTTAAAGATAATATAATTTAATAATAAAAAAAATAAATTACAGAACTGTCTTATAAACCTATAAACATTTCAACAACTTGGCATTATTCAATTCAATCAAAATAATAAAGAAACAAAGCTCTTTTATTTATAGATTTAGGTAAATTCTCTCAAATACTTTGATAATATTTTTTACTCATTTAAGAGTCATAGTGTTAAACATTTGGTCTAAATGCGAGTACTGCATGAACCAAACAGATTACTTAAGCCTTGATTAAGTAGAATAATTGTAAAAAATGATGATTTTTGCCTAAAGGCAATTTAAATAGACATTTGAAAATTTCACGTATGATGTATTCAAATAAATTTTTAAAAATTAAAGTTTTATCTTCGTAAAAAACTCATAAAAAGAAAAGTCTCTTTAAAGTTTTTTAGCTTGAAAAACCGAATTTGTTTGTTAATAAACAAAAAAGCTTAAAATGCTTTAATAAAGTTATAATTTTTAAATTAAATACTAGCTAGAGTTGTTCAAAAGTCATTAAGTCCAAGTCAAGTCTTTTGACTTTTACCATTGACATTTTACCATTTACCATTAAATTTTTTTTTCGAAAAAAAGTCATTCGACTTGACTTTGACTTAATGACTTTTGAATAACTCTAGTTATTATTAAATTAAATAACAAAACTTTACTAAAGCATTTTAAGCTTTTTTGCTTATTAAGAAACAGATTCGGTTTTTCAAGCTATTCAGTGCAAGTAAATAAATGCACACTTTGTTCTTCAGATTAAATTTGCAAGTGTTTAAATATGAATTCAAAAAAATATTCATTAAAGGAAGGTGTACTTTTTTTTTTTAAATTTAATCCATTTTTAAGATAAGTTAAAATTTAATCAATAAATTAATTTTAATGCGTAATTAAGCTTTTGCCATTTTTTTTGAATGCATTAGTGAGACGATGCGGTTAATAATTTTTGTAGTATGCGCTATTAAGAAATTCTGATGCAATGAAAAAATCCGTTTATGTGTAAGTCCATTTATCTCATCTAGTCTATAGAAAAAAATTATTTTCATAAAAAAGGGGTAAAATCAGTCGTATCTAAAAAATAATAACTCACCTATATAAAAAAAAAAACTAAAAATTATTATTTTCTCGCACAAAATAATAACTTGATTGTAAAAATAATTAGTGTCCCAAAAGCATGTTTATTATAATTACTTAACTGAAAAAATTAATCATTTTATTTAAAAATATATTTTCTTTATTGTTAAAAAGTAACTAAGAAAAATAAAAATACAAAATATTAAATTTATAAGTACCTCTATAAATTTTTCAATAACACCTAAAACAAGTAAATGATAGCAGAAATAATTTTTTAAATAATAACAAGTACAAGATGATGCCGTCCAATCATCCCTATTGAATTTTACTATTCTCACATACTTTATCTGACAATTCATCAAATTCAAAATTTAATTTATTATAAAATCCCTTAGTACTTTACTTCACATTTAGCTAAAAGATAAATGTTTCTATTTGGGACTTTTTTTATTAGTCTCTCTGTTTTTGTTAATAAAGACCATGCAAATGACCAGCCTTGGTTTATTTAAATCATATTCTGTACAAAAAATATTTTCTTTTATGGTATATCATTCAGATATAAATCAATTAAATAAATAGAAAAAATTTATTTGATTGATTTCTTTGTTCCAAGCATCAATATTATTTATAGTATATAAACTAATTTATTATTTTTCACATCAAATTGATCATTTTTTAGAAAAAATAGTAATAACAAATAATAAAAAATAAATAAAATACATAATTTATCATACTCTTTTTTTAAACAGCATTCTTATTAAAATTAACATATGAGCTATTATTTTTTAGATAAAGGTAATTGTATCGTACCATAAAAAAACTTTCTGATTAAATAATATTTTTTCCTCCTAAATGATCAAATGAGTAAAATTATTTGTACAAAAAAAATACCTCCAAAAATTGTATTGTGTCCGTTAAATAATTGATTGTATTTTCAATTTCTAGTTTTAACGATGGATTGACTTTTTTCTTCAAGCTTAAAAATCTCGATTCAAAATACAAACTATCGTTTTTCTCCTCTTGATCTTCTCGTTCTTTTTCTTCGATTAGTGTCCTCAAATTTTTTTTCAAATCTAATATTTTCTCGTATTTTTGCTTGTGCATATTGATGTCAGCATTGTTTTCACAGCTCATCAAGCTTTCAACTTCAATTTTCAATCGGCTAAATTCAGCTTGAATAATTTCAAATTTTTTATTCTCTTTTATGGCAAAACGAAGAATCGAGCATTTTTCGTCCAAAAATTTGCTTACATCGCCAATAAGTTTCTTCATTTCGAAAAAGTTTTTGCTCGAACTGGCACAAATCACCGATGGATTCTGATTTAGATCAAACAAGTTTGTTCCAAGCATCAATAGATCATCAGATTCGGCTAATTTTTTCACCAAATTACTTCTTATTATTGAAAACTTTTCCAAATCACAGTCCAAATTTGAAGATTGCGAATTGAAGTCAAACAAAATTGATTCTTTGTGCATCAAATCAACCATTTGATCAAAATCACAATTGTTGTAAAGGTACTCTTTAAATGAGCTGAATCGTTCGTCGAATATTCTCCATTGATTCAAAAAATGTTTCAAGTTAGACAAATTCATCAGCAATGGTTGAACAATGTCTTCTTCGATTTTTGCCTTGTCTAATGAAAATTGCCTGTTAAATTCATCGTTTTTTAGTTCTTTGCCACAATCATATAACTCTTTAAGACAATTATCTATGGAGCTTTCAATTGTTTCCATCGATTCCAATCTTTTTTCAAGATCAATTTGACTCTGCACACAAAAGCGACCGTTGTTGTTGTCTTGGCAAGACGAATTGGTTTTTGCAGCCAAAGCAACATATCTATCTAAATTTTCTTTCAAATTTTCAACTCTTATTTTTAGATCGGATTGGCGTAAAACTTCATTTTTTTTGTGTTCAATTTGTGTTTTCAAATAGGACAAGAATGACTTGAGCAATTCGAATTGAGTGAGAGCTGCATGATCAAGTGTATGAAACAAATAGCCTGTTGTGTCACTATTGATAGTTCGATTTTCTAGACTAATTGATTTATTGTACAAATTGAGCACTTGATCGTCCAAGTTGTTCAATTCGATTTCAAATTGCTCAATTTGTTCAACACAATTTCTGTCTATTTCTAAGTCGAAAATTTTGCTCTTAAGCAAATTTAATTGTTCGCAAATTTCTTTTAAATGAAGCTCAAGCTTAAATTTTTGCTGATTTCTCAAACGCTCTCTTTCCAACTTTTCCAATTTTTCTCTTCGAATTTCGTTTTCCACTTTTTCTATTTCGGCTTGTCGTTCTCTTTCCAGCCTAGCCGATTGTTCCGCTTCTTCTCTTTCCTTTCGCTTCAACTCTAGAATCTGCTGGGCCTCAGCACGTTCTCTGTCGCGTCTTTCTCTATCCATGCGCTCTTTCTCTTCACGTTCAAAGCGAACTTGTTCAATTCTTAAACGTTCTTGTCTCAACTTTTCTTGACGTTCGTTTTCAATCGTTTTCAAGCGTTCTGTTTCAAGCTTTTTGAGCTCTAGTCTTTCTTTTTCCAAATTTTCCAACGCCAATCGTTCTTGTTCAATCCGCTCCTTTTCAGCTTTGTATTCTGCTTCGAGTTCTTTTCTTTCGTTTTCAAGTTTTTGACGTTCCATTCGCCTACGATCAAGTTCATTTCTTTCTTTTTCTAACAACTCTTTTTCACATCTTTGTCTTTGCAACTCAATTTTTTCACGTTCAAGTCTCTCTTGTTCCAGCTGATAAATTTGCTCCAGCTCATATCTTTCTCTCTCAAGCTTTTCCTTTTCTAGTCGTCTTCGCTCAATTTCTAACTTCTCATTTTCGAAATCGACTTTTTCTCTTTCGAATCGCTCTCTCTCAATTTGAGCTTTTCTTTCCAATTCAATCCTATCTTGCTCGAGACGCTCGGCTTCAATTCTTTTTTTTTCAATTTCAAGCTTTTCTTTTTCAAGGTTGTCACGATCGACACGCTCTCTCTCAATTCGATTTCTTTCTATAGTAGCCAAGCGTTCCAGCTCTTGTCTCTCAAGCTCTAGAGCCTCAATTTCATGTCTCCTCTTTTCAATCTCAAGTCGTTCTTTGGCTAAAGCTTGACTTTCCAATTCTTTTCGTTCTCGATCCAATCTTTCTCTTTCGCTTTGTTCCACTTTGGCTTTTCTCTCTAATTCACAACGCTCTCGTTCTATCCTTGAGCGTTCAACTTCTACTGATCTATTTATTTCAATGCGTTCTTGTCTTATTTTTTCAAGTTCTCTCTGCTCCTTTTCTTTTTCTAGTCTTTGATTTTCAAGCTCTCTTTTTTCGGCTTCTAGTTTCTCTCTTTCTAGTCTTAAAATTCGTTTAACTTCCATGCTTTCTTTTTCTAGGCGCTCTCTCTCGAGCCTTTCGGCCTCCAATTTTTCCATTTTCGATTGTTCTAACAGCATTTTATCTCTTTCCAAGTTTTGTCTCTCCAATTTAATCATGTTTTCAATCGCTTTTACTTTCTCCTGCTCTTGTCGCTCAATTTCCATTTTCTCAAGCTCAAGTTTTTGTCTTTCAAGCCGAATCGATTCATTTCGTTCGCGCTCCAATCTCTCTTTGTTCTCCAATTCGATTCTAGATAATTCCATTTGACTTTTTTCTAATTCTAGTTTCTCTCTTTCGATTCTAAGCAAGTTTTCTCTTTCAGCAATTTCTTGTTCATACTGGTGTCTTTCGATTAAAGATTTCTCGAACTCAGCCTTTTCAGTTTCAAGTTTTTCTCTCTCTATCTTAATGAAATCGGACTCTGGGTCGATCAAAATCGACTCGTCGTATTGGTTGATCATTCTATCATCACTCTGTATCATGTAGTCAACAGTTGTTGTTTCTTCTAAATTGTCATCTTCATTTGAATTTACTGGCAACACTTTGTAAACTTCATACCGATGGTCATCTTTGATCACGTTTTCTATTGTTCTAACAATTTGCCTGGTTGTTGTTGTTGTTTCTTGCAAAAGAACAAGGTCTTTGTTGGATTGATTAGGCGTCGATTGAGTGTCGTCCAAGGACATTTTTTCAAGTAGGATATTCTCGCTTTCTTTTCGCAAATCGTCAAATTCTTCATCCAAAAGATCAATAAAATTTTCTTTATCTTTAGACAAACCCTTCAAAGTGTCCATTTGCATGTCCAAAGTGTTGGTCAGCTGATCAAGTTTTTTTTGCTTGGCCGAAATTGAATATTGATTTAGGCCAAAGCGAATTTCATTCGATTTGTTTCTGTAATTGTCTTCGACAAGATTTAAATCGCTCAAAAATTCGTTTATTCTCACATTAATTTCATTTTCTTTGTCTAAATTCTCAGCTTCAATTAGAGCTTTAAAATTGGACAATAAAGTTGGCAAATCTTTGTCGTCATCAAACTTTTCCAAAGTGTCCAACTCTTTTTTTTGATCGACAAATTTACTAACACTAATTTTTAACGATTCTATTTTTTCTATATCTGACAAAATTTTATCATACTGATTGTTAAGAAAGTCGAAAATTATTTTCGACTCTTCGTTTATGTCTGTTTGCGCATCGTTTTGCGAATAGTCATCAAAAAACTTTAATATTTCTGACAATTCATTTTTCAACTCTTCCAATTGTTTTTCTACATTTGCATGTTTGGCCAAATTTTTTTCATAAAAATCAACCACTTGATCTAATTGAAACTCATATCGTTTCATTAGAAAGCTCATTTGCTCCAATCTGTCATCGGCCGTATCCGTCTGACACACTGTTTTACTCAAGTCCTCAAGTATTAGAACATTTTTTGCTAGAATATCTTTACATTTTGATATTTTTTTTAAAAAATGATCAATTTTATTCTCATTATTGCTTTCATCCAAAGAATCATTTAAATTACTATCAAAAAAGCTTGTTAAACTGTCTTCATTTGTTTTTAAATTCGGTTTATCTAAAAATAATTTTTCCAGTGTTTTTAAATTTTGATCTATCATTTGAATTTGATTTTCTTTCAAATCGTTCATTTGGCGAATTTCCAAAAGGCTTGATCTTCTTTCTAATTCCTCACTAATATTATGTCGAATGGTCTCCTGAACACAATTGAGTCTTTCGTATATAACTGTTGGCATTTGCAGATGGTCATCGCTGGCTAGCGACTTGGCTTCTGTCTTCAACTGATCAACCTCCTGTTCATACATTCTCATTTGATCTAGAACCGATTTTTGCTCTTCGACAGCCGAATGTAACGATGAATCGTCTTCTTCTGCCATAAATCTTCTTGTGCTCTGGCAACTCAAGCTCCTGATTTTACCCGATATGATGTCTAGCTTTTGAGCTAGTTTCAAAATTGCTTTTAGATAGTTTGATCTTAATTGAATATTTTCCAAATTTTGGTTGAACAATTTTTCGAATCTTAATCTCAAGTTGTCAACAAATCCGGTTGTTGTTTCATTTGAGGATATTGATTCTTTGCTTGGCGATTTTACTTCAACAAGCAATGAGCTGAGCAATTTTCTATTTGGACTTAAATCTTGCAACAAAAACTTTAAAGGAAATAAAACAAAATTAGTTGGTTTTAAATCGGAATTAAGTGTGTACAAAATTTAAAGCAATCATTTGATGGATTTATTTTTGTTTCTTTTAAGAAGAATATTATTTAGTCAAAAGTGTATGAAATATATTTTTTTTACGAAATATTAATAGACTGCTTGAAAGAATTTTACAATTTAAGGGTTTCGTAAAAATTATATGTTTGCGGATAATTAACAAGTATAACGATCACTTGCAAAAATATTTGCTTTTTTTATAAAAGGCTATTCAAATTAAATTTTTTATAATAAATTTTGGTTTATTTTAATTTTTTTTTTTTGGTTAGGGAAAATAATATGCTTGTAAGCAAAAAATATTAGAATAAATTTTAAAATAATTTTAAAAAAATCCATTCTAAACAATTATTATTTTTTTAGCAAAATAAAATGTACCTCAATTTTTTCCAAAGCTCTTGAATACTCAGACACAGAAGGCAAATTGTAATCAAACAAACTTTTAACAGTCACCTCAAATTCATATAGCCAAGAGTCTAACATTGTCAAATTGCGATCTAAAGTTTCTCTTTTATTGAGTTTTGCTTGAATGTTGTTGCTTAAAATTTCAATTTTTTGTGTCAAATTTATCCATTGTGAATTTAAATTTTGAAATGCATCTTCAATAAATGATCTGTCTTCGATTTTATTCTCGGCCAATTCGAGCACACATTTTTTCATTTGTTCTAAATATGATTCGCATCGAGGAAAAAAATTCGAAGTTTTAAATTTTTCGTTGAACTTTTTATAAATTTTTTCGGCATCATAGTTTGCATTTAATGCCGAAAAGTGCTGATTTAATTGATGGTCGGCTTCAGCTAATTCTTGCTTTAATAACGATTCTAGATATTTAAATTCTAGTTTTAGGAGTCGAATAGGCGCATGTGAAATAATCATTTTCCATTGTCCTTCCAAAGTTTCCATAAGATTTCTTATTTCTGTTTTATCTTTGTCATTTTTTAGACAAAAAAGCTTTTGGCCCGATTCAAGAAAATCGATTAAAATTTCTTCGTTAACATGGTTAAAAAACTCCTTAAGAAAATTTTGTTAAAAATTTAATTTTACAGCTAATATTTTAAATAGACTTTGTGCTTTTCAATGAGATAGGTTAGATCGTCATTTTTTTCGATAACAATGCGTTGAGCATTTGTTATCCAGCCTTCAAGCTGCTTGGTTTGCATATGAAAATTTCGCCACAAATTTTGCTGTTCTTTGAAAAGTTCTTCCCATTTTAAACGTTTGGTATTTAAATTCTTAAGAAAAATATTAAGACTAATTGTTAAGACAATTTAGATGAGACTATTTACACTAATTAAATCTCTAAGCTTTTGAAGTTTGTTGTTCAATTCAGTTGTGTCGACATTTTGTGGTATTTTGTATTTGAAAGTTTGGATTTGTTGCAATTTTGTTTTAATTGAGTTGCTATGAACTTTAAATTCATCAAAGTGTTTCTTTTATTACAGAAAAATAATCAAAATATTTACATTTTTAGTTAATCTTTTTTTTTATGTTTAATTAATCAATTTAAACAAAAAAAAATAGACAATATAAAGCATTGTAAATTTTGGAACAAACAAACGAGGCCTTTAACAAACTTAAACTACTAACAGTCTCGAATCGACTTTTTGAGTTGAGTGAGAGATATGTTAGAGCAGGATTGAGTCATTCTATTCCATTGGTCGTCAGACTGGTGGAAGAATACAAGGAAGGTTACGAATCTCGATACATCGAATATCCGACTCCACTGTGTAACTGCTACCTTACTATTTCCTCTTTTTTTCCTGAGCCATCAGAAATTTAAACATATGTATCCTGTTACTCTCTATTTAATTTACCTATTTTTTTTTTTTTCTTTTTCTTTTTAAATCATATTTACTATATTTTATTTTTATTATTTTTAAATTTATTTTATTTTTTTTTTTTTTAATCTGAAGGAGCATTAGCTCGGTACAGAAAACAAATAAATAAATAAATGGAACAAAAAAAATCAAAAAAAATTTTGTTTCTTAAAGTCTAAAAACAGTTCTGCAAAAAGTAACAGCTGACACAAAGTATGTATCACCTATATATATTTTGTATCAATTGTAACACTTTGCAAAACTATTTTTAGAATTTAGAAAAAGAAAATTTTTTTCTTTGTTCCAAAATTCCCAATGTACAATTAAAACACCTTGCAAACCTTTTGTTTTTCAATATGAAGAAGTATTTCATCGAAATTAAATTGATCTGGTTCATGTCTCACAAGGTTTTCACCCTCGATTATCCAAAATTCAATATTCTCCAAATCATGGACCATTGAATTTAAATCCGGCTGGATTTGAGATGTCATTTTTTTGTATTCTGTCATACAGCTTTTAATATGATTAATTTTTTTTTCACTCAAACGAATTGAGTCAGTGAAATTTTTGATTTTTTCCTTCTCTTTTTTGAGATCGATTCTTTGCGTAAGTTTGGATACTAGTTTTAGATTTGTTTCTAAAAATTCTATGTCTTTTGATGACTTGATTAATTCCTCGTGATACTTGGCTATCGAGGTTATTTTCACACTTTTGTTAAGCAAATGGTCAATTTTTGCTAAACGATCGTTCACCATTTGTAAACTATGCTCACACTCAAAAAATTTTAAGTACTGTTCATATATTGTATCCTTAAATTTGTCTTGATATGACTTCCAAAGCTTATTAATTGAGGACATGCTTTCTTTAATTTTCGATGAACTATACGAGTCACAGACTTGGAGAAGAAAATTTGCAGATTCATTGAATTGTGAGTGTGTTTTTTGATACTTTTGATAGTTTGACAAGTCAATCTTAAATTGATTTAAAAGCAAGTTTGAAAATTTTATTTTCATCAAAAAAAAAATTACATTTGAAATATCAGAAGTGTTCTTTTGATTTTCAAACCAAGTGCTTAATATACTGTGTCCTTCATTGAACTTTTCCCATGAATTACTTGACTTTTCTAGCATTGTTTTTATGCTCTTTACCTCGGTATTCAAATTTCTCAGTCGTTCTTTATACTCTATTAGTTTTTTGCGATTTGTTTCATTTAGATTAACTTTATTAGAATTAAAAAATAAAAATTTATTTTAAAAAATTTGCTTAGCATACTAAATTTTTTGAAATCTTTGTCAATAAATGTAAGCTCGTCGATAAATTTTGAATCATTTAAATTTTCTTTGCTCAAAAATTTCTAATTTTACTTGGTTAGTTTATAAATGAAAAAAAAACTGAATATTTATTTAGAATTTACATTAAGAGAAGAATATAGACTATCTATTTCCTGTTTGTTTTTATATTTTCGATTGCAATCTTTAAGCGTTGACTCAACAGCTTTTATCAGGCTATTCAATTTTTGTAAATAATCGCCTGCATCAGACCCATTAAATGAAACATCCATTTTAAATTATCTTGTATGACTGCATGAAAATATCTTCTAAAATACCTTAAAAATATTTTTGATTAAGAAAACAAAAATTAATTTTTAACGGAAAGGCTTTTTTATTTGAAATTTTTTTAATTTCTTTTTTAGCCTTCTTTCATTCATGTATTTATTAAAAATTAAAAAGTAATTTTGAAGAAAAAAAATCTGAGCTTAATTAGGTAGTAGAGTAAAACTCCACATATTTGAATCCCTAAAAATTTTTTCGTCTCGACTTTGTAATTCAAAACATGATCCGCATTTATAAACATGACCTTTAAAACAAATATTCTTTAAATAATAAAGAAAAATGTCTGAAATAGAAGCTAGAAAATTATTAATTTATTGATTTTAAATTTAAAAATTGATCAAATAAAAATTTTTGTAATGTGAAATATTTTTGAAAATTTAAAATAAAATAAAATTTTATGAAATATTAAAAATTTTATAAACATCATATAATTAATCAATATAAGAAGCATTAAACTAAAAATATAAAATTCTGGCTTAAATTATTTCTTTTTACAAGATTGAAATTTCCAAAGTAACAAAAATTAAACCTAAAATATATTGGGTTTCGATTCAAATAAAATCTTAATAATTATAAATTCAAAACTAAAACTTGTGGGGCTGATTAATTTATCTAAACGAGCCAAACTGGTGTTGAAGAGAATCTAAAAATCCGTCAAAACAACAACTACTAATTAAAATTTTTGACTCTGTAAACACTCCAAAACTAATAAAATTTTACTTAACTTTCATAATTATGAATTTTGATTCCGAATTAGTCCGAAAACCGTACCCTTGACTAAATTCAAGTCTTTAATAACACCTAACGAGAAGTTTTTACAAAATTAAAATTTGTAACTATGACGATTTATATAATGATTAGCCAAATGAAATTATCAGACGGCTTATTAGGCTGATACTTATATCGAATGTGCTCTTAAGATGATATCGTTTAAATATTTGCTTATAAGCTACTATAGAATTGGTAGATTTTTTATTTGGATTAAAAAAAAATAGAATTATATACTTTATAATTTAGATTGTTTTAATTAGAATAAATCTCAAATTTTAAAATAATCTGAAAAAGTTCTACAAAAACCTTTTTCGCAAAATAGCCCTAAAATGTGATTCAAATTGAATAGGTCATTTGAATTTAATGTGAACGCAGTATAAATTTAAAAAAAACTTGGATATTCAAAGATCATATGAATAATATTCAAATTTTAGAATAATAATTAAAAACTATACCCGTTTTAAATAAGGAAATTTTTTAAAAATCAATTTAAATTATTTATCAGTAAAAAGTATAAATTTAAAATAGAAAAAAACTGTTGATATTATTAAGCTTTTATTTTTAAAATACGAACTATAAATATGCTAACCAAACTAATCGACCTAAAAAAAAACCAATCTTTTTAATTGTTGACTTTCACAACTAAATTGCTTTAAGAAAAGAGCCTTTTATTCATTCTAAGAAATTTTAAATATTAATTATTCTTGTAAAATATTTTAGCTAAAAGCTAAAATTTTGAATAATTTCGTTGAATTTAAATATTTAAAATTTTAGATTTTTCAGAATGATTTTTTTATAACTTTCTAAAAAAATGCGTAAACAAGATATTGTTGGGCCTTGAAAATTAGCGCCTTTTTAGATTTTTTTTTTAAGCGAATTTACATTTGCTTCATATCTGCTTTTCTTTTCTTCAGATCATACATAGGTTCAACATTTGTCAATTTAATTCTTTTTTATTATACTCATTAATCGTTAAAACGAATTTAACATTATAAAAAAATAAATTTTAAAAAAGGAATTTTGTAATTTTTAAAAAATTTTCGCAATTAAAATAATCTTTTTTGTCATCTTTTTGACTGTCTTAAGTTTAAATAACAAATTTTGCTTGATTAGTTATTTTGAAAATCATACTTTTATATTATATTAAAACCATGCTATTTAGTTAATTATTTATTGCAATAATTTTTAATTTCAAAAATTAGAAAAATTAAGAATTTGCTTTCAAAAAATATTTTTTTTTATAATTTCAATAAAAAGATTAAAAAATAAAAAAAATTTAAAATAAATTTTTTTTTAAAAATGGCTAAGAAAACAGAATGTTCAGGTGATATTGAGTTTTTAGATAAATCAATTTTACCAAGCTACAGATGCAAAAAATGTAGATTTAAACTATTTGATATTGACAAAATTGTAAATCACAAAGAAGAAAGCGAATTTCAAGGCATCGAATTAAAGCAAAAAATCCAATTTTATGCCAAAAATAATCTTTGTCGAGCCAACAACCAAATAACTTGTAGCCGAGAAATTTACATAGAACCGCTTAAATGGTTTGAAAATCGACTTGATGACATCAGCGGAAAAATAAATTGTCCAAAATGCGATTCAAAACTAGGATCTTTTGACTGGAGTGGCTCTAAATGTGCTTGTGGGGCCTGGATAACACCTTCATTTCATATTTCAAAATCTAAAATTGATTACCATGATTCTGTCCTTGTTGAATAAATTAATATTTTTAAATAAAATTAATAATTTTTTTAATCCTGATTTCTCTTCTTCGTGTCTCATTTTAATTTCAAACATCGGTGGTTTGGACAATGGGAAAATAAAAAAGTTAAATTACACTTTTTGCTCTCTGTATTTTAATTTATTAAAAGTTTGATTATTTATTTTTAATCTAAAATAAAAATCCTCTTATCCACAACTAACCCGACTCCCTAAAACAAGTCTCCACTCAACAAGGACCTCATTAAATTGTTAATATAATGATTTAGTTAACTACGAAATACAAAGAAAATTTCTTTTTAAAATTTACATTTCATGAAATAATACTAGTTAAATTCAAATGTCTGTAATTTTTCAGCTTAAAATAAACAAAACAAACAATTAAGTAAATTTTAAGTAAAATAACTCTAGTTAAAATAAATGAAACTCTATTTTAAAATATTGATTTTTTTAATAAAAAATAAATCAAAAAATATTAAATTTTTTAAGTCTTTTGAAGATTATTTTGATTGATGCTCTCTGGCATTACAGGCATCGGAAAATCAAAATTTGATGTGACAGGATTTTGATTTTCTGATATCATCAGGTCTTCATATTTTGGAGGCAATGGGTTAATTGGTTCAGAAAACTCATTTGAATTGTTGTAATTACGATCAAAATTCTGATTTATGTTAATTTCAATATTATTACCTTGACTAGGTAAATTTTGATTGCTTTGAGTGTTAGATTGTTGTATTGTTTTTTTTCCTTTAATCATCAATTAAATAATAAAAGCATGATAATTTTTGTTTTTTTTTTAATTTTACTAAATGGTGATTTAAACTTCGGACAAGATGGACATTTCAGGCATGATAAACAATTATTTGAACAAGGCAAACGTGGTGAACATTTCTTTTCTTTTTGCTTTGTCCAAATAACAATAAAACTTATAATTCCAATAATGACAATTATAGTTGGAAAACTTTAAAAAAATGATTAAGAATTTTTAAGTCTTTCATAATTAGGGAGAAAAATTTTTTAAGAATTAATCCGCAAAATTTTAGAAAAATTATAAAAATTTAATGATGAATTTAAATATAAAGTTTATTTAACAGAAAACTAACACTAAGGTCCAAAGATTTTGTGGATCAAAGCTACATGCTTCTTGATATGTTTTTGCTTGAGAATTGCAACCCCTTGAACACCTAATAGAAAATAATATTAAAATATGAAATATTTAAGTAAATATTTTTTTACTCTGTTTGAAGGACCGGGGTTAAAGATGGATAATTTGGATAATAATAACATTTAACGCAATCAACAACCTCAAAGTTATCATTTAAATTATTCTATAAATTTAAACTTTAAATTTTAAATGCTTACTTTAAAATTTATAATTATCCATAGTTCAAAAATTGTTAACAAAATAAAAAAAAACATTATTAAAAATTACTGTAAATTGCAATTTTTTAAGAATTTATATTATGTTTTGTTGTCAACATAAACTAAATAAAAGTTTTTACATATTAGGTTTGATTTTTAATATGTATTTTTTTGAATTAAATTCAAGAGTTAAATGTTTTCATAATTTTTTTATAAACCATAAAAATTTTAGATATATTCTTTTTGAACTTCAGGCTTTTTTTAACACTTGGTTAGCTGTTTTTTTATGTTTAAAAGAAAAAACAATCAAAAATATTTTTGTGATCTTAAAATAGCAATTAAAAAAATCTTTTTATAGTTAGATGCTAATTGAATGTTTGACATTTTTTAGTTTTTTTTTTATTAAAAGTTAGTTTTACATACATCATTTTACGATAATTAAACCAAGGATCGTTTTAACAAAACATTTTTTTTAATTTAATAATTTCAAAATTTTGATTTGATTTTTTCTTCGATTCAAATTATCGGTGAATAATAATAATTTATATTATTTGTCATAGAAACAATTTTAAAATCATTTTGTCAAGATTAACTAGTTTCAAACCATGTGGAAAATGAAATTATTTCTTAGCTTAAAATTAATTTTCATATTTTACTTTTAAAACTTTTTTGTCCATTTTTGCTCTCTTATTTAAATTTCGATATAATACATTTTCTACATGATAAATATTACTTAATTCCCTGTTTGAAATTTTTTATTAATTTAATTTTTAATCTACTCAATGTCGGAATCTTGTTTTTGCTCACCATCTTTGTTACTTTGTTATTCTAATTAATCTTTTTTTTTTCGTATATTTCTTTTATTTTTTCTTTGGTTTGTTTTCCTCACAAATTTCGAAAACCAGGGTATCAAAGTAATCAGAGTTAGAATCAGTGATTATTTTGTTTCATTTGGAAATCTTGAATAATATCTGCCACAATGTTTTCTTTACAAGGTATATGAAATCGTAAATACTTAACCTTAATAACCATCTTTCTAATCTCGCACAAACATTTTTTTTGGTGTGAGGTAGAAAAAACATAAAAAAAGAGGAAAAACATTTTATTAATTTTAACAAATTTAACTTATTTAATGAGAGAAAAAAAGCATAAATTATAAAAATCAAAAAGACAAAGAACATATTAAATCAATTTAAAAAATTACTGAATCAAGAACTGATTTAGATGATAATGGAAATATTATTTTAACCTATGACAACCTTTATAGTCGCTGTAAGCGATGAATGCTTTTGCGTTGATTGCTGCTTTTGTTCGTGTTGTTATTTTATGGATAAAGGAATATGTGTACATCTAATCTCTTGTTTATTCAAAAAGAAAATTAATTATCCCGGCTTACTTACTACAAAATATTTTCTAAATAGACTCAAAGCAGGTAGGAATCTTAATGTGAAATCTTAGTACAAAAAAGAAAAATAAAACTATATAATTTTTTTTCTAGTTGTTTAAAAATGGTTCAGTAAAGAATAAAATGTTGTACAAATTTGTACAAACGAATTCTAAGCTCTGCAAAAACTGTGCAATTTAGTGCAAATTTTAACTAATGTTTTTTTAATGATGTGCATTTTACATAAAAATGAAGAGTATTTACAGAATTTAGAATTCGTTTGTAAAAACTTGTACAATATTGTACTGTTTATAGAACCATTTTTGCACAATTAGAAAAAAAATTATAAAGTTCTTCTGTTTTGTACTGTAATTTTTGTACTAAGATTTCACATTGCCGGTACGAAGCGAAAAGCTGGTCCTTGTTTGCAATATGATTAATGAAGAAATAAAAATGACAATCAATGTATTTTATCTTTATTATTTAACTGATTATATGTTTTTTTGCTTTTAATTAAAATTGCAATTTTGCTATATTTTTTTTTCTTTATTTATATTTTTTTTTTATATTTTTATATATTTCGTTCTACCTCTCTCATATTTTTGCTTGTAAAAAAGTGAGTGGTTTCTCTTAGCATACAAGAAAAGACATATTATATATTATCAGAGTTTTGAAAAATATTGACCAAAAAAATTTGTGGTGATGTTGGTTTAGCTAGGTTAGCTAATTTTTTGATAGCACCATTATTTTGTTCCAACAATTTAATCAACATCAATGAAAATTTTAATTTTTTGAATTTTTAAATTTTTTTAAATTGCTTTTTATGCACAAAGAGAAAATTAATATTATAAAATTGATAAAAATTTAATCTTAAATTAAAATTAGATTTATTTAGATGCTTTGAAATAGTCCATATTTTTATAATAATTAATAATCATTTGGTTATATTTTCTATTTTGTAATGAAGATTTTGAATTTCTAGTTCCAGATATTTAATGGCATTAATTAGTGATTTATTTTGTTATTAGAGTTCAACTTATCTTACTATTTAAAAATCAAATGTGTGAAAATCATAGCTAAAAAATTAAAAATAAAAGGAATAGCTTTCCCACGCTTATTAGGAATGAAAGGAATAGTTATTCCGCGCCTTTAAATATATTTTTTTAAAAGAATGACCAAAACTTAGAAAAAGGATAGGGTTTGTTTAAGGATACAAATTCGTTTTGATAATTAGTAACAACTTAGACGAATAAATTCTCGCACTATTATCTTAATTTTCATTCAATTCTTTATTATTTAAATTTTCTAATCAGAACTTGGAATTGTATTATCAAGATTAAAATAATGAGTCTTTTGCAGCGTGATAAAATTAAATGAGCTACATAGTTACATCTAAGTAAAATATAATTTAATTATTTAGACTGCATTGATAAAAAAATAAAGAAAAAAGATTTGAAGAAAAAAGATTTAAATAAAAAAGAGAAAAGAATATGACCAAAATTTGATGCCAAGAAAAAAATTCATTTGTAGCAAAACATAACCAAGTGTTGTGGACAATTATATATGGGCAAAATATTTGAAGACCTTCTAGAGATGATTTTTTAAAAATGATGGTTTAAATTTGACCATTAACTTCAATTTGTTTAAAAGACTAAAATTATAAGTGTATTTTATTTGTTCAAACGGAACATAGTCATGCGGTTTCAAATATCTTAATGTCACAACATTTATAAAACATGATAAGAAAAAAACTATTTAATTTTTCAAACTCTTGAATATTATTTATTCAAGACTAAATAAAACTTTCCTAAAATTTAAAATTATAAATAATGATAAAATGTAGTGATAGAACATAATTCAACATTCATAATAACTAAAATATCAATCTTTCAACAAAAAGAGATTTTTTATGAACTGCCATTATTAGCCATTAAAAAATAATTGAATTAAAGGTTTACCATGGGTAAATTCTCTAGTTTCTTTTTTTGGTTTTCAACTTCAAACAAAAAGCTATGTTTTAATTATACAACTCAAATTTGATTTTTTTGTTAAAGAAAACCTAAAGCAATCGTTAGTTCAATATCAGCATAGTAAAATATAAAAAAAAATTAATGTTTTTAAAAACATTTTAGTCTTTTTTTCTTACACAGTGACTATTGACACAATTGACATATTGACACATTGACACAATACGTATCAATAATACGAGACATGAGAACATTGAAAAATTAGATTTTTTATCCAGCTTTTTCCAAATTTAACGACGTTTTTTCGGTAAAACTAGTAATTATTAATAAAGATCTAACCAACGTCGATTTAACAAGTATAAATTTTCTCGAAGTCTGACAGCATTGTTGAATTGTTGGAGATAATGAAAGAGCTGCACACTCAGATTCATAGTAATTTGTTACACATTAAAACGAGATTGAATCAAATTCAGATAAGCTAAACAAACTTTTGAGACAACTTGATGATAAACTTGTCGATATTTTAATGTATTTTCTGATGAGAGAACCTATCTTGTCAAAGTGTGGTTGTGAGTTTACCGCAAAATATTTGTTAACTTGTTTTTATATATCGGAAATCAATTTTTTTTACCATTAAATCTTTAATCAAGTCCTTTTTTAAATAGTTTCAAATCATTTTCTTTTTCGAAATATATTTTTTATTTAGACTGATCAAAAGTTTATCTAAAAAAATGACTGAATTCCAAAACTATTGGGAATCAACAAAAAATTACTTTTTAAAACAATAATTTTTGATAGAATTTTTGCTCAAATTTATAAATTTTGAGATAAACAAAAAAAAAATTAATCTATTAAATATTCATTTATTTTAATAAAATCACTTATCTCATTTTTAAGCAAAAAATTAAATATTGGCTCATTAATTTAAAGACTAAAAAATTGAAAAAATTTTGCAGGTGACTTAATTGTTAAAAAATTTTTAAAAAAATTCTTTAGTTATGGTTAATTTTTTATTCGAATTTGAATCTATTTTCAGATCAATATAGACTAATTCTTAGCAATGCCTAAAAGATTAAAACTAATTTGAAATTTCTTAAAAAGAAATAAAAAACTTTATCTAAATAGCTCAAATTCAAATGTTTATTTCAAATAGCAACTGTTTCATTGGGAAAATGAAGTGTCTGAAGGTCAAAAGTCTTGGGTTTATAATCAATTATGAATAAGAAAAAAATTAATGCTGAAATAACTAAAAAATATAAAAAAAATATATCGATGGTAGTTTATTTAATTAATATTTGAATTTGAATAATTTTTAAATCAAAATTAAAGTTTTTTTTTAAGATTTTAGATATTAATTTTATTTAAATAGAAATTAACAGTCAATTTGATTGAAAAATTGTCTAGAAAAAAAACTATTTTTTATTATTACAAAAAAAATGAGACAAATAATTTAGTTAAAAAATGGAATATTGAATAGTTGAAGTATTTTTTTTCAGAAATTTATTTCAATCCAAAACCAAGCACAAATCTTCCTAAAAATTATCATTTAAAATGTTTTATTTCAATTTAATTTAAATTTGTATTCTTACAATCAAATCCTTTTTTTTAATATTAGAATTTTCTAAAATAGCTGCAATCATTTCTTTTCCTATTCTTCTAAATGTTTTCAATTTTTTGGCATATTTTTCTAATTCTTTATCCGCCTTTTATAATACTTTAGTGAATTAAAAAATAATTAAAAAAAAAACTACCTTTTGTCTTTCTTCTTTGCTTATTACTCTTGTATTAGCTGATTTAAAACTATTTATACGCGTTTTTAAATCTTTTATTTCATCTTGAACAGATTTTATTCTACTCTCAAGTTCAATAACTGGTACTTTATCACCATAAGATTTTAACTGGCACTCCATCTTCAAATTTTCTTGTGAAATACGATTTAACTCTGCTTTGGACAAGATTATTTTTTCATCTAAATTTCTTACATTCGTCTTAGTATTTACGATATCTTCATTCTAAAAAATCAGATGTAGTTTGATTAATTTAATTATTTTTTTTACTTGAAGAGCCATGTAGATTTTTTGTTTTCCATAAATTTTTTCTTTTATTCGATTGTCTGATGCCAATTTTTCAAGTATGCTTGCTATTGATGTCTTCCCTAAGTCGATAGCTAAGTTTGTTGTAACATCTTGAGCACTTAAGGGTCGATTTTGCTCGACTAAATATTCTAGAACAATCTTTTCGTTTTCTGCTTTACCTGAAAATTAGAATTAATTGACTTTGTGATAAAAATCGGCTAAAAGTTTTTAAATTTTAATTAATAAAAAAAAGTTTTTTTAGCTGATAATTAAGTTATGTTTTTTAGTCGAAACTTGGTTATGCTTCTTAAATCAATTTAATTAATTCTGTTTCTATTGATGTTTAGAAAAAAACTAGAAATTAAAGAAAATTCGCAAAATGAATTGGTGAATTGATGCGATTTAAGAAATAAAAATAAATAAATAAATAAAAATACAATACTTTTACTCATTTTATCCAAGATTTTTATTAGATTTGAAATTTTATTTTTAAGTGAAAAAAAAATTTGCATTCGACTTGCAAAAATCTACTCACACTTTTAATTGCAAAAACCACACTCTATACTTCTATCTTTCAAGATACAGATCTCGTTTGACTTGAAAGAAAAGCAACAAACCAAAATAAGATTACGATTTAATCTAAGATTTTAATAAATATAATTTTCATCATAAAAACCTTTACATTTTAAATGTTTTTTTTTAAGCCAATTTTTAGATTTAAAATTAAATTTCAAATAAAATCAAAATTGATTAGAAAATTGGCGAACCAAAAACCGAACAATGGTTTTTAATAATGAAAATTTCTTTTTTAGCACGAAACTTTTTAGTTCAAAAAATGAATCAAATAATTTTAGTGACATTACAAAATGTGATAGAGAAGATGAATTTAACTATGATGAAAACATTGATGACAATTTTACAAGTTTAAGCACTGAATTTTCGTCACTATCATCTATAACAACTACGACGTCTGCTTACTCGTCGTGTTCTGAATCGTCAAATTGTGCACCTTGTTATAACAGAGAATTTGAAAGCTCTAATGATGACGAATTCAATGAAAGCTTGGATTCTAACTTATTTTATCAACAAGTTTCAGCATATATCGACTGTCACTACGACCATGAACGAAAACTGATCGCTGAAAAAGTTTCCAATTTATCGGATTTAAAATTGAGTAGGAAATTTTGGCACATGATCAGTCAAAAAAATGTGGATAATTGCCTAAGACAAGAAATGGTGTCACAGATACCTAAAATTTTGCTCTCCATTTCAACTCTCGAAAGTGAACTTGTTAAATTTCTAAATGAAAATTTTATATTTGAACATGAATTTGTACTTAATTTAGCTTTTTTATTGTATGAAAACTCCGAAAGGGCTGTTCATTTTGAATCAAATTGTAATCTAATTTTCGAAATCGATCTCAACTACCAAATTGAGGCAAATTTTGAAAAGTTTTTAAAATTTTTAGTGCATAAATATGTTTCTAAATGCATTCCGTTGCTTATAAGTCAGGAAAATTCGCACTGTATGAGCGGTAAATTTTGGATACGTCTTTTTAAAATTTTGTTTGAAAATGAATCATTTAACGATTTGCTTGAAGCCACTCCTAAACCCAAAAGCACTGACTATTTTCAATATGAAAGTTTTCTAGACACTGAAATGTTTTTATCCAAACCGCTAATACCCAATGATTACATTGAGTTCAAAAATTCCAACCCTATTAGTCAAGGCTATAGGGAACTGTTGGACAATTTAGAACGACTTCGGTATATATGCAATGATCCAATTAATGATTATGAGAATGAATCTGAATTATATGGCCGTGTTTTTCACGACCGGTCCAGATTTTTCTCTTATTTCAGTGCGTCTTATTACACTATGGGCCTGTTCGACCTCAGAAAGTCGCTATTCGATAATCCACTCCAATCCATTTATGAAAATAAGCTTATCAATGAAGAATATTCGCTGCTTTTTAACAATGACTTAATCTCAAATGAATGGAGGAAAAAAATGATTGAATCGCTGCAACTAACTCCTGACGAGTTTTCAACTTTGTTTGAATCAGTCAACACTAAACAAAAGACGGGAAAAATCAAGGAAAAAAAGTCACGATGGATCTTTGAGACAAGAAATAACGCACCAATAAGGGCCCCTGTAAATGAGAAAAAAATTTTCAAATCTATTTATGATGAAATTATCGAGCGTTTTCAGAATTTAAATGCGTCAGATTTATTCAATAGCTATTTTAGAACACTGCAAGAGTGTCGAATTGAATGTGCATGTGAAGATCCTTCGCCAAATAAAACCAAAAAATCAGAGAATTTTCAATCTAGCCGAAAGTGGACTGTAGCTCCTAAGCTTTTCTCGAAAAATACGACAAGTACTTCTACTAAACGAACTAGTATGCCTTGTACAAATCGATCAAATTTTGCACATGAACTCCAAAAAAGGTATGATGAATACTCAGATATTCGTGGACGATCTGATTTGAGGCCAATAGGATCAAAGCCAGCTTCAATGTTTACGATTTCAAGTCTAAATCGTAATCGTTCCCAAAACAAATATTTGTCCGTGAATAACACTATGAATAAAGAACACTGGGATATTGTTGGCAGTGTCATAAATTGACATGGCTATTGAAAACTAAATTTTTTTAAATCATATTTTTATGATCACAATAATTGATTGAATGCATCAATTAATCAAGTAAAACCACTAAATATTAAAATTTAGTGATCTTAATTTAAAGCAAATGATCCAAAAATAAATTAACAAAAAAAAATCATACAACAAACATTAATTTATTTATTAGTATTAAAGATTTCGATGCGCAAAATTAAAAAAAAAAATTTTTTTGTCTTTAACAACTTTTTTACCTAATAAAAATAAATTTTTTAATAAGCTTTTTTAGGCAAATTTAAAAGAGAATGTTATGAATTAACATGTGTGTGTTTTTTTTTTTAGAATTAATAAAATCTTTTATCCTATACAAAAAAAATTATTTTAACTTTTTTTTTATTTAATTTTTCATTTTCAAGGTTAATCAACATGTCTCAAGGGACTGATATTGATGATAAAAGGACTGACATTTATTAAATTCATTATTAAAAATAACTATTTGTGATAACAATATAAAAAAAAATTAAAAAATTGAAAAGTATTATTGATTTAATTGTTATTTGAAAATGAACTGCTTAAATGCCGATGGTTCAACATCGGGACTGTTACTTTTTTCAAACTTCTCTTCTGGCATGCCATCCATCAAAAATATCTAATCTTTGTTTAATTTTTTTATTCTAAATAATAAGTAAAATAAAAATATTTCTTTATTTTTTTAGAAATAAAAAATAACTCCTATTAATTTTTGTTATTTCTTTTGATTAAAGAAAAGTCATCCAGCCCTATTCAACATTGATTTGATGATCTCAAAGTAATTTATTTATCTTGAATAAAAATATTCAAATATTCAGTCTTTTAACTACTTCTTAATTTTGCCATTGATTCAGTTAGCTTATTGCTGTTCCTTGTTTTAAATCAATAAAAACTTAATTGTGTTCATTTAGATTTTTGATTTGTATTTATGTTTTAGCCAGATATAAAAAAGTGAGAAAAAAATTGCTAGTTGTTTTTGTTTTTTTTTCTAGGAAATATTAAATTAATAAATTATGTGATTAAACAAAGTTAATCAAAAATATATTCATATATTCAATAAATTTCAGTCATGTCAAAGCCTACTAAGAGATTAAGACCTTAAGATTCGTAGTTTTTACTATTTAAGGTCGATTTTAATGATAATATTACTGTGAAAAAACTATTATTCATTTTTTGATAAGTTTAATCTAAATTTAGAAATTATTTAATTGATTTTTTAACACCCAAAAGCCGGAAGGGTTACAATTTAAATATTTTGTTTATTTTTAATTAAATAGATTTAATAATTTTTGAATTTTTTTAGATCAGAAATCTATGATTAAAAAATATTATAATTGATTAGTTTTTGTTGCAAAATATGCTTATTTTCATAGAATTAAAAATAAAAAGAAAAGGCAAAACAAAGGGCCGGAAAACTGCACAGGCTTTTGAATGTTATTGAAAAAATTTCTTTTAAAATATTTTTGAATCGAACTTTTATTTAAAATTTTTAATTTCAGAAATAAGTTTAAAAAAATAAGTTAATCATTTTAAAAAATACGGGATTTTATTTTTTTCTGAAAGAAATAGCTTTTATGAATTGGTCGATTTTTTAGTCGATAAATGATTTTATATATGAATATTAAATAGCTCCATGTTTATTTATTCCATTGGCTCCCCGGGCAAGCGTATGTCATCTATTTTAAGTATCATTCTGACCAATTGAGTTGCCAAATAAATTTGTTGTTTTTTTCCTATCAATGTTTCGATCACTTGTTGATCTTTCATGTCTAAAAATTAAAATTTAAAAATAAGTAAATTTCAATATAAAATATTTATTTTTGATTGACTTTACCATTTGTTCCCGACTGAAGACAATCAACTCCTAATCTTGGATTGTTTTCAATAATTTGTCTTGATTTTAAATCAGCCAAAGTTTCAATTGGAGCAAGACCACTATTCTCGGCTAAAGCTATTGGAATGGTTTCCAACGCATCTGAAAAAGCTCTCATGGCATATTGTTCTAAAGATGCAACACTGTTGGCAGCTTTTGAAACAGCTAATGCACAAGAAATTTCAGCAGCACCTCCACCATAAACAATTCTGTTATCTCTGATTAAATTTCTAACTACACATAAGGCATCGTGAAGAGCTCTCTTAGCTTCTTCGATTATCATTTTATTGCCACCGCGGATAAATATAGTGACTGCTCTTGAATTTCTGCATTCCTCAATCACCAACATATGATCGCGAGTAGTTCCAAAACTGAGCTCTCTAACAATTCCGGCATAGCCGAGTTTTTCGGCTGTTAGTTCACTAAATCTCGGCACTATTCTTCCTCCAGTGGCAATAGCAACAAGTTCAATTTCTGGACCGCCAACCCATCGCACTGCTGGCAGTTCACGTTGAAGCAATAAATGGTTAGCTTCATCATCAAAACCCCATTGGCAAATGACTAAATTGCAGCCAGTTTTTTTTACTTGATCGACCATTTCTTCAAATTTTGCTCTTTCATAATCTCTTAATTTTTTATAATCTTCAACAGAAGTTACATCTAATTTATGTTTAGTTTTTGGCTTTGGTGGCTCAAATGGACAAGTCAAAATTGCTATTTTTGCATCCTTTACTTGTTTAGGCATTTGAGGATGAGAAAAGTCTTTGTCTACAACAACTCCTTTGACCAACATTGTGTCCTCTAGTTTTCCGCCTACTTTTCCTTCAACTTTGATAAGTTCAAAGTCGACGTCTTTGCGCTCCATATCAGCCACAGCCAATATAGCATTAACTGCTATTTCGGCCATTTGTCTATGACAGCGGTTTATTATTTTGGATCCCAATGTTGTCATAGCTGTTTGAATTAAAGGCTCCAAATTTTTCAAATCGATAGGGTAGCTTTCAGCAATTCTATCTAGATTTTCGCATGCTACTTTTGCGGCCATTTCATAACCATCAGCAATACGAATTGGATGAATACCTTTGTCTAACAACGCTTCAGCTTGTTCCATTAATGCTCCTGCAAGAACAACTACACCAGTAGTTCCATCACCGATTTCATCATCCTGAGATTTTGAAAGTTCTACCATTAGTCTAGCTATTTGATTCTCAACATCCATCATTTTTAAAATGGTAGCACCGTCATTAGTTACTGTGACTTCTCCATCTGGTGAGACCATCATCTTATCTAATCCCTTTGGACCAAGAGATGATTTAAGGGTATTAGCAACAGTCTTAGCTGCTAGAATATGAGATTTGTGAGCCTCGATACCAGAGAGTCGAATTTTTGATTCTTGTTCCTTAAGAATTATAAAAGGTCGACCGAACTCATCGAAAGCGAGAGTTCCCATGGGAGCAGAACTAGGCATTTTTATTTTTCCTTTTTCCTTGAATTTCTAATAAAAAATCTAATAAAAAAACATAAAAATGAATTTATATTTGAAAAAAAATGTTGAAATAAATTCCATGTGAACTTGACTAAATTTGAAAAAGTTTGACTACACTATATGCTTAAGATTTATTTTACTCCAATTTTTTATATTAATCTGGTAGAATTTATTTGCAGTTTTTTTAATGTACATTTAGTTAACTTGAAACTTAGTCTTAAAAAATTTGTTTCTATATAAACAAGTAAAAAAAAGAATAAGTCGATTTTTTTTTCTCAAATTATTTTTTACTAAAATAAAACAATGTTAACATTTTATTTAGATTTAGCTTATTTTCATATAAAACAATTTTTACTTTATTTTGCAATCAAGCTAAGAAAATTTTTCAAGATGCTCTGCTGAATCAGCAATAGACCTAAAATTTTGAATATTAGACACTAATAATAATAATAATAATAATAATCGATTAATAAAATATAGAATTTTTATTTTTCCAAATTAACAGTCAGATGACAGAAAGTGTCATCATGATTCATTTTCAAAATTTTGAACACCACCATCTTTCCAAATTAAGATTTATTAATCATTTCATTAAATCTTTCTAATAATTTTCATTGAAATCTATTTTTATAAGAATTTATTTTAATTAATAATAAAAAATGAGTATTTTTAAGGACTATGAGTATTTTTGTTGATGAAGTACATAAAAATGTTCTAGATTTAATGATTTTTTAACGAGATATTCCAAAAAATGTCTCTTCGTCATTTATACTAATAACACTTTGGTAAATTTTAGTTGCTTAGGTTTGTTTTTTTGTGTAAGGCATAAAAAATTACTAAATAATATTCAAATATGAGTAAGATTTCAAGATCATTATTAAGTAAATCATTCAAAAATAACCTTTTTCTTCTATTTTCTTAAACACATTAATTGTAAATTTAATGCTCGTTTGATAGCTTTTAAATTACAATTATAAATACACCGCTAAAGTGAATTAAAATCTTAACAAAAAAAAAAAGAAATGAAGAAAAATTCAATAATTTTCTTAAAATTTTTTATATTATTTAGCTTAAGCTTTGAGGCTAATGCTATAGAAAATTTCGAAACAGAATTATCAGTAGTGAAAAAGCTTATTTTTTCATTTAAACAAAACCATAATAAATCAATATTTCCGGAAAAGTTTTCGTTGAGCTTTGAACTTGAAGGAAAAAATTACTCGTTTGAATTTATAAGGAAATCATTTATCCATGAAAATTTTCCTAAAGTCTTTACTATAGAGGGTGATAAACAATTAAATGAATTCAAATTTAAAGACCAAAAGGTAATTTTAATTTTATCTGGACCATAATTTATTTTATACTAATAAAACACAACAATCAACATTAGTTTCAGAAATAAACGTTTTTGTTACTATTATACTAAAAATTTTTACAATTTAAGAAATATTGTCAATATCAAGTAAAAAATGGTAATGGATTTGGAAATTTATTATTAAAACCAGATAATGATTTTATTTTTGTAAATATTTTCATTTTAGTTATTTTTTCAAAAAAGATGATTTTTTTTTAGTATGCAAGAGTTTTTCCAGACAAGCATTCCGATGAATTTTTTGACATCCTACCAAATAAGCAAATGAAAGGAGATAAACACTCAATTAAAAAGCGAAGTTCGAACAATTTAAAAGAAGATAAAACTAATTTGACAAATTATTTCGCCTTTTATGGTGATACAACCTTTTCAAAAAGTAAATTAAGTATGACTGTCAAATTTAAATTATTATTCAATTAATTTAAATTTAGCTGGCTCGATTAAAAAGTTGAATAATTTGAAACAAAATAAAAGGTATTATTTTAGCTGACTATTTGAGGAATATTTAAGATTTTAAATAAAAATTTTTAATAGATTTATACAATAAATTTTACTAGTTAACTAATAATTAATCTTGATTTAATAATTAATTTTTCTAGATTCATCAGAAATTCAAAAGAAAAAAGTCCTAAATTTGTTGATGTCGAAGTTTTATTAATTACTGATCATTCTATTTATGAACAACATAAGCAATATATCCAGAAAAATGACGATTCTGATATATTTCAAAGTATTATGGATTATTATTCTTTTTCCATTGATGGAGTAAGTTTTAAAATTACCTAAAAGTCTCTTTCAATTTGATTACTTGAAAGATAATGAAAAAAGTTTATTAAAAATGTCATGGCCAATTGTCATGAAGGGCATATTTTTTTTAAATTAAACTACATATTAGAATTAACAGGATTACGCATTTGATTCTTTTCTTCTTTTTTATAAAAATTAACAAAAGGAATATTCGACAAAGTGAAAATAATTTTACATTTTTAAATTTTCTTATTTTTAGATTTTTTTGTGCAAAATTTTTTATTAATCAAATAATTTGAGAGATTTTTTTTTAATTTTCTGAAAAATTGCACAAAAAATCTAAAAATATGAAAATTTAGAAATGTAAAATTATTTTCATTTTGCCGAATATTGTCACAGATAAGGCAAATAATTGTTGGTTATTCATCTTGGTATAATGTTTTGAGTCCAATTCTGGTATTGCTTGCTAAATCATAGCTTTACGTTGGACCTTATTTAATGATATTTTTCGGAGCATATAATTTTAATGAAAATTTTGTTGTTTTTTTTTCATTTTAATCAAATATTTCATTTTCTTTTTGTAAAATTTTTTTTCAAATTGGTTCTGATTTCATTTTTTGAGATTAATATTCTTTTTATTTTGAAAGGTAAATCAAAAGTTTGAAAATTCTTTTGAGAATGATCCTGATCTTAGAATTAAAATTAGATTAACAAGCATAATTATAATTAAAGTAATTTAAAATAAAAATTTAAGAAAATTCTATCCACATCTTAAGGATAAAATAAATTCTCAATGGACAAATTCAGAAGTTATAAAAGTAGACGGCTTTCCTAAATATAAAAATAAGCAAGTAATAAACCGGAAAGCATTGGATCTTTTTGCGGAATTTGTCACATCGTTACCAAAAAATCTTCCTTACGATCATGCTATTGGTGTCTTTGAGTAATAAATTAATGATCAAATAATCATTTTTCTTATATTTTCTACAAAGCAAAGATCTTTGGAATTTGAATGAAGCTCAAACGCCATCGCAAAGATCTGGACTTCTCGGTGCTGCTTATACACGATCAATCTGTGATTATAGTTTTTCAATTGTAGAAGATTTTGGAGGGTTTTCTAATATTTTTGTAAATAAATAAAAAAAAAATCCAATTCATTAGTGATTATTATTTAAAGACTATGGCACACGAATTAGGACATAGCTTGGGAGCTAATCATGATCAATCCGTTGCCGAAACTGAATCTTGTCCAGCATCAGAATATTTTTTAATGAGTCCTTTTATTTCCTTCAATAAAATAGACAATTTGCAACTATTTTCAGAATGTTCAATTAAGCAGATCAAACAGTTTCTACTTGAAGATGGGTAGTTAATCTCAAAAAGTTATTTTTTATTAATTTTTATATTTTCTGAATAGTGAGATCTCCAAGCAAGCATTGTGTTTGACTAATATGCAATCTAAAATTAAATTTCGCAATCGTCAATTTTTTTCATTGACTGGACAATTTTGGAATGCTACTGAACAATGCAAAATGCAATTTGGGCAACAGGCAACTTTTTGCTCTGTAATAAATATAAATTAAAATTGATTTTTTAAATATATGGTCTTTTTTTTTTTATTTAATCAAGAGAAAAACTGAAAGTATTTGTAATTTTCTTTATTGTCGACGCAATAATGAATCTGATTGTGAATTTCTTGGCCCTGCTGTTGATGGAACGTATTGTGATCCAGATTCTGTAATTTCATATTTAAATATTTGTATTTTCTTATATTTGTTTAGGTTTGCGTTAAAGGTAGATGCCAAAATCAGAAAACAAAAAATTCTTGCATTTATGGTGACGATTTAATAAAACCATTAGAGTATGGGATAGGATCTTCAAATTTGGCTGTTACTTGTTTAGAGTGGTTTTCTATTATGCATTTTCATGGTAAATCAGTAGATTATTTTTGTAACAAATTAGACGGAGGCAAAATATGCTGTGAAAGTTGCGCAAGTACATTACATTTTTAGAATTTTGCAATTTATTTTCTTTATTTTTAAAATTATTTTCAGAATACAAGCTTTTAAAGTGTCAAGATTTCGACTTTAATTGTCCAAGTTACAAATTCAATTGCTTAGCGGGGGATATTGGTTTTAAAAATGGTGCAAATGCTAGAATTGAAAATGTTTGCCGGAGAACTTGTCAAAAATGTGACAGTTAGTATTTTTTTTTATTTTATTTAGTTATTTTTTAAATTAAATTCAAAGCATCGCCTTTAAAATGTACCAAAAATGTTTGTATGAACGGTGGTAGATGTATAAATGAAACCAATAACAATTATATCAATAAAATTTTTAGATTCAAATGCTTATGTCCAAATGGTATTAAAGGTGACCTATGTGAGATAAAAATTCCAAAATTAACAAAATTTTATGTCCAAAAAGGAGATAGAACAAAATTTTAAAAATCCTATTTATTTAAATTCAATAAATTAATAGCAATTTCTTTTTTTATTTACTGAAAAAAAATTATACGTAGCTTAAAGATGCTTGTATTTATAAACTTTTAAAAAAGTAATATTCGTCCCAGGAAATGAACAGTTTTTAATGTTTAAGAGATTTATGCTAAAGTTTGAAGTATTTAAGAATTCAATAATCAATTATTACTATTTAATTATTTCTAAAATAATAAAAAGTTCAACTTTAGAAACAATTTAGAGCATTTTTCAAAACTTTAAAAAAAAAAGTTAATTTTATTTATCACAGACAATTCTTTCAGAAATAATATTTTAATAGAAAAATTTTGAAAATTTTGAAATATTAACTTAGATTTTAAAAACTGACTTTGGTATATTGATCTGAAATTTTACACATGTTTTATCATGTAAAATATAAACTATTTAAAGAATGTCTAAAATAAATGAAAGCCTAATTTCTAGGACTTTTTTACGAGTTTTTTTAAATTTAGGATATGATTCTTTTAAAAGATGAATATTTCAATAATTTTTATATAAAATAAGTATAAAAAGTATATCATTCAAAAGCTTGATACCTAAGCTTCTAAATAATACATAATACTTAATAGCTGTATAACAATTCAACGAAAAAAACGAAATTTAAAATTTATTTTTATTTTAATCTTGTTTTGCTTAAAATATTTTTTTTAAAATTATTTACAAAGCTTAAATATAAAATATTCACTATAGGACATCCCATTGGAATTCAAAAGTTTATTTAAAAAATTTGACTGCGTAACAAATGTCTGCATGAAAATAGGTCAAAAGTGAGATCATTTTTCTTTTTGATACTACCAAAAATTGATTTGTTGATTTAAAATCTCTTTAACAACACAAAATATTGAAAATTGCTTAACATTCCATTTTTTAGATTAATTAATGTTTTTAAAAAAGTTTTCTTATGTTTGATTGAAAAGTAAATTTCAAAAAATATTAAGCAAAATTTATGAAAAAAATCTAATTGAAAACAAACAAGTCTTTAGGCTATTTTATATAAAACAATTAATTTTTTTTAAATAAAAATAAATTTTAGTTTGACAGCTAAGGTCAGACTGCTTATTTGTTTCGAAATTAAATGAGCCATTAGTCAAATATAATTGAACATTTATATTTTTTAAAAAAAATTTAATATCCAAATAATGATTGAAAAAAATGGAATCCTTTTTGAAATGTTTTTATTTTTAATGGTTGAATTTTTTTAATCTAAAAACAGACCTTATTTATATTTTATAATAGAATTTCCCAAGTTTACCATGTATCGTCTGCCATTTTTATGATAGAGCATCTCAACAAATTAAATCTACTTAGTAAAGTTGAATATTTTAAATTTTACCAATCTAATAACTTTATTTTTTTAAAAAGTTGTCCTTTTTCATGTTGTCTTCTTCCGACAAGCATTGAAACTATTTGCTGCTATGATTTGACTTGGATTTTTGGGTAAGAAATTGCTAACATCAATTTTCTCTAAAATGGCTAGAAATTATTGTTAAGGTTACTTATCACTGTGCCATTTTTTTTGTGCTGCATATTTTTTAGCTTGTTGATTTATTTTACATGCAAAAGAAAAAGTGCAGTCGAAAATCAAACGGACTCAATTTTAAGTAATTAAATTTTCTATTTTATCATGGTAAAAACAAATTTCCAATCTTTTCAATCAAATATTTGGGAAATTTTAAATTCAATGAGCAAAAAATATTTAAGATTAAATTTTTATTTTGAAAAGGTGAAAATGTGGCGCATTCGGGCTCTATCAACAGCAATAATATTTATTCAATTAGACTACCTCAATCAAATGCCGCAGATCTTAACGCGGTTGAAACAATACGAACAAACAATTCAACTTCACATGAGCCACCATCTTACAATTCTGTAATTTCAGCATTTCCGAATGCTTTAAAATCAGAATCGCAGCCTCACTTTGCTCATGCTTCTCGAAAAATTCCAAACTCAGCAACAATTTAATTTTATTAATTTATTTTGTAAAAAAAAATCATTTAAATAATTAAAGTTTCAAAATGTTGAAAAATAGCTTTTTATAAATAAGAATTTCTAGTAACCATGGATAAGATGTTGACGCGTAAGTACTCAATCAAAATAAAAAGATTTCGGGTCCAGATATTATTTTTTTCTCTAAATAGGTTACTAAAAAAAATAAACTTTTTAGAGTTTCAATTCATTATTTCTATTATTCATTTGAAATTGGATATTAAATTAAAGTATTTTAGACAAAAATAAAACAAATAAATTCATTTCTAATTGATGAAAATTTAAATAATTTATGTATTTTTAGCTTTTAGAGTTTTATTTAAACTTTTTAAAAGCTAATTAAACCTATAATTTTATAAATTTTTTAGAAAACTACTAATCCGCTTATTTTTGAGAATATTAGTTTTAAAAAGCAGATTTTTACCCAGTTTAAATTCTATTATATAACAGATACTTGTTCATTTTGATTTATCATGTAGTTAATAACTAACCATTAATTTCCTACAATTTGTTTTAAATAAAAAAGAATAAAATTAATTTTGAATTAGAATATGTCCGAAAGGTTTTATTTAAACAATTGATGTTGCATAATTTTTAATTGTTCTTATTTAAAATGGAAATTGTTTCGACTTCCAAAGTCAATTCATTTGAGGTTAACCGTAAAGAAATTGCTTTGTTTGATTCAAAAATATTATCAAAAAACATGAAGGAAAATCTAAATAACTCAGCCAGTTTCAAAACAGACTTATTAATTCCAAAAAAAAAAATAAAAAAAACAAAAATTAAAATGCAAGAAAAAACAAAAGAATTTCTTGCTTTTGATAGCAACAGCAATGCCGATAGCAATCAAAACAATTTCGAGAATAACGATCGTAAGAATCTGAGCAAATTACAGGAACAAAATGAAAACATATTTTCAAATGCAGCCAATTTAATGATTCTCAAAGAGAATTTAACACAATTAGATTCAAATTTAAATAAAGTGGGCTCAACTGGTGACCATAAAATGATTGTTAATAGTTTTCAGATGAACCAGGGTGTGAAAAATTCTAAAGCAAAAAAATCAAAAAAAAGTAAAAAGAAAAAAATAAACAAGTCGGTAAATTTCAGGCATACGGTAGCCGACCAGACGAATCAAAGCGATACTAAAAATAAAATTGAGATTGATTTCAATTCAATGAAGCACAATGAAAGTATCAGATGGGAAAATGAACTTATGAACGAAAAAGACGAAGCTGAACGTATCGAATTGTACAAAATAAATAGACGCAAACGCTATATTGAACAAAAAAACAAGATTTTTAAAACCAAGCTTCAAAATGATTTGGCTTGTGATTTTTCCTTGTCCTCGTCTTCTACGTGCTCTATGGAAAATGTAAATTCGAAAAACTTCCAGAATAATCTTGAAAACATTGTAGAAGTGGACAATAAAAACACAGATCATGATGATAAAGAAGCAAATGCTCTTGTTCAAGATAGAAACAAAAGTTCAAGCGGCTGTATAATTGTCAAACGTGAAAAAGAGACAGATTCAGCTATATCTTCAATTTCATCAAACAGTCAAATGTTTTACTAATTTTTTTATTTCTCAATTATTCACATATCTAGTTTGTTTTTTTTTTTTTTTCATTTAAAAACATAGATATAAATACATCGATTGACAGTCATCATATATTTTTAATAGTTTTTCATTTATGTTTCATTTATAATTATTTAATAATCAGGAAATAAAATATTATTTAAAAAAAAATCCAATTTTAAAATATCTCCTTTTTTTTTTTTGTTTAAACTAAAAACTTTCACTTTTCAATTCACTCATGATTTTATTCTTTGGTCAAAAGTTAATAGTTATAGATTTATTTAATTTAAAATAGTACTAATTTTTGATATAATTTGATTTTTTTTTTTATAAAATAAGTAAATTTATAAATTGATTTAGGTTTAAAAAGTTCTAAGAAAAAAAAATTTAGTTAAATAATAAAAAACCTCATGTCGATGGATTTTATTAGAATAACTTTTGGTTGACTCCAATAATGAATTACGCCTAGTCTAACTATGTCATTAGTTTCAGATTACCTTTGAAAGAGTACATTTTAGCTGAATATTTATCTATTTACAAAATTCAGTCCAGAAAAAAATATGCTAAATAAATATTGTAATTTAACGAAAGAGAAAATTTTTGAATTTTAGTAAATAAATCCTCGCGTTGGCTTGTGATTTTTGCAACTTTAAAAAAATTAAAATCCACTTTTTCAACTCATGTGTCTTATCTATTCAAAAATTCACGTTCAATGAATAAAATAGATATAGCAAAAAAATCGATGAGCTCTGTCACGCCATTGAAAAAAATCTAGCGAATAAAGAATAAATATTCAACAAAAATTAGGTTTAGTATTGGTATTTTTTCTTTATTTCTTTTTCTTTATTGTACATTTCAGTTTTGGACTAACAGTTTAAATGAACATTTAAATGTTAATTCATTCATACGGAAACTTGTACTACATAAGTTTTTCATCTTGAACTATTTATTAATATTCGGTTTTTGTTATTTTATTTTCTCTCATTAAAATCCAAGTCTCGTAATTGATAATTGTATTAAATCAACTGTATGAATTCACTAACCATTTTAAAATTTTGAATAGATTAAGAGACAAAATCAATTAATTTAAAATTTACAAATACCATTTATTGCTAGTGTCTTAGCGATTAATTTTTAGCATTTTTTATAGAATTGAAAGACCAAAATTTTGAAATGTTATCTTCTAGATAGTGATCCTTCAACAAACGATAGCAACTTGGCTATAAATTTGCTCAAAATTTGCAAAAGATTAACACATTTTTTTTCGACTAGATAGAAATAGGAATCTAGTTTTTTAATTTAATAAATATCTGAGCATTAAAATTATAACTTTTTCATTTAGAAATAAAATGATCCGATCAAAGTTTTTTAAATTAATTATTGTAAGTGTACTTATTCTGTCTATTGAATCAATAAAAGAAACTATTTTTTTATCTAATGATGAAAATTCAAGTAAAATTTACTGATGAACTAAAATTAAATCAATTTAACTTGAATATTTGTAGATTTATTAAGTGAGGGAGAGACAACAGGACTTTGTGCTAGACAGTTAAATTTAAATCCACAAGAGCGCAATTGTAGATATGGACGATGTGAACAAATAAGAAATGGATCTGATTTTGTTTGTCATTGTGATAATGTAAGTTTTAATGATTAACTTAGATAAATAAATAAGATTTTGTTATTTTTGATTAGTTTATAACGGGAGAAAAATGTGATCGATTAGTGATCGATACAACCGATGGATGTGCATCAAATCCTTGTTGGGGTGAATCTTTATGTATTACTCTCGAAGAGACAAACACATATAAATGTCTTTGTCCTCAATCTAGAACTGGAATGTTTTGTCAGATTAGAATAAATCATAATGATTTAAATAAAGAAGAAAACATAGAAAACAAAACTGATTTTGAAAATTTTACAAATAGCTTGGTAAAATTTTCACAGTACACTACAAATGCTTTGGTTAGAAGTCATCCGAAAATTTTAAATTATTCGTTGGAAAACGTAAAAAAAAATACATCAATAAATAATGAATCACTAGAAATAGAAACTTCTTGGAATCAAGAATCATGGTCTTCGAGTTTGGCATCTAGCTCACCATTGAAAGCCTTAAATTCTACTTGTAACTCTGAAAATTGCCAATTTGGTAGATGTCTTTCAAATGACACATGTGATTGTACAAAACCTGCTTTTGGAAAATATTGTGATCAAATTGATGAATGTTTAGTTCTATCGTGCAAAAATGTACTCTTTTATTAAATAATTAGATTTTTTTTCAAATTTTTCTATCTTTACTCTAAAAGGGAAAATGTGAAAAAAATAAAGGATGCATTTGTAATAAAGGCTTTCAAGGAGTATTATGTGATATTCCGATAATAAAAATGAATTTTTTCGGAGGTTACTTTCAAAAAGGAACCAACAAAGAATTAAATGTCCCAGAAAACATTTCGTACAGACAAAATTTCTCGACTCCTGCCATCAATATGAAAAACAACTCTTCTAATGATCATAAACTTCCAATTTATATTACAAGTTGCGAAAATGGTGGTTTGTTAATAGACAATATGTGCTTGTGTCTTAATCAATTTACAGGTCGCAGATGTGAAATTCCACCTACATTTTCAGATTCAATTTTGAATACAAAAGCACCAGAACTAGAAAGCATTGAACCAATTAGTCCAAAAAGTAAGAAAGAAAAAACAGTGTCTGGGATGGACAAAGTTGAGACTAAAGATGAGTTAATACCTATAATCACACTTAGTAGATTCAATACAAAAACAAGAAATATCACCAGCCAACGAACTATTTATTGGCCTTGGTTCGGTAAGGAGCTTAATGATTTTTTTTTTATTTTAACTATTTTAATTATTGAATAGAACAATTGGGAAAGTAAAATTTTTGATCATTTTTCACTTTGCTCTTTTTGCCCAACAATTTTAAATGCGCTATTTCATTGCATTGCATATTTGCAGTTTTTTAAAATTGAAATTTGAAAGTTTTAAAAGATGAAAGACTATGAAAAATACAATGTAATGAAATTACGAATTTAAATTTTTTAAAAAATAATCAAATTGAAAAATTTTCAAAAATTTTACTTTGCCAATAATTATGCTTTTAAAAATAAACTAGCGAATTAATTTTAAATAATGCTGCATCGATGAAAAATTTGACAATTCATCATTCTAAGGTTGTACACTAAATTTTAGGTCATTATTTGTATGGTATATGACTAATGTAAACCATATCAAATCCATTCTCCTTTTACTTATTTACTAATTTGTTGAATTTAGACGTTTAAAATTTTAATTAATAATTTATAACAAAATTTTATTTTCCTCAAAATGGTAAACTATTGCACTATAAAATTTAATTTTTATACGCTTTTAGCGATCATTTTATTTATCAAATAATTTTTAGAGTTTTTTTTTTAAACCAAATTTAACTAAATTTTAAAGGTTTTATTGCACTTCTGTGCCTTAAACTTATACTAAATTCACTGTATTGTAAAAAAATATCAGAAAAAAGCTTACGTGTAGGTTCTAGATATACAGAAAAAATACAGCTTACAAATTCATGTTCATTCTACATAAGTTATCATCAGTTTTTATATGAGAAATTAATTTGATTTTATCAATTTTTCATCGAAAAAACCGATGAATTTTTGACTATCTATTGATATACATATATTTTTCATTCAAAATTAGTTTACTGGGAATTTAAAAATGCAAAATATTTTACTTTAACATAAATTTATTATAAAAGAATGTTTTCCTGGAGAATCAAATGTTTTTTCGAAAAATTCAAATGGAAAAGTAGAAAGAAAAAAAATTTCTCAACTAGAAATTGGTGATCAAATACTGGTCGTGAAAGATTATGAAAAAAGTTCAAATTTTAGTACAAATCAATTTAAATTTAGCCCAATTGTTAGTTTCTTGCATAGAATAGAAAATATTGATGCTAAATTTTTTCGATTACATTTTAAAAACAGTTTAAACAAAACAGGATTTATAACTTTGACACCGAGACATTTAATATATGCAAAGAGGAAAGTTGGATCAGAATTTGAATTTATTGCTGCTTTTGAAGTTTCTGTTGGAGATATTCTGAAAAAATACGATTTTATCGAAAGACAACATCAAAATGTAAGTGTAACAAAAGTAGAAAAATTGTTTATTAAGAAAAGTGGAATTTATGCACCATTGACTGAAAGTGGTACTCTAATAGTAGACAATATACTAGCATCATGCTACTCAATGGTAAAATACCATGGAACAGCCCAGCTTTTTTTTAATTTTTTAAATATCTTGAATTATTTTGTAGAGGTAACTAGTGACGTTTATGTTTATTATTCAAAGGTTTTGTATGAAATGCTTAATTTTTTGCATCTAAACAAAATGTTTATGAACGAAAATTTGCAATTTTAAACTCTTCTTTAATTTATATTAATTGTTTAAATATTTTTTGAATAAATATTGTTAAATTTTTTTAATCAAATAACTCATTTAAATGTAACATTTGCCAATACCTAACTAATTTTGACTAAAAACGCTGATTTATCCAAAAAATTTCTAATTGAGTTATGGCTCTGTACTTGTTCGGGTGAGAAAATATTTATTGAATTTTCTTAACACAAATTTTCTCTAACTTATAAGATCTTATAAGATTCAAACCAGTTCTTGATTGACTTTCTTGTGAGTTTTAATTAACTGATCCTTTTTAGATCTTAAAAGATCTTATAAGTATGAAAAA